>JZKD02S0411748.1:1894247-1922309 GCA_000966675.3 Picea glauca | reverse complement strand
CAATTATACGAAGGGGATTATTTAAAAAAACATGCAGCATGGTATCTTCAAATAATTATATACTATAATTAAAGTGCAATGGATCGTTACATACCACAAAAATGTGTTAGTCCTGTGGCATCATGAATTGTCCATACAAGTATTCCACAGGATTGAAATTCCTTCTGCCTTATTGGTTTACAAACGTCATACATAGTGATGTCGGCCCATAACTTTAGTAACTCGTCGATGAGAGGCTCGATATATACATTCATATCTTTAACCTGCTACTTACCTAATTGTTTGAAATTACACATAATTACTAACATGATGTGCATATATAAGTAAATAAATAAATACAAGATATTATGCAACAAGAAATACAAATGAAATCTGACATTCAAAAAATTAATGATAACATTACATACCTAGAACAATCATTGTCAACATTATGTGCTCCCTCTTTATTGACATCCAAGGAGGAATGTTATTATTGATAACAAAAATTGGCCACACTGAGTAAATAGACCTAAGATTGCCAAATGGATTAACACCGTCAACGGCCAATGAAATCCTAACATTACGAGGTTCATCTTTAAAAACTGACCATTTTTTCTCAATTTCCTTAAATGCATAACCATCTGCAGGTACTCGAAGAACACCATCTCCACTTCTATTACGTGCATGGTAATCCATAAACTGTGCTATGATTTCACACCGGAACAGTCATTGCAAATGTGAAATTATGGGAATATGACGAAGAACCTTATGAGGAACCTTTTTTGTTAGTTGATCGGTTTGATATCTACTGGTTTGACATTGTGGGCATTATGTTTTCGACGCATGTTTTTCATAGTATATAATATGGTCATTGGGACATGCATCTATAGCTCGATACTCCATTCCAATTTCTTTCATAATGGAATTTAAATTTTGGTATGTATGAGGTAAAATATTTGACGATGGTAACATAAATTCACCTAACAATCTACGACATAAAAAATAAGTAATTAGTGTAAATAATGTTATAATTTGTAAATATTTAATTCTTATTTCAAACATTAATTAAAACTAAAAACAGGCAAAAATAATCAACCTTTATGTATACCTGATGATGAACCATATTACGTACCTTAGGATCTGTGTCATACAATTGTTTGACAAACCATTCAAAACCTTTAAGTTCACCAACAATAATGTAGCAGAAAGAAGATTTTTTTTTGAACCTTCATAAAGTGGTTTTTTTGCCTTCTCTAGTAGAGGTACGTCAAGATCACCAATGTCCTCATCATCATCCTCGTCCGGTCAAGCGAACAAGTCTTGGATCAATTCATTTGTCCCATTGTCTTCAACTATATTGTTATTATTGTCATCTTCTTCCATAGGGTCATTAACTTGATCTTCAATATTCAACACTCCAAATTCCTCAGCACCTTGTAGTACAACATCATTTCTGCTAGTACTTGGCACATTCAGACGCTTAGGGGGCCAGCCTAAATTTATAATTACAAATAGTCATACAAAATTGGTGTACTACATAAGAAATATTTAAACAATATAAAATTTTATAAATACAATCAATATAAAGATATAATAATGAATATATAGTTTACCAAGGGACGATATTCGCTCAGTCCACCTTCAATGTGCCTATGGGTTTTGCAATATCTTACAACTGTTTGTATTGAAATTCTTCTTACTTTTGTGCTCCCGCATTTAGCGCAAGGGCAATAACATTTCTTGTCACCTTGTCCATAATATCTCCACATTCTTCACCACAACCAAAATATTGAGGCGATTATGTTATAAAGTTCAGTGATGATGTGCTAGATCTATTCGATTCTTGAAATGAAATAGACCAAACCATACAAAATATTTTACCTCACAAGATTCAAAGCTTCACCATAACCAAGTAACATAATCAAACGACATAATAGAACTAGGGAAAGAGATCAAGTCACATATAAGCATGGAAAAATTAGCATGCTCATAGACGACATAAAATCTACATAAATGTATAAGGTTATAAAATATTAAAGGAGACAAACAAAAAGAAATATTTAACTAACCTTCAAAGTCTAAAATCCTCTTGCACGCCTTGAACAATGTTCACAAAACTAAGCTCTGTAGATCAAAGATCAGTTCGATCTCTTAATCAACAAGAAAACCTTCACATAAAAATGAAGATTAACAGAGCTATAACACATAAAAGATGTCGCAACTATAACAAATTAGTCGAAATTCGGTTCGAATTAACTAATTTATAGATTCAGCATCGTCGAAATTCCGATGACTATAACCCTAAATTAAGGTTGACCATTTCGAAGTCAATGACCGTTATGTTGACCTGCAAATGGCTATATTAAAGTGTCGGAACTGGGCATCGTACTTTCGATGACCTTAAAACACGTCATAAATCTGACGTTATGAGGACTAATTTAAAAAAAAACAGTAAAATTTCATTTTTAAAATTTTTTTTCGACAAAAAAATTGATTTTATCATAATCGTCATAATAGTTTGTCGATTTTTTAGCCTATATGTAATAGTGATTGCACATAGTACAACATAGGCTGAGTACATTGCAACAAGTGACGCTAGCAAGGAAGCAGTATGACTCATAAAATTGGTTTTTGGGTTGTTTGGAGACAAGCTCGAGATGACGGTGGTTCACTGTGATAGTCAAAGTTGCATAAAATTGACAAAGAACCCAATATTTCACGACAGGTCAAAACATATTGACATGAGGTACTACTACATCTAAGACTTGGTCTAGAGAAAAACTGTAAAGTTACAGTACATATCCATGAGCGAGCAGGTAGTTGATATCTTGACCAAGCCTCTGAGCTCGATATAGTTTGTGCAACTCAAAGGCAAGCTTGGTGTGGCTGAGAATGACTCCCTCGTTGAGAGGGAGTGTTAAATTTGGCAGCATCGATCGTGATTCTCCAATGAGAGGCCATATGGTCCACCCTAATACTAGCCAGGGAGATTTGGAGAATCAAACAGTCTTGTTCAAGGTATTGACAAAAGTAAGGGGGAATGTACAACCTTTGTGAGTCAAACCAAAAGTCAGGGCGAACGAGATGCTATGTGAGTCTAATGCAAAATTCAGGGGGAATTTACAACCTCTGTGAGCATAGACAATCTAGTGCAAAAGTCAGGGGGAATGTACAACCTCTGTGAGCATAGACAGACTAGTGCAAAAGTTAGGGGGAACATACAACCTCTGTGAGCCTAGTCAAACCTTGTGAGCTATGAGAAAAAGTCAACGAATCTACAAAACGTTAGGTTGAATATAAAATTCCTATGATCCAGAAACAAACGAGATTCCTAATATTTCAAATGATATAAATGTATTGATCTAGTGCGTTGGCATGTCTAACATTATCCACCATGAAGAGTATTTTGAATTTCCTTGTAAAGAGTCGAGTTGTAACTACAGTCTTAAGTCTAGTTCAATTTTAGAACTAAAGTGTAATGTTGAGTTGCAACTGAAGTCTTAAGTCTAGTTCTATTTTATAACTAAAGTGTAATGTTGAGTTGTAACTAGAGTCTTAAGTCTAGTTCTATTTTAGAACTAAAGTGTAATGTTGAGTTGTAACTGAAGTCTTAAGTCTAGTTCTATTTTAGAACTAAAGTGTAATGTTGAGTTGTAACTGAAGTCTTAAGTCTAGTTCTATTTTAGAACTAAAGTGTAATGTTGAGTTGTAACTAAAGTGTTATGTCTAGTTCTATTTTAGAACTAAAGTGTAATGTTGAGTTGTAACTGAAGTCTCAAGTCTAGTTCTATTTTCGAACTAGAGTATACCAGTCTCAAGTCCACTTCACACTAAAGTATGAAGCTGAGTTATGATTAAAGCATGCAAACACGTTACTATTTCGAGTCTCTCCTCTTATCCTCTTCATCCTATATAAGCAGAGGTCGAACCCTCTCTTCAACACAGTTTTGAGATGCAGGTTGAGGGTGAAGCAATAGAGTCACACATCAGTGATAAGGAGGCATCATACCAAAGCAGAACATCAGTGTTGAATATCAACAACAGAGGAAACATATGTGTATTTTTGCAAGGTCTTTTAAGTATTTGTCAGGTCAAAGTCATCTTGACAAGCTCTTAAAGAGAAGAACATTCATGGTGGATATTTGTAAGTGATCTTACATTATTAATGCAATAAAAGAATATCGTTTGTTGGGGTTTTTCTCTCTGTATAAGGTTTCCACGAGGTGTATGCGTTGTTGATGTGCAGGCTTACTCATCTACATAGTTATTGCTATTCGATTAGAATTTGGTATTGTTGAAGTGTATTAAGCTAGAATCAAAGTATTGAAAAAAATAAAAGAATTAATCCACATAAGAAATCAAACTCATAATTTAACAGTGCATACATAACACTAAGGAGGAGCATGCGGGTTGGCTATTATGCTCATCACATCGATAAATTTGTGGTGATCTGAGTTTTGGTGGTGAGCCCTGGATTTGGTGGATGGGCGAGCTTCACCAGCGTCATTCTTCATGAACCATTCCTCGATCTAGCATCCAGTTGTTCAAGTTAGCATCTAGTTTTCCACGTGCCATCAAGATCAACGGTAGGCGGGTACTTTGGGTCTTGAAACTTGCACAATGTTTAATCATGCCCCAAATATGTCGGTGGTCACAGTTCTGTCTTGGTAATTCTTCAAGCATAGAACCAAGAGCTGAGATATTTATCAAGATCGAGGATCAAATCCAAGCATAGAACCGAGCGTTGAGCTCATTATCAAGATCGAGGATCAGAGCCATGTGGCATATCAAGTCGCAAGATAGCGCATACATAACGCCAAGGGGGGAGCCTGCGGGTTGGTTATTATGCTCAACATGTCGATATATTCGTGGTGATCTGCGTTTTGGTGGCGAGCCCCAGATTTGGTGGATGGGCGAGCTTCACCAACTTCATTCTTCAAGAGCCATTCCTCGAGCTAGCATCTAGTTGTCCGAGCTAGCATCCAGTTTTCCACGTGCCATCAAGACCAACTGTAGGCGGGTACTTCGGGTCTTGAAACTTGCACAATGTTTAATCATGCCCCAAATATGTCGGTGGTCACATTTTTTCTTGGTAACTCTTCCATTTCGGATTTCGGCCATCGGGTAATATCATTTCCATTAACTCATTATCACCTGAAGCCTGAAGGTCCGGTGGTTATGGTTCCTTGTGGTCAGGGTTCCGCGTGGTTACAGTCGCGTTTATGATTACTCACCCATTCTTGGAAGGAAAATCGAAGATTTTGCCAAGGTTTTTGTAGTTATTTGGGTGATGGCCTCTGTTCTTATTCCTTCCAGATCAGAGAAATGTGCAACAAGTTTGAAGAAGAATTAAACAACGAAAAATGCAGCAATTTTCGAGAAGCATATTTCGGGCACAGTTTTTGAGCAGATGGAGACGAATTTCCAAAAACTGCCACATGGGTTTTGATCCCAATGACCCCAATTGACGGACTCGTGAGAAAAAATGCAAAATTATTAAGGGTTTAAGGGATATTGACTTTTTTCTCGATGGTATGCGATCAATTTTCGTGCATGGCCGAATCTGCAAAATTACCAATAATAAATTACAGTGTCCATAACCAATCTGACTTAGATTTCACTCATGGAGGATACTAATTTGTTTGGATAGAACATGCACAATGGTGGTATCCATCGCTTCAATTTCTTTTGCAGTTCCAGTATGAATGATGACAGGCAATGCATACAAACAGAGGAAGTATCATAGACATCTTTCTGGAAGCACTATGTAAATGCAAATTATAGTTGCAAACAATCTGGGTAAAGATGGAGTTATTTGTAAATACAAGTTGGGCACTTGGAGATCAAATCTTTTGGCTGAGATGTCAAATAAATCTAGGGCTTGGTTTTGCATCTCGATACAACTTGGAAGAAGGGAGTCCATACCCTCTACCTATTTTCTTTTTCGGGCAGGGATTGATGAGGCGGGTTACAAGACTTATATTAGTGAATAATTCAAGTGGTGCTCATGCATATCTCAACTTTCCGATCTACACGTCTGGTGAAAATGTTTCTTTTGAAGATTTTGAAAGGATTCATTATTTTTGTCAATGCAGACGGGTCTTCAACACTCCTTTCGTTGTTGATCAAATTAACATAATAATACAATATGCTTTGATCAAAGCATATTTTATTCTTCTTGATAACATTCTGCTTCATCGTTCTCATCAAATGGTTAAGGTGGATGAACAGGTTCAAAGTGTATAATAATGAGCGACGACCTAGAACACCTCATGCCTATTTCAAGGAGCAAGGGAAATCATATGTTATTTACCAAATTGCAGATGCAAAATGGACATCTTTCCAGATATTCTGTGAAAGCCTATTTTAAATCCCATCCTTATGGACAAGATTTATAGAACTGGATTTCTTATAAAAAGTGTCAGTCAAAGGAGGGGCAAGTAACATAGCACTTGACACAAGTTGACAGCATCAGATCATTCCCATATTTTCTGGCAGCTTTTCAGTAGTCAAAGCCTACAGGTGGCAGAATAATAGGAGCTTTAGTTTGATGATTTCCAGGAGAAGAATCTTATCCATGAGCTATCGACTTTTCTTGATGGGAAAATTATATTGGAGGATGGAGTATCGAATATGTTCTCCAATCAACAATATAAGAAAATCAGATTAGTTCCAATTTTCTAGGAGAAGAATTGGACACTTTAGAAAGTCATTACCAAATTTAAAGCATATTTGGGAAACTATTTCCACATTTTGAGGCAAAGTATTGTTTGTCTAAAGATGTCTAAAAACAACCTTGGTTTAACATTAATTTATCAACTTGAGGATTTGTCTTTTATCTCAAGAATATCAGCAAAGTATATGCAGATATCTAGTAGAGGCTAAAATCGCGTAGTTAAAGCAAACCTAAGTTTATCCACAATCAAGTTTCTCAGATGTTCATTAAAGATTCTGCAACTAAGATCTTACTTAACAGAATTGAAATCTAATTACTAACATGTTGCAATTGAAAATGAACTAACTAATCTGTTGAATTTATCTAACTAAAAAGCAGTAATTGAATCTAAATAAAGACTCACGGAATAAACTATTAACTATGAATCAAATTGCTGGAAAGGAAATAGTGAATTACTCTATCTATGGAAAGAAACAACAATTGTAATCTAACCAAAAGGAACAACAAATGTAACCTAATAGAAATGAACATCAATCATAACTTTAACTGAAAGGAACAACAAATGCATATCTAAGTAAAATGAACAACGCATATGAAAATGTGAGGAACTGTCGAGCAATAAACTACAACAATGGGAATTGGAATAACAATCATTAATACTTATTCTCTTTTGTACGCAAACAAAATAAAATCATTAACACACATATGCATTCGTCTTAACTATTGTGAAAGAGAATTGGATCATAAAACAAAAAAAAAATTGATACAATTACATATTTGAGACAGTAGCTCCTTTAGACTGGGCCCTTGGTCCTTAGAAGCACTGTTGCTAGAAACTCAGTATGTAGAAATGGTGAAAACGTTCAAAGATTTTATTGATTTCATAGCTGGTACGACATTCACAAAAAATGCTTGCACAGAGTAATTATGAGTTCTGAATACTTGGATACAATTCTTAGATTATGTTTCAGGATCTATTACCCTCTGTATATATAATAATCTGAGTAAATTAAGCCATCCTGAGGATCGAGAGATCCTCAGGATTTCTTTACTATTATAAAGTTACAATATAGAAAATCAATAATCTTCAAAACTGTTTTGTGCCAAAAGTCCTCAACCTCCAATAGCTTACGTATCTTCAATATCTCCTTTGCTATTTCGGTTTTGACAATATTTATCCATTCCTGTAACAGAATCAAACAATTCCAATCATATTTTAGAATCTATTTAATAGAACTTCAATAATATCACTAGAAGGCATATCAATCGTTTTCTATCCGATTTATCCCTAATTAACAGAAAAGTCAATCAACATTATATCATGAATTGTAAGAATAAGGGAGATATTTGTACCTTTTTCATAACCCAACATACCCCCCATCTTACCTTCTTACATGTCCTCATGAAATCTGAGATCTCACATGTAAAGCAGTGATACTGTACGGAGGAAAAGATGGTTCACCAGGTCTCCTAAACCCATTACATCTTTTGAGCTTTACAAAAGCAACATCCTCCCTTTTCTTATTAATTTGATAATCCTTCTGGTAACTTTATGGAGGAAACCAAAGGATAGGGGGGTTATATCTAGATGCAATTCAAGTAGGTCCTTCCTCCTGGAGCAATCTAGAATACCTTTCCACTCGGTAGGTAGCTGCAAAGAAATTTCTGAACCCAACGGGTTCTCTACTTTTGACTTCACTGGAGGATGCATCCCATTTCACCTTACAAGCAACAAGGGCTTTCTCTTTGAGTTCCCTAAAATATATGATGCCTGAATGTATGAACTATCGATGGATGGGGGATAAAGAGTCCACGACCCCCCCCCCTTCATGAAGGTTCGATGTTGCATAATGGCTGAAAAGGACTTTGGGGGCTCTCCTCTGATCCAGAGATCTAACCCAGTTTCCCTCTTTATAAAATTCTTGTGAGCTTTGCCTCATCTGACTTGGTTCTTAGTGAAGGACATGAATGCCTAAAATTGTATATCACCAATAAAGGGACCAAGGTTGTTCCCTTGTCATCTTCCAAAATGAAGTTATGGAAGTATAATTCACACAGGAAGTATTGTACCTTCTCTTCCCGCTCTCTAAAACATGAAATGAACTCGGGTACAATGGAAAATGTAATTGACTTACCTGCTCTGATGGATTTTACCCTTAACAATAGGTAACGTTGCAGTAGGAATAGGGTATAATTGGTAGCAGGAGCTCTACAATTGATTTCATCATAATAGACATCACAAATATCTTTGATTTGCTCCAAAGATTTTCCAATTGGTTTTGTACCTTCTTCACCTTCCCTTGGGTTTTGGTGAGCTCAGCATAAGTCTCACTTTCTGTTACTAATAGGTTGTTCATATGTTTAACAACCTTTTGATGTTCAGCCATAGTGACCATATCCTCTCTGGGTTGATCCAATGCTTGTTGGGCTTGTGTAAACTCTGCTTTTAACCTATCAATGAGGACATTATGTTCTTGAGACTCAGATGCTTGATATTCTTCCATAGCATCCATCTCATCAATTTATTGAGTTAATGCTTGTTGGGCATGCATAATCTCTGCTTTTAATCTATCAACGACAACACTCTGTTCCTAAGACTAAGATGCTCGATGTTCTACCATAGTTTTGTGGTGGGAAATCCCCCTATGGACGAGCATTTAGGGTTATATTATGCATGCAAATGAGACCGAAAGAATCCTACTTTCTACCGTCGTCCTAGACCTAATCCCCATTTCTTTTAAGCAAATACATGGTTAGACGAACATACCTTGTTTCAGGTGTTCGATGTCGATCCTTCTTCACACTTGATCGCTTGTTGGCAGCTCTCCTCCCAAGGATGACCTGCATATAAAACAAGCAACAAACTATACATGAATTTTACCTACAGATTAATGGGTTAGAGATTCAAACATATATTCAATAAACTATGAAGAACTCATATAGTGGGACGGGAAAATCAATTCTTTATTAATTTTAATGAATCAACTTACAATGTCGAGACCGGCCACCACTTCGCGAACCTGATCCTGGGCTCCTCTTCAATTGTCCTCCAACTTCTTTGCTCTGTATCTCTTCTTGCACAAGGATGGCTAAAGGGTTGGGACAATGGTAATGTGCAATTGGGTAGAGTTTCTTTACTATTATTCTCCTCTTCCAAATGGGACCCCTAACCCTTCTTTTATAGGCTAGAAGAAGCTAGGTATTTGGACGAACACTTGACCATGCATGGCTAGAAGGTTTAATTAACTTACCAAAAGTTGTGTGTTTCGTCGACAACTTTCCTTTTTTCGTTCTTTTGTAGGTACACGTGAGTTGTTTTGGGTCAGCTAGCTTGTACACGCGTGCAGTAATGGAGTAGGGCACGTGGGGCCTTATAAAAGAGGTTTTTAAGAAGAGTTGTTCAGCAGTGCTTTGGTAAAAAAGAAATCTGAAATGGCCTGAAGCCAGGTAAACATGTTTGGTGCAAATTAGGATTATTAAAAATGCCCCCTAATGTGTGAGGTCAGAAGAGCATCTGATGGCCGAAATACATTATCAATCTTTACTGATGTGCTGAACAAGTGAGCCCAGGGACCAGGAATCGGGAGGTACCGTCTGCAAAATAACAAATGTCTCACCGAGGCGGGCATACCCATGCTTGGGATAAAATAGAATCATGGCTACCAATCAAATATAATGTAGATCCATGTCAAATAACTACATAAAGTGTAGCCACAAACAATATACAATGGAACTACATTTCGAAATCAAAAAGATATACATATAGAGTATCCATCTTCTACAAGTTGATACGGCATGATGGCTAGAGATGAGATCTTCAGAGCTCAAGAAACAAGTTCAAAATAATATTCAAAACTTAGGTATGAGTGTAATATGAGTGTACAACTTTACTACCCATAGGTCTTCGACGACTCGTCGGTGATGGACTAGATAATCTTGATGATCAGACTGAAGGCTTCATTGATTCTAAACAAGGACTTGATTGGACATTCAGGATGGTTAGGTATGAGGGCAAGAGACAAACTATAGAGGGGCCGACTTAGGATTGGTGACAAAATTCCCTTGGACAAAAGCATGACAAATGATGAGACTCGGGCAGCATGGCATTAACATAAGTTTACAAGGCAGTAGGCAATGCAAACTCTCCATATGTTTGGAAGAATAACCAAATGAAGGATAGATCTCTATGTAGCTAGAACAGCTTCCTAAAGTCATATTACATCCCAGGGCTTGATGAACAAATAGACAGATGTGCTTTATCCAAGAGCGACTCATTATGCTGCTAATAAAGAAAATACTTTTCCCTTCCTCTTTTTGGGGTATATTTGATTTTTTTTGTCTTTTTCAATGATTTTGGAAAAAAAAATAAAAGAATGTTACGTTACAAAGGAGGATCGAGTGTCGCAAATATACTAGTTCCAAGCGCATGGAACACAGGGATGCTCAGGGCAAAGGGTCATATGCAAGAAAAGGACACTCGGGAAAAATCCTACAGGGGCCAAAGGTGTCAAGACACAGAGGCAAAGTGAAATAGGGCTTGCGTATGAGGCATGCTTCAGATGGTTTAGTTGAGAGCAACATGGAGCCAACATTAGGCCAAAAATGTGGTTATGAAAATGTGATTAATAAAACACACAATGGTAACGTCCTTCGATGTAAGTTTAATGAGCCCAGAGAAGGTAAGCTTGGTGGTTTTTCATATTTAGAGAGTCTGAAAAATGTAAAAGGAGACTCCATTGGGGTACCTTTTTCAAAATTGGTCTAGTCAATACTAAAAAGGGGTAAACTAACATTGACAGGATGCCTATTCAAAACCATTTTAACGAGTGTGATAAAGACAAGATCACTCGACCATTTTTTTATTTTTAAGGAGTCTGAAAAAAACTTAACTATGGACTTCGTCAGGAATGTTCTTCTAGACTAGCATAACGAGTGTGAAAGAATAAGGTCACTCGACGATCTTTTCAATTTTAGGGAGTCTGAAAAGATCTTAACTATGGACTCTGTGGGTGTTCCTTTTTCATAATTTTAGTCCCTCGGGCCCGAAAAAGGGTTAAAATAATACCTGAGAGTACTCTTCTAGAGAACTAAAGTTCCATAGAGTATACCTTTGTTCGTATATTTGACCGTCTAGACTGAAAAAGGGATAAACTACTGCGGGACAGAAATGACTTCAAATTTTAGTTTAATGAGCGTGAAAGGCCACAAGATCGCTTGGTAATCTTTTCATGTTTAGAAGGTCTGAAAAGGGCTTAAATGAAAACCCATTATATCTTTTGGGAGTCCCAAGGGTGAGGTCAAGAGTGAAAATGAATCATGCAAATGAGGCTCAAACTCATAATCAAGAAAAACAACAAGGAATCCTGAGCCTATAGTGATTAGAGACAATATGGATACCATAATGCAACCAGAATCTACCTAGGGCATCCATGTTCCAGTAATCTCTACCACCAAGTTGCGACACGTCTAAAGAATCTATGATGGTTCTCTGTCACAACCTGATGGGATCAATCCTATGGAAAAGGAAAAAGACAACAAGATACAAAAGTTAGGGTAGAAACCTAACCTACATGCTCAAGTTGATGCTCAGAATTGTTTTTCACGGACCATCGAAAATTACCCAAAACTCCAAAAAACTATCCCGATACCTAATCATACCCCTTCTGCGCAACTCTTGAATCACTCTAAATGGTTTTTGGTTTAAAGAAAATGATAAGGGAGGCTAAAAGAGTGACAAAAAGAGGCCAAAAAGTCTATAAATAGAAGCTGCCAGCTCATTATCACCATTGTTGATTTGGAAATTGACTCTGGAGCCAAAAAAAAATGGTTTGTCAAAAGTGGTGATTCTGGGAGCTATAGTGGACGAAACGAACTTCTGTCTGGACCAAGTAAGTACAAACTCTCTTATCTTGAATTTTAAGTATTTATTTTTGCTTTAGGTTTCATTTATTGGGGTGGCGTCGACCTTCAAAAGGTCGGCCCTAGGTCTACGTGGGTTGTCTCAAGACATGATGCATGTACATTCAGGCATAGTAAACCCTGCATGCGTGTGCACATGACTGTTAGTATTACAACCCGCGTGGACCCCCTTTTTGAATGAAAAAAACTTAAAAAACAAGGGTTAACCCTCCTGAACCTTAGTGTTTTGTAGGATGTATGTCCACTGGAGAGAAAGAGAGCATGAAGAGGTTAGTGAGTTGGTCGGGGAAGACCCCAATGCTATGGCTACCTTGATGCAATGTGGGTTACTCAAGTTCTTCTTATGTCCTTTTATGCGGGAACAACCTAGGCTACCGAATGCCTTGGTTGACTATTGGAATCTGGATGCAGAGGCATTCATGTTAGAGGGGCAGTCACTGGTTCCCATGACCGAGGACATTTATTTTTTGACTGGCCTCTCCCAGAGAGGGGAACCAGTCAACTTCCGAACTTTGCCTTCGAGGCTGCATAACATAGAGGAATTGATAGGTCTTTATTGTGCGGTTGACACAGACCGCTCGAGCTCCCAGGTGCCCATAAGAAAGATTATGGACTTATCGCTACATTCGATAGTGTTGCTTATTGGGAGAATCACTGGTTCTGCGGCTTTGCATTAGGCATCCTAGGCACAGATGAATTGTGCATTCCAGTGCTTGAAAGCACAAATTTTGTATTGGAGCACCACATTGTTAGAGTGTATGAAGAGGCAGTTGATAGATTGTCGATTGCCGACACAGAGGAAATTCCGGTTTGGGACCATTCTGTGCTCGTTCTTCTTTGAGAGAGTTCTGAGCTTTAGTCCTCGAGTAGTGGTACAAGGACATCAGGCCTCTCTTCTTTCTATGTGTAGATGGATAGTATTGTTGCCACAGCAGGGTGGTGGAAGGACTAATGAGTCCTTCAATGATGGTTTCTTTGTCTGGCTATCGCGACAGATCCCAGTTATCGAGGATTACCCCTATGCAGAGATTGATTTTTTGAGGGATCTTGAGATACTAGTGCCTCCTGGTGAGGAGCGGGGAGAGATGGGTAAGTCTCCATCTTTGTAGTTTTTTTTTATTTTTTGTGAAGCATATGTAATTTTTATGTTGTTTTTTTTATATATCATTCTTTTTTATATACCAGATTATTTGAAAAATATGCGTTTGTTGTGTGTAGATGTGGGACCAGTGCGAACTGCTGACTATGCAAGGAACAAATGTCGTCCTTGGCTAGGGGCCGCACCTGTCGTTGCCAGGGGACCAGCAGTAGCAAGATATCTTCCAGCCGAGGAGGCTAAGAGGGTGTTGAGACGAGTCGAGCAGAACTTTACTGCACTCACTCGCATGGTCCCTATGGCAGAGATTGAGGACCTGCCACCATCCATGCAGCCTCATGTAATGGGGGCACCATGGACATGGGTCTGATTATTTTGGCGTTTAGCTAATGCAGTATATCAGTACAACAGGGCCCACAGGCCCTGACTTTAGTTAGGATTTTCGCGTGCTGAGAGCACTACTTGTATATATTTTTTGAGAGCATAAGCCCCTTCACTCCTTACTGGTCATATTTTTGAGGCGCTTGCATCCATCTATGTACTCTAGTTACTTATGATATTATATGTGGATTTTTATGTTTTTTCGTGGCATATGGATCATTTTTGCAAAAAATGTATTTACATGTTTATGTGTATGTCTTTTGATATGTGTGCAAGATGCCAATCTAAAATTTGATTAGCTAGAGTATCTATAATTTGATTTAATCTCCTAGGAACATGAAAATATGTAATATAATCAAAGTTTTGTTCTAAGAGGCGTACCATAAGGAATCGTCGGTGTAAAGTCAGATCATGAAAATGGTAGATTCTATTTAACTGAGACACAACCAACTAAGCATCGAGATATACCCAGAGATGAGAGATACCAAATGACAAGGCGTCACGAAGCAACTCAATAAATGCACTATACTCGGTGACATTGTTTGTGGTGTCACCTAAGCATATACCTCCAAAAGATAATAACTGGCCTCGAGGTGTAAAAATTACCCAAGCTATGGAGGCAAACATCCAAGTGTGTCATCTAGCACCGTCTGTGTACCTAATGAACATCTCGGATTCACTTGACATCTTCCACAATGATGAAATATAACATCAACGACACGCCCATAACACTAAAAGAAACTAGAAAGTAATAGTACAAAGACTATACATATGTTATAAAAAGTTACCCATGGTGACCTGTCTATGAGTAATACTTCTTGAGGTAGAGCCCATTTCTAGGCTCCACCAAAGCATTCCCTTCAAAGTCAACCAAATGATGATTGCCCTTTTTTAAAACCTCTTTTATGATGAAAGGTTCGAACCACATGGGTTTGAATTTTTCTGCTCCCAGGGGGTCCTTATCTTGGTCATAGACCAGGACAAGGTCACCTTTAGAGAAAATCCAAGGACGAATGGACCTATGATACTGACACTTGACCTTATGTTTGTGAGCCTCGTTGGCCAGGGCCACATCATGACGCTTCTTATTGAGCCATTAAGGTTGAGGTATCCCTTGAGCAGCTTAATGAGAAGTGTCATGATACGGCCCTGACCAATGAGGTTCACAAACATAAGGTCAAGTGTTAGTATGATAGGTCCATTCATCCTTGGATTTTCTTTGAAGGCAACCTTGTCCTAGTCTTTGACCAAGATAAGGACCCCCTGGGGGCAGGAAAATTCAAACCCATGTGGTTTAGACCTTTCATCATAAAAGATGTTTTAAAAAAGGGCGCTTATCGTCTGGTTGACTTTGAAGGGAATGCTTTGGCAGAGCCTAGAAATGGGCTCTACCTCAAGAAGTATTACTCATAGGTAGGTCACCATGGGTAACTTTTTGTAACATATGTATAGTCTTTGTACTATTAGTTTCTAGCTTCTTTTAGTGGTATGGACGTGTCGTTGATGTTATATTTCATCACTATGGCAGATGTCAAGTGAATACTATTCTCCTCTTCCAAATGGGACCTCTAACCCTTCTTTTAGTCTAGAAGAAGCTAGGTATTTGCACGAACCCTCGGCCATGCATGGATGGAAGGTTTAGTTAACTTACCCAAAGCTGTGTGTTCCACTGACAACTTTCCTTTTTTCATGCTTTTGTAGGTACACATGGGCGGTTTTGGGTCAGCCAGTGTGTACATGCGTGCAGTAATGGAGTAGGGCACGTGGGCCCTTATAAAAGAGGTTTTTAAGAAGAGTTGTTTCGCAGTGCTTTGGGAAAAAAGGAATCTAAGATGGCCTGATGGCAGGTAAGCATGTCTGGTGAAAATTAGGGTTATAACACATAGTCATCAATTCATTTATGTTTTGAATCAAGCTTTGTTGGGATTGCATCAATTCTTCCTCCAATCTCCTAATGGTGGCATCCTGCTCAAGGGATTGAGCTAGTTCTTCTGAGACTAGGGTATCTGTTTGTACCTCAACATCAATTGATTCTATAGGAAGTGTTTCTTCTGTTGTCATTATTTCTTTAGGGTCTGTATGTGTCTCCACAGAGTTTGTAGTGAATTCTCTTTTAGGAATAGGGTTTCTTCCTTGCACTCTGGGCCTTTTTTTTTCTTTCTTTTGTGGGCCTTATCTACTTGTTCTAGTTTCTTTCTTAATTATTTAATAATTTCCTTGATTTTTCCAACTTTCTTCCTTAATACTTCAACCTTTTTAGCCTTTTTGTTCAATAGCTTGTTTTCGTTTTTTAGCTTTATGATTCTCCTATGTCTTTTGCCTAATTTATTTTTGTGAGGGGTCTCAAGGTTTTCTTCATCCTGGTTAGCAGGTGGTTGTTCCTTTGTTTTATCCAAATTCTTTGTCTGTCCAAGAGGGCTTCTTTCCTTAGGATGAGGTTCTTCCTGTGTTGTGTCTTCCAAGAATGACATTTCAATCTTGGGAAAATCTTCAACAAGTTTTGAAGGAGAGGCTCATTCTTGGTATTCTTTTGACCTATCGGTATCTTTGTCAATTGAGGTCCCTAAACTCCCTAAAACCTGAGCTATTTCCATCTCATAGCTCTTCAAAAATTGTTCTATCAGGTGTTCTAATGTTGGCTGGGTGCCTTCCTGACTGTTTCCCTGTGAGGTTTGCTCTGCCTTCTCAATTTCCTAAATTTATTCCTATAAAGACTGCTCTATAATGTTTTGAATTTCTTCAGGCTGTTTTTTTGTGTCCTAAATTTCTTCAATCATCTCTTGAATTTGGTCGGTCATTTCCTAAATTTCTTCAGGTTGTTTTTTTCATTTTCTTCTCCTCTTCTTCTCAATGGGGGTTTTAGGAACAACCGTTGCTCTTTTTATCTTTCTTGTTAGTGCCTCTATTTGTGAGGACTGAGTCTTTATAATTTGGAAGGGGTCTGCTTCGACCTCGGGTTGAGTGGGTGGAAATTCTAATTGGGTAGTGGTCTCCCCTTCTTGTATCTCTTCAATTTCTTGTGGTGGGTCGTCATGGTATGATCTAGGTTGTTCTAGTTGTAGAGGTATATTGGCCTCAATAAGATCACCCTAGGTTAATTGAGTTTGACTCATAGCCTTATTTACTATCAGTTTAACTAATCCATGATGGTTGATGATAGTAACAGGGTCTTTGGATTTCCGCGTTCTTCAAGAAACCTTGTGTAACATGGAATTTAGGAAAAATGGTAGATTGATTACTAACCTTTGCCTGAGTGCCGCTAGCATTTTGAGGTGGAGTGGTAGGATTACATCATATCGTTTATCACAAGTAATGTACCTCTGAATTACTCCTCCTAGTTCTTTCCATTGTTCGCTGAGGGTGTTGTGGTTAAGTCCCTTTCCTTTTTTATCTAATTCCTCGCCAGGGTCTATGAAGGATTATACAAATTCTTTGAGTGTTTTATATCTTCTTTTCCATTGAATTCCTTAGTTAGGGAGACCTGTAAGCTCTGCTACGATTTACAGAGTAACTAGAATTCGTATATCTCAAACCATGGAGATTTCTCCCTGCAAATTCTGAAAGAATTCAAGTGTGATGTCTGTATCATATCCTTGCAATTGGTTGAAGTAATCTGTCCAACCCAGACGGTGTAGAATTTCTCTAGCCTACTCAGTTACTTGGAGTAATGTTGGTTCCCTATGAACACTTCAACCACCCATCGTTCTGAAGATTTGGTTAGACCAACTTGGAGGAATATTGCTAAATATAGAAAAATATCAGAAAACAACGAGTGTAAAAAATGTGGGTTTTCCATTATTACAATCATTACAATATTATCGGAAAAAGTGTCGAGCATGCACTCCCCTCATTAATGTAGAGGTCGTCGTCGACCGTCACTATAGGCGAAAGTAATGAGTGCATGTATTGCCAGTGAGAGGTAATAATGACGTTGTCGCCGCCAGTGGGGACCAATCGTGTATAATTTTCAAAAATCATTTTTTAATGGTAATCATAAATGATAGTCCTCTTTCGTGGGAAATTCGATTTTTTTGTACCTATGCCCAAAATGCTTTAAGGAAAAATAAACTGAATAAGTTAAGTCTATTCATTTAAAAAAATATTCCACATATCATAATGTTGTTACCTTTCCCAAGTTATTGAATATAATCTAAATGATAGCCTTGTTATTGAGCAAAGGAAGTCTAGAGACACAGATAAAATTTGTGTTTGTAAGGTAAAATTCCATACCACAGGCAGAGCCACTGTTGCTAGCAGGCATCCATAGCCTTGACATGGTTTCCTTTTAACCCATATATGAGCCTGTATCCTTAATAAATATATGAATCATCTTTTCCTGAGAATACCACTATCTTGGTTTGGTATAAATATGATTATAATGCCACTCACTATATTGTAACTTAAGTGAATAAGCCAACTCGTGATGAGACCCCTTGTCCTTTGACAAAAAAATTGTCAAAGGCCATTGCCCTAGTGTGGTAGCCATAGTGGGAATTTAACTTACATTATTTTCCTATTATCATGGTAGGTTGGTGATCCATATGGATATCTCTGGCCACCCACCTTTTCCAAATGGCTCAAAATGGTTTTCTGACAATTTTGGCAATTTACTATTTTTTGCAGTTTTAACTTCCGGGCCATTTTGAGGGCCTAAATGAATGTTTTTCGGGATAGATATTCTCAATGATAGACAAAGGAACTATAGATCCACCAAAATTAATATCCTTGATGATACCTTTCTAACGGGCTATCACACTCCTAAAACGAAGATCGTATGCAAAAGTTATGACCCCGCGAAGTTGATGTACTAACTTACCCAAACGGAGCCCACATGACTTTTCGCGCTTCATCTCCTAGGGTTAGGTTTTTGGATGTATAGTGTTTTTGAAATTCTTGTTTATTTTAAAAATTCCTTCAAAGCCTCATTTTAATCTTCTTCTTGCGAATGCGTGCAACCATCACATCTCTTCTTAAAGATAAGCCACCATCATTCCAGCAAGCTTGTTTCCGCGACATTTTATAGTTTCATCTTATTTTGTTATTGAATAGAAAACTAGTTTTATTGTATCTCTGTTATTTTTTGTTAATCACTTGTTAATAATCTATATTTATTTCATTCTGCTCATAAAATCTAGATCAGTGGTATCAGAGTGGTCTACTCCTTGTCGTCTTAATGCATGTCCCCAACAAGGTCAGAGTACAAAGAGTTGGGTCTCGAGCTTGTTTCTATTGAGGATAG
This sequence comes from Picea glauca, assembly GCA_000966675.3. Lineage (NCBI taxonomy): Eukaryota > Viridiplantae > Streptophyta > Pinopsida > Pinales > Pinaceae > Picea > Picea glauca. The sequence goes on along the minus strand of JZKD02S0411748.1, from coordinate 1,903,019 downwards.
AAGTTATCACACACCCAAGCGACCTCTCATGGAAAGAGAAAACAAATATTACGGGACAGGAGATCCTTTCAAACTGTTGATTGAGGAATCCCTCATGCAACAGAGGAACGATATGATGGATAGTTTTGCACAAATCCTTCGGCGACTACCAACAGGCGACGCATATTCTTCGAACAGAGGCACTACCCCCTTCAAGGTACAAATAAACTTTGATATTCCTATATTTGAAGGTTAGATAGATGCAGATGTTGTAGACAAGTGGTTGAATCTACTAGAATGGTATTTTTCTATCCATAACTTTTCGAATAGAGAAAATATTACTTTTGCACTCCTCAAAGTCATTCCCCATGTCAAAGATTGGTGGGAAACTTTCTATGAGAAAAAGGAAACAGTGGAAACCTCATTATTTTTAGTCACACCCACCTGGGAATCCTTCAGGGATGCTATTAAGGAACAATACTACCCTGTTGGAAGTTATGACGACCTGTATACCAAATGGACCGCACTGGGGCAAGAAAGAGACCAAACAGTTCCATATTTCACAAATATCTTCCATACCTTGTGCACCAAGATGGGTATCAAATATTAGGAGTGAAATCTAGTTCTCAAGTATCATGGTGCTCTACATAGATACATCCAAACCAAAATGGAAATATCTGGACATCTCATCCTTAGGTGCGGCCTATCGATATGTCATCAAAATGAGCCGAACCTTGAAAAAAAGACACGGCAATTTGGGCCTGGGAACCCCTCACAACAAAAGCCGGGAAAGGGCAGCCCCAACCAACAGAACAAAGGACAGAGAAAATATGGACAGTATCAGGACAACCAGTCCAAGTCGCAAGCAAACAAGGACACCAGAAATACAAAGAAAGATAGAGGTAAGTGGTGAGACTTCCATAAGAGCCCTTGGCATAACACTACTGATTGTCGCTCAAAATAGTCATTGGTGGCTAAAGTGAAAGACTCTGAATCAGATGCGGATTCTGAATCTAAGATAGAACCAGAAAGGGGAAGACAAACCATTGACATAGAACCCAATGCCATCGTTGCTACCACCAATCTCCAACCTGGTGAACCAAACGAGCAAGAAGAAGGAGAGTGCCTCTCCCATTCACAAATGTGGGTAAAAGGCACCCCGCTGCACTTCATAGTTGATAGAGGTAGCCAGAAGAGCCTCATCTCAATAGAGGTCATCAAGTGACTGGCCCTGCCAACAAAGCCACACCCACAACCCTACACCATTGGATGGCTTCGCCAAGGAAGCGATCTTCACATCAGCCAACAGTGTCGACAGTCATATAGAATCAAGCCCTTCAAAGACGAGGTATTATGTGATGTTTCTCCTCTCAAAGTTTGTGATGTTCTTTTGGGCCAACCTTATTTATGGAAATTTCATGTTATATATGAGTCTAGGCCTCGTAGTTTTATTATTACTTTGAACAGGAAATTGTGAAGGATACCCGAGGTAGTCCCACCTAGAGCTATTTCCTTGATCTCTGCTAAGAAATGCAGGAAGTTCATCTCTTAGACGGGGAAGTTTGTCTTCTTCATGATTCACTCTCAGAATAAGAGAAAGATCACAGCCACATCTAGGGTCTCTATGACCAACCTCTCCATGTAGCAGAATCAAGTAGATAAGGTCGTGGAAGAATACTCGGATATCTTCTCCTCACCTACAGGGGTACCCCTACACTACTAGGTCAAGCACCCCATCGATTTGACCCACGACGCACCGATGCCCAATGGGTAGTCTATCGTCACTCTTTTTTAGAGAATGAGGAGATCAAGTGACAGATCTAAGAACTGCTCCACAAGGGGCACATCTGTCCCATCTCATCACCTTGCAAAAGCCCAATCGTGTTGGTACAGAAGAAAGATGGAACTTGGCAACTATGTATTGATTACTGGGCTCTGAATAAAATCACATTCATAAATTGGTACCTGATTCCTCGAATCGACGATGTCCTTAATCAACTCACGGGGGCCAAATACTTCCGGAAGATTGATATGAAGTCTAGCTACCACCAGGTCCCGATAGAATAGACAGATGTATGGAAGACCTCCTTCAAGTCAAAGGAAGGACTTTTTGAATGGTTTTTCATGCCCTTTGGTTTGACTAATTCTCCAACCACTTTCATAAGGATGATGGACGATATCCTGTGACCATTCACAAATACTTTTGTAGTGTTGTATTTGGATGACATTCTAATTTACAACAAGACTTGGGCCAAACACTTGCAGCATATTCAACAGGTCCTGCACACCCTGCGACAACAGAAGCTATATGCAAACTTGGAAAATTTCTCCTTTGGCATGGACATGGTCCATTATCTGGGCTACATCATTGATCAACATGGCGTACATGTGGATCCAACGAAGATCCAAGTCATCTGTGACTAGCTTTCCCCAAAAACACTCACTGAGCTTTGGATCTTCTTGGGTCTTGCCAATTTCTACTGCAGGTTCGTGTTGGGATTCTCCCATATTGCATGGACCCTTAGCCAAATAAACAAGGGTGGTGGTAAGGAAAAATTTGCATGGGCCCGGTCCCAACAACACGCATTTAGTGATTTGAAGTAGCACTTGTGTTGAGCCCTAATACTTTTACTACCAGACCTGTAGCATCCCTTTGAGATCGAGACAGATGCTTCACACTATGATGTGGGCATCATTCTCACTCAACACGGCCACCCCATGGCCTATCATAGTGAGACACTGTCAGATAATGTCTATAAGTACCCTACTTAAGATAAAGAAATGTACTTCATTGTGCAAGCTTGTCGCCAGTAAAGACATTACATTTTTGGGAAGGAGACAATCATCCACACTGATCATAAGACACTACAGTTCATGCAAACACAAGGAAAATTGCAGAATGACTGCCATCAAAAGTGGTCCACATACTTGCAGAAATTCCACCTCAACATAAAGTATAAAACATGAACCACCAATCACGTCACTGATTGCCTCAGTAGATCACTAGTCACAGCACTCACCATGTTACTAGACTCTTGCGGCCATGAGACATTTGTATGGCCTCAACTCTATGAGACAGACTCTAACTTCGCCACCCCCTACCAAATGTTGGGTGCAAATGTAGTTGTAGATAATTTCCATCTTCAGGATGGGGTTTTGTGTCGTCTGGGCCATATCTGTGTTCCATCAAGTGAGAGAGAGAAGTTGATCTGGGAATCCCATTACATTCAAGTGGTAGGATATGTCGGCATTGATAAGACAGTGGAAATTCCATAGAAACATTTTTATTGGTCGAAACTTCGACAGAAGGTCAACAAGTATATCAAGTCCTGCACTGCCTGTTCTATTGCCAAACTGACCATTAAGAAACAGGGCATGTAGACCTCTCTTCCTACTCCTGACAGACCATGGGAATCCATCTCAATGGACTACATGTCGGGCCTCCCATCCACTAAGCGGGGAAATGAATGTGTTTTTGTGGTTGTTTATCGCTTTTCTAAGATGACGATTCTGGTTTCCTACAAGAAGATCATCATAGAAGAGGCCACTGCCAAGCTCTTCTTTGAACGAGTCTAGGTAAATTTTTGAATCCCACAAACCATTATCTCAGATTGGGATAGTCAATTTCTCATCACATTCTAGTCAAGCTTCTGGTCACTGCTATACACCAAGCTCACCAAATCCACAACCTTCAACCCCCAGAAAGATGGTCAAACTGAGGTTGTAAATTGAATGATTGTGCATATCCTTCTCATGTATAATTCAAACTACCCTCGCACATGGGATGAGAGCCTTCTCTATGTCCAACATAGCTACAACCAAGCCCTGCGTAGCTCAACTGACCACAACCCCTTTCAGGTGGGGTTGGGATTCCAACCATTGGGTCACATAGATGTTGCACTTCCCCTTGCAGTCACCTCAACCGACTCATCTCCTGCTCCAACTAAAGCTGACAAAGCCACTCCGTTCATTGAGCGTATCCAACACATCTACCAATAGGTTCAGGATATCCTATAGAAGTCCAATGACAAGTACAAACAACACCATGATCAACATCGAGTGACACATAAGTTTCAGGTGCGAGACAAATTTTGGTTGCACTTGTATAAAGAACGCCTTACAGGACCCCATCGAAAGCTTCTACCATTCTGTTATGGGTCTTACACTATCTCCAAGGATGTGGGGGATAATTCTTTTGAGCTCAACATTCCTCCTTTCCTTGGCTTGCACCCAGTGTTCAACATGGATCTCCTTCGCCCTTATTTCCCACCATTATTGGACACCTTAGAAGTATCAATGGAATCCAATGATCATATTTTGGACACACATATCAAGGGAACTCAGCAATAAAGGATCCAACTTTATCGAGTCATCAAAGAAGGGTAGCTCTTGCACCAAGGCAAGTGGCTCACTTGAGGCCAAATTCAGCAGAAAATTCCTCATCTGATGGGAGAGCTCAACGCAATGGAGATCATTTATTCCTAAGGAAGGAGGATTTATCCATATGTATATCGGTGGCCACCCAACTTTTCCAACTGACTCAAAATAGTTTTCTGACAATTTTGGCAATTTACTATTTTTAGTAGTTTTAACTTCCGGGGCCATTTTGAGGGCCTAAATGAAGGTTTTTCTGGATAAAGCTTCTCAATGATAGCTAAAGGAATGATTGAGCCCCCAAAATGAATCTCCTCTATGATACCTTTCCAATAGGCTATCACATGCCTAAAACAAACATCATATGCAAAAGTTAAGACCCTGGGAAGTTGATGTACTAACTTACCCAAACGGGGCCCACATGACTTTTGGTGCTTCATCTCCTAGGGTTAGATTTTTGGATGTCTAGGGTTTTATTAATTCTTGTTTATTGTAAAAATGCCTTCAGAGCCTCATTTTAATCTTCTTCTTGTGAATTTGCTCAACCGTCACATCTCTTCTCAAAGATAAGCTACCACCATTCCAACAAGCTTGTTTCCGTTGCATTTTACAGTTTCAGATTATTTCATTATTGAATAGAAAACCACTTTTACTGTATATTTGTTATTTTGTGTTAATAACTTGTTAATAATCTGTATTCATTTTGTTCTTCTCATAGAATATGGATCAGTTGGCTCGTGATGAGACCCTCTATTCTTTGTGGGAGAAGTTTTATTACTTATATATATATATATATATATAGGGCTCTATTAAGGGAGGCTCATCTACTCCTTGAGAGTTAGGGATGGCATAAAGAAGTGTAAATATGCCAAGTAAAAGTGTGCTTAAGACTCCTTATTATAATATGAAGGTGAATTATCATTAAAGTATATTTGTATATATATAGGAAAAAGAAACTAATTATGGTGGTTACAGATGACGAAGAAGATTTAAGATATTTCGAAGAAATTAATCCAAAGAACAATTTGATAAGGTATGAGAGATAGTCCACAAAATAATGACAGATTGTTGTGATGATAATAATGCTGGGGAAAATTACTTAGTGAAAGTTGTACCCCAAAGGAATAGTTAACGTTTTAACAACATGAGGGAAAGGAATGGTAATGAAGAAAAAATGTAGAAGGAACAACAATTGTTCCTTTTTAGAATGCACAATGTGACTTGAGATGGATGAACATCAAAAGGAACAACAACAATACTCAAGAGAACGACAATTGCGTGAAGGGATGATAGTTTTTCTGTTCAAATGAACAACATGATACTCAAAGGAACATCAATTGGTTGAAGGGAATGGCAATTGTTCCGTTCAAATGAACAACACCGATTCTCAAAGGAACAACAATTGCACGAAGGGAATGACAATTGTGAATTTTTAACCATCTGAATAGGTAATTTTGGAAAGTTCCCATGGAAATATATATATTTTTTAATCTAAGACTGATTAGTCAACAACGAAATTCATTCAATTATTATGGGTCAATTTATTTCATAATCAAATATTGGATGGTCTGTTGATGTTATGAGTTCATTATAGTTTCCCAATCACTATTGTCGAACATGACATATTTGTTTTTTTGTGAAAGACAGGGTCCATGTGATAAGATAAAGCAAGAGTAAAAAACATAAAAGAGTGCTAATTATGTACATTATAGTCATCTTCCCTTCTTATTTTCCAAAGTGACTTTCATAAAACTAAAAAAAGAAAACTAACAACTCAATTAGATCTATATAAAAAACTATATATAGTATGTACAGTGTCAACAAAATTCATCATTTATGGAGTTGGAGTGGCTAGGTTACCTTCCCAGCCAGCCAAAATTTGAACGATAGGGTCCTTACTTACTTCTTGGTAGAAAGATTCTTTTAAAGTAGGTTGATGGTAAAGTCATAGTCAGTGTCCATTGATCAGAAATGGATATCCAGACCCGTGGATGGTACTTAAGGTGATCGTGCCATTATCATGGACTTCATTAATTTCATATGGTCCTAGCCACTGAAATCTGGAATCATAGAGAAGTGCCCATTCACCTTTATTGAATTATTTATTCTTGATATGTTTGTCGTGCCAGGTCTCTCTCTATTTCTAAATAATGACTGTGTGCTCCACAGCAGTCAAGCATGCTTCATCCAACTCGTTGAGTCGTTGAAGGTGTTGTTTATGTGCTTTTGTTAGATCCAGTCCAATTTCCTGAGCCATACTTAGGGTCTTGATCTCAAACTCGATTGGGAATATGGGTTATTTACCATAGACTAGGTGATAAGGAGAGTAGCCAATGGTGTTACACCATGTTGTGCGATAAGCCCATAAGGCATTTGGGAGCTCAGTAGCCCAATTTTGTCGGATTGTTGAGATAGTCTTTGTCAGGATTGCCTCCAGGACCTTATTGGTGCTTTCTACTTGCCTGTTTTCCTGTGGGTGGTATTGAGAAGTAACCTTGTGCTTAATATGGTAATTGTCCAATGAGTTGTAAATTGTGACCCCCCATCAATGATTACTTCCCTGGGTAGTCCATAGCATACAAACAATTTGAAAATCAATTTGCGAGTATTTCTTCTGTTGCATTTGGTAAGGATTTTGCCTCTACCCATTTGGTCATGTAGTCCGTTGCAACTAGAATATAGGCCTTCTTATTTGAATTTGGGTTGAAGGGGTCGACGAAGTCTTGTGCCCATATCTCAAATGGTTATGTGACTACTTGTTCTTTCAAAGGAATTTCATCAGCCTAACTTGGTTTTCCTATCCACTGACAACTGTTGCAAGTATGGACATATTTATTTGCGTCTCTGAATATTGAGGGCCAGTAGTATCCCATCTGTAAAATTTTGTGTCCAGTCCTACGATTTGCAAAATACCCACCACAGGGCTTGTCATGTCCTTCTTTCAGTATGTCGTAGATTTTGTCCTCTTGTATGCATCTACGGATCTGGATATCAGCTCCTGTGTGGAAGAGATATCCAATGATCCAAGTGAATCGTGCACTGTGGTGGACGACCAGTTTTCTTTCCCTTGATGATAGATGTGTTGGTAATTTTCCCGCTATCAGATAATTTTCCACATCAGTGTACGAAAGTGTCTTTGTGGTGATGAAAAACAAATGCTTATTTGGAAATTAGTCCTCAACTGTTAAGGAGTCATCTATTGTGGGTATGCGGGATAGGAATTTTGCGACAAGATTTCTCTCCCGAGTCGATCTTTGATGGTGATGTCAAATTCCCATAATAATAATAACCACGGAGTGACCTGTCCATTAGTAATTGGTTTATTAGCTAGATATATAATAGTAGAATGATCAATATACATAATAACTGGATATCATGTTATATAATGATGAAATTTATTGATGCCATGTATAACAACTAAAAATTCTTTTTCTGTTACTATATAATTAAGTTCAGCTGGAGTAAGATTCTTGATAATAAAATAAATAGCGTAGGGTTTCTTGTCTTCTTCCTGTCGAAGGACAACGCCTATGGCCATATATGATGCATCGTTGGAGATGTGGAATGGTATTTTCCAATTTGGTCCTCTCAACACTAATGCTGTCGAGATCAACTTCTTGAGTCCTGCAAATGCCACATCACACTTGTCAGACCACTGAAACTCCACATTACTAGTCAAGGAATGTAAAGGTGCAATGACTCTTGCAAAATTTTTCATAAATCTGCGATAGTATCCTGAAGCACCAAGAAAACTACTGTTGGTCACTATAATTGCTTAATTAATTTTAAACAACCAAGTGAAACATAAATTATCAACCCAGGGAAGTCTTTTGTTTCAAAGATAGCCACGCACTATATATGCTCAATTCCAAAAGCACTTAGTTTTGTAGTAAAGAAATTCACACTATTTATTCTTGCTTAAACTGAAGCTCTGAATTAAATCACAGGAAAGCAATTCCCCTATTACAATTCTTTTTAAAGCTTCATTAAGAATCCTGGATTACATCAAAAGTAATACTACAATGAGGAAGAACGACTGTCTTGCAATCAGAGAATAGGACCCTTACTCTCAACAGAGACTCAGTACTAACACTCTTTCATGAAAACAATAACGCAGAAAAACAATTAACTCTATCTAACAGAAACCAAAGCACTTAGTTCCTTTCTGTCTAAGCAGGAGCCTTGAGCCTTACTTCTATTGTAGCATACTTGTGAGGTTGAAGTCTACAGAGAATAGGGCAGTCTAATTCCTTTCTTTCTGAGCAGGGATCTCTAACCCAGTTTCTGGCTAACACCAAGGAAACTCTACAGTGAACAGGATATTGGTTCTTTCCTTTCTGAGTAGGAACCCTTAATCCAATCCCTGGCTAACACACTTGCAGAGGTAAATGAAACCTACAGAAGACAAGGTGTTGTAGT
>JZKD02S0411748.1:1834741-1883534 GCA_000966675.3 Picea glauca | reverse complement strand
TGAGAAAGGACGTTGTGTACCTTGGAATGATAAGATGAAATGATAGTATAAGTCTAAATACAGGTGATCCAGGGTATAATAATGGCAAAAAGTATGGGCAAAAAAAGTACAATATATGGTCCTAACAACTACGTACCTCGGTTTGTGTGCGTGGTGTAGGTAGATTAAGGATTACCTCTATTTTTGTTGTATCTACTCTAATTCCATCTACAAAAATATAATGCCCTAGTACTAGACCTTTCTTCATCATCATGTGCATTTTTTCATGGGTTAAACATAACCTGGAAGCAATGCACTGTTCTAGTACCTTCTCTAGATTGTTCAGTGCTTGATCAAAGTCTTCGCCATAAGGAGTAAATTCATGTGTAAAATTAAAGCCCTTCACTGATCAAATGGTTGAATATGCTCAAAATGGCCCTTTGTAATGTGGCTGGAGCATTGCAAAGTCCAAAGGGCAATACTCTATATGCAAAGGTACCCCAAGGGCAAGTGAATGTAGTTTTATCTTGATCTTCTGGGGCAATCTAGATTTGATTGTAGCCACTAAAACCGTCTACGAAAGAAAATAATTTATTCCCTGCCAAAGTATCCAGGACCTGATCAATGAAAGGTAAGTGGAAGTGGTCCTTTTGAGTGGCTTTGTTAAGTTCCCTATAGTCAACGTAGATTTTCCATTTCCCATTTTTCTTGGGGATGATGACTAATGCGGATACCCACTGACTATCTGAGATAGGGTATATAAAATCTACATCCAATAGATTTTGTAATTCTTCTTTAAAAATATCCCTGAGGTGGGGATTCAATCTTCTCTGCAGTTGTCGGATAGGTTGGGCATCTTTCTCAATGTAAATTTGGTGTGTGCAGAGTTGCAGATGAATACCTTTCATGTCAGAATACTCCCAGGCAAAATCTTGCTGGTATTTAGAAAGGACTTGAATCATCTTTTGTTGTTGTTGCTCATCTAAATTGGCATTGTTGTTCAGAGACTTCCTTGGTGTGATCTCAAAGGATTTTTTGTTATGAAAAATGATATTCGGGATTTTTTTTTCCATTAAATCTTCCAGTGAGTCTCCCTGTGCTTCACAGTCTAGAACAACTTGAAGCATCTGGCATGTTGGATTACCCACACTAGTTGGGTTGTTAATAAAATCATTGATTACGTCATCCTCTAGCTGGTTCTTGAGTCCGAGAGCTTCTTCCATCATGAGAGGGGCTCGTAAATCCTTTTTTGGATACCGTGGTGGTGGCATTTGTGGATATATGAAAGTCAGGCTTGGCTTGGCTAGAGGATGTAAGATGAGATTTTTTCTGACACCTCCTCTAGCAATTCTCATATTATCCATTCAACATCCTATGTACGCATCAACTGTTGCGAGCCATGGTATGCCCAGTATCAATGGATTCCCTTCAAGTCCACTTCTTGGGTTGATGATGAGGAAATCTGCTGGATATTCCCAAGAGTCAACTAAGATTTCTATGTCATGTAGTGTGCCAACTAGTCTAACCACTAATTGATTGCCCAATTGTAACATGATCATGGTGGGTTCGAAGGAGTCAAAACCCAGGGTGTTACAGGTTTCCATAGTCAAGACATTGATGGCTACCCCCAAATCAACTAGTGTATTTGGAGAATAAAATCCATGGATCTGAACTGTTACTATGGGGTTCCTTGGATATGCATATTTGACTAGTTCTTGTGTACCTAGAATTAGATCAGACAAGGCTCCCACTACACGAACTGTTAATGATGAATTTTTGTTTTTCCTAACAGGCTTCCTCCCACATAGTTCCTTGATCGTTTTTGCATATATTTGAATGTCTTGTAGAGCTTGGAGGAGTGGGATCTTGACATATAAAATCTTGATTTCCCCCACAATGTCGAAGTTAGGATAGATGACAGGTTTTGTTGTCATCAATCTTTCGTGGAACAGAGGGGAAGGACATGAATCCTTATCAGGATCCTATGACTCGACTATGTTTCCCCCCTACTCGATTTCTTCCATTATTACCACATTCGAGGGCATTATTATTGGTTGTTTGTTATTTTCCTTCTCTTGTTCTTGGAAAACATTATTTTCTTCAAGAGAGATTATACGCCCTGATCTCAATCAGAGTTCATTGTACCCTACCGAGTTGGTATCCTCTTCCCCATTCTCCATAATCTAGATGAGCTAAGCTGGTATATTATTAGGATTTGGGTGGGGCTGGTAATTGAGGGCGCAATTGTGATTGAGGTTTTTGGGGCAGTTGGAGTGGAGCTTGCAACGTGGGTTGGGTTTGAGGGGCATCCCCATGGGTTGATTATTTATCCCTATGGGGCGTTTCCAATTCTGGTTCCAATTTGGGTTATGAGTAGTCGTATTAGGCGACTACAGGGGTTAGGGGTTGTTATTTGAGTTTTTCCAGGATGAGGTGGGTTATTGTGAGTTAGGCCAGGTGGAACTTGCAGTCGATTGATTCTGCCAGATCAGATTGGCAGGTGGTTCGTTTGGCCAAGTGGGATTTGCAGGTGGGTATTACTGGGGTTGCCAATTTTAATTAGTAAATGGATGATTCTTCCATGTATTACCATAATTTTGTTGCTAATTATACTATCCAGAAAATTCCTAGAGTGTATTTGGAGGGCGAGCCTTCCATTGACGATGTTGAGCCATCAAATATGATGGTTTTGTTTCCTCTTCTTATCCTCTAAATATAGATTTCAGTCCCGGGAGGGATGGGCATTGCTCCATGTCATGATCGTTGGTGCAAAGAGCACAAACCTGAACCACATCCAAAGGACATTCCCTTGGACCATGCTTTTTTTTGCATCTATGGAAAAATATGTCCAAAGTTTGTTCTGCTTCTACTTGTTTTTGTTTGGCTTGCAATACATCCAATTGTGCAGTCAACGTGCTCAGAATATCTGTTTTGAAATTTTCTAAGAGATTACCAACTTCAGCTCATGTAATTCCCCCACTTGTAATGTTGGTATTTCTGGTGAGGGAAGTTCGCATTCCTGATCTAGTCTGTGTACTTCCTCGTGAACACCTAATGCACAATAGAATGATGTTATAATAAGTTTCTTAATAAATTTCACCCTTCCCCATTAGATTCAATGTTTCTACCCATTCATCCTTCATACCTTTAAGAGTATTTTCTTTAATTACTTCACCTGGTAATGTACCATAGGGAGATCTATGCAAGTTATACTGAAATCTCTCAACATATTCTTCTAATGATTCATTTTATTTGCAGTCATTTGTAAGATTTCATCTCAATAGTCCTGATATTTTTTTAAGAAGGCTTGTTTCATCTCATCCCATGAGTTAATGGTTCCACCTCCTAATCCCATAAACCAACGTAGAGTTTCTCCCTTCAAGGTAGATGGGAAAAATTTTAATTTTTGGGCTTCAGAGGTGTAATCATATCCTCTACATAGGACATCGAATTCGAATAAGAATGTGTCTGGGTCTTATGAAATCAATCCATGGAAGTTTGGAAGTTTCTATAGGGTGATTACTTTCATGGGAGCATTGGTGATTAGATCAACTATCAAATATTCCAACGTGGAGGTCTGGGGTCGTTGTTGATTTGGTTGCGCCATTTGATCGAAAATGTGCAAAAAATCTTCAGGAATTTCTTGATCCGAGTGCTCTATTCGAGGTGGTTGATTATTTTCTCCTCTAGGAGATTTTATTACACCCTTTATTTGAGATTTCAGGTATGCCTTCTTCTTTTATAGAATATTCAGAATCAGGGGATGGTGATGGGTCTGCCTTGGCAACCCCGCTGGTTTCTCCTTTTCCTTCCTCCATATTATGAGAATTTCCCTCATTTAAAGGGTTTAGGGGTGGAAGGTCCATGCTTTGAAATCTTTTCTCAGTCCCTTCATTTTTCCTATGAATCTCAGCATTGGCTATAGTTGGTGAAATTGTTGCCTGAGGGATTCAGATAGGTCCTTTCCTAGGTCCGACCGAAGCTTGAGATTCAATTTTTCGGATGATGTCGTCTATGAAAGTGCTTCTCCTAGGGAGCACTGAGCCCATGGATTTGGTAGTTTTTGGTGGGGGTGTTGGTTTTTCAAGATCTTTCTTCTTATTCATACACACTTCACACAACAAGAAATTCAAAAAGAAACACCTATATGACCTCTTAAGTGTCAACTGGAGGTAAGCGTTGGCATAAGCATTTTACATGTTGTCTGCATAGGTTCTTACCTTCTGTCTTCAATACCTGGTCCTCCAAAGACACAACCTATGATATCTTTGAAATTCTCCTCGACAACGACGCCAAAATGTTGGTGTCTAAAGATGTCTAAAAACAACCATAGTTTAACATTAATTTATCAACCCGAGGATTCGTATTTTACCTCAAGAATATCAGCAAAGTATATGCAGATAGCTCGCAGAGGCTAAAATCACGTAGTTAAATAAAACCCGAGTTTATCCACAATCAAGTTCCTCGAATGTTCATTAAAGATTCTGAAACTAAGATCTTACTTAACAGAATTGAAATCTAATTACTAACATGCTGCAATTGAAAAGGAACTAACTAATCTGTTGAATTCATCTAACTAAAAAGCAGTAATTGAATCTAAATAAAGACTTGCAGAATTAACTATTAACTATGAATCAAATTGCTGGAAAGGAAATAGAGAATTACTCTATATATGGAAAGAAACAACAATTGTAATCTAACCAAAAGGAACAACAAATGTAACCTAACATAAAGGAACAACTATCGTAACTTTAATTGAAAGGAACAACAAATGTATATCTAAGTAAAAGGAACAACGCATATGAAAATGTGAGGAACTTTCGAGAAGTAAAATATAGCAATGGGAATTGGAATATAAATCATTAATAATCGAGAGAAATGTCTATCTTCTATACGCAAACAACATAAAATCATTAACACACCTATGCATTCGTCTTAACTGTTGTGAAAGAGAATTGGATCATAAAACAAAAATCAAACTGATACAATTATAGATTTGAGATAGTAGCTCCTTTAGACTGGACCCTTGGTCCTCAGAAGCACTGCTGCTAGAAACTCAGTATGTAGAAATGGTGAAAACGTTCAAAGCTTTTATTGATTTCATAGCTAGTACGACATTCACAAAAACTACTTGCGCAGAGTAATTCTGAGTTCTGAATACTTGTATACAATTATTAGATTATCTTACAGGATCTATTACCCTCTATACATACAATAATATGAGTAAATTAAGCCATCCTAAGGATCGAAAGATCCTCAGGATTTCTTTACTATTATAAAGTTACAATGTAGAAAATCAATAATCTTCAAAACTGCTTTGCACCAAAAGTCCTCAACCTCCAATAGGTTACGTATCTTCAAGATCTCTTTTGCTATTTCGGTTTTGATAATATTTATCCAATCCTGCAACAGAATCAAACAATTCCAATCATATTTTAGGATCTATTTAATATAACTTCAATAATATCACTAGAAGACATATCAATCATTTTCTATCCTATTTATCTCTAATTAACAGAAAAGTCAATCAACATTATATCATGAATTGTAAGAATAAGGGAGATATTTGTACCTTTTTTATAACCCAACAAGTATCATCATCAATATTATTTCCATATTTTGAGTAAACAGTTACATGATTGGTGGATGGGGTATATCATTCAATTCAACATATCAAAATGATAAAAGGGACAACAAATTAACATCTAAGGGGCAGCCCGAGAGCCTTCTGGCCTGGGAATGTAATGCATGTTTCTTTCAGTGATATTTTTGATAGAAGCAAAGAGATTCTAAGCCTCATGTGTTAAATCATGTATTTCCTATGCTTTGTTTACATGTTCTATCAACCTTTTTCTTCTTGTCATTAATTTGTTTAGGTTGTACTAGTCACAATTCAGTACAACCTCTGTAGTGACTGAATTTAAAAATCATTTATTTGATTGTAGATTTTCCTATGTTTTGTTGTGAGAAAAACATGACCCATGCTCAAATATATTTTCTTAATATTAAACTCAACCTAAGTGAGGTTTGTGTTATTTCGTCTACTGAAGGGAAGGCTAGATTTATCCTTTTTAGATGCCTGTTTTTTTTTTTCCAGTTTTGTTTATCTCACTTCTTCTATTCTAACTCATGAATTTAAATGGATTTAGAATATGAGGTCATGTCTCCTTATTTCTAATTTATAATGGTTGAAAGTCTTGTTCAGACCTAGATCTAGAAGCCTCCAAAAATGGGTCAATCAATAACTATTATCTTCTTCAAAATGTGCTAAGGCTTGCCTCTATTATAGCCTAGAGTCAACTCTTGCAACATCATTATCCAATATACCTCTTAGGAATGGCATCTCATCCCCTTCTCATGACTTATTTTATTTTTCCTAGGACTTGTGACACTTGTCTTGAGCTTCCTGCTCATTGAACACCTGTCAGATTTAACTTTACACATTTTCATAGTTTCTCCTATAAATATGGAATGTGTATTTTTGAAGTTGAGTTAACTCCACAACTTGTCTCATTATGTTCCAACTTGAACAACCCCTTTGGATTTGTAACTCTCTCTTTAACAATTGCTTCAATGTGTGCCCCTTTTTCCACATGTGTTTATTTTCATAAAAATAATAAGGTTTTTCAATTCGATTTTGGTCAATAGACCAAGTTGTCTTTTCAGAAAAATAATTAAAATTCTAAATTAAAAACAATAATAGAAATAATAATTAAAAATCCAAGTTGTGGGGTATCACATAATCCTTCCTAAATGTCACAATGTGATGGAATAATTGAAGAACATTGTAATTTCATATAATTCTACCAAGATGAATATCACAATGCATCTTAACCATTACGGGATATCCTACCGAGAAAAATCCTTAAGAAATGTCACAAGATAACATAACCCTACTGAACATTGAGACACAACATAACCATTGAGGATTCATGAATGTAGCAGTTCAACATAAGTCAATGAAGATGAATCTTGAAATGAGACAAAACCGTTACAAAACATCATATTCCAACATAAGCCTAGAGGAATGATACAATGTGATAAAATCATTTATGTCCATCAAAATGGGGCATAACCATAGAGGAATGTAGAAAATCAACATAAGTCTACCAATATGAACATTGCAATGCGACATTATTGTAGTCAACTATGGTTAAACATAACCCTTAAGGAATTTCCTAAGCCGACATAACCCTACTAAACATTACAATGTGACAAAACCATTGAGGAATGTAGTAGGTCGACATAAGTCAATGAATATGGATGTCATAATGTGTCAAAACCATTAACAAACATTACAATTCAACATAACCCTTTAGGAAAGTCACAATGTGACAAAATCCTTGATGGTGGTGAAAGTGAAACAAAACCATATACAACCATAATAAATTGACACAAGTGAACCAATATGAATGTCACAATGTGGTATTACCATACTCAACTATGGTTAATCATAATGAACATGGCCAAACATTGTCAACCGTAGCCAACCATGTTCAACCAAAGTAAAACATAGACAACCTAAATCTATATGAAATAACCACTAAGGAACATCACAATCTAACTTAGCCCTCAAGGAACATTGCATTGCAACATAACCATTGAGGAACATGGTCATTCAACACAAGTAAACTAACATGAATTCTATAAGGATACATAACCATTGACAAACATCAAAATCCAATATATCCTTTCATGAGCATTGAAATGTGACATAACCCTTCAAGAACATTGCAAATTGACATAATTCAACCTACATGAATGTCACATTCTGACATGTCCATTAAGGAACATCACAAATTTGACAAAACCCTTGATGAAAATCGCAATGCGAAGAAAACATTTAGGATTGTAGAGATTCCAAATAAGTTGACCAAGATGAATATCATAGTGCATCATAACCATTCAGGAATATCACACTATAACATAACCCTTAAGGGATGTTTCTATGCAACAAAACACCTAATGAACATCACAAAGCAACATAACCATTTAGGAATGTAGTAATTCAACAAAGATAATGAAGTTGAATGTCACAATGCTTCACAACTATTGGGGAACATCTCAATGCAACATATCCCTCAAGGAATGTCACAATGATAAAATCCTTGATGGATGCCAAAATGCAACACAATCAGTGAGCAATTTAGTAATTCAATACAAGTCAACTAATATGAATGCCGTGGTGTGACATTACCATAATCAACCATAGTCATACATGATAAACATAGTCAACTATAGTCAACCATGGCAAGCCATGTCCAAGCATGGTCGAGCAAAGTGAATCATATCAACATAAGGAATGTACTAATTCGACATAAGGCAATGAAGATGAATGTAGAAATGTGACACAACCATTGGGAAACCTCACAATCCAACATAACCCTTGAGGCACATTGCATTTCATAAAATCCTTGATGAATGTCAAAATGTGACACAACCATTGAATAACATAGCATTTCAACATAAGTCAACTAAGTTGAGTATCACAATGTGACATTACCATAGTTAACTATGGTTAAACATAATCAAAATGGTCAATTGTAGTCAATCATGGCTAACCCTAACCAAGTATGGTCAACCAAAGTGAATCATAGTCAACCTAAATCAACCAAGTTCAACCATATTTAAAAATGATTGATCATTATCAACCATAGTTAGCCAAAGTTGACCAAAATGAAAAATGGCCATCTAAAGTCAATCATGAAAACCAAATTCAACCAAATTAAAACATGGTTAACCATATTCATCCAATTAACCATGGCTAACCATGGTCCACTAAAGTCAACCAAGATCATCCATGGTCAACCATGTTCAATCATAGACAACCATAGTCAACCAAAGTGAACCATGGTCAACCATAGCCAAACATGGTTTACCATGGAAAACCATTATCAAACATGACCAAACCATAGTCAACCATGGTAAACTGATGTCGACCATAGTAAAACATAGTTTCCATTTTCAAACATAGTTATGCATAGTCAACCCTAGTCAAACATTGTTAACCATAGTCAAACATGATCGACCATGGTTAAATATGATCATCCATGGTCAAACATGGTGAAACACACTCAAACATGGTTAATCATTCTCAACCAAAGTCAACCATTTTCAATCAAAATCAACCATAGTCAACAATAGTAAACCATGGTCAACCATATTTAAGCATGGTTAACCATCATCAAGTATGGCCGAATATGGTGGACCATAGTCATATGTGGTCAACCATACTAAAATATCATAGATATTTCAATATTAATGATATTGATATTTTAATTCAAAAATCTACTAATCCGCCCTACAGGTGATGACCATTAATTAGCACAACCACAATAATAATGGTGGTTGATATATTGTCTATTAGATGTAGCTTGGGTGGTTAGGAGGAATGGTTTTTACCCTCCCCACCCAGGTTCAATTCCTTGTAAGTGACATGTGATTCCCTTAAATGGGTCTATATGATGCTCTTGTTGTTGAGCCCCCTGTTAGCACTGTGTAAATCTATTTGGATGATAAATAGACAATGAAGGTAACTTTTTCAACCAACTTTGAGACCCAAAACTAGCCTTTCAAATCCGTAGAGCTCTCTCTCGAGGGGCATGATCTCCATGCAGGATATGGATTTTAAGGTAGTGGCTAGATTTAACACCTTTGATATAATGATCTCTGGTTATATTGGCGCAAGAAAAAAAGACATGGGATATGGAGTTCATTCAAGAAAAACAACAGAAACAAATGAATCGATGACTGAAATTTGAGAGGATAAAGGCTAGGAGAGCAACAGGGTTCAGTGAAAAATAGTAATGTGTGGCGAGGAGAACATACAAGAAGTAACTTGGAGCACCGCTGCGGGTGAATTCAAAGTTATCTTTCAGAAGAAAACATTTTGTCTATGTGGCGTGAACAAGGGGTGCTACGTAGCAAATCCACAGGTTTGAAAATTCATTATAAAATAGACAGAAACAAATATGAATAAAGATAACAAGAAGCACATATGCAAGGAAAGGAAAACAATACATCCAGCTGCTACAACTAGAATCTTCATGTCAAAGTTACAAGACCTCTGCATTAAATTTCTATAGAACTCAAATTACATACAATAGCTATTGCCTATACCAAGTTTGCCAACCAAACTGGCTTACATCGAAAAGATGAAATATATAAATGGGGGCACCACTTGGGCTACCCTTTTTTCTAACTGCTAGCTCTAAAAACTAGGAAACTGAGTGGTATGCGTTAGAGACACTTCACATGGAACTTTAAAAAAATAAACAATAATCACGCCTGTTTACATATGACTGTTCACAAATTTTCCATGAGGATCTAATCATCAGTTAGGTCTCGATATGAGGAAAAGATCTGTCAGTATTTCCCTTCGATCAGATGTCTGAGCAGGCAGGTGTCTGCCAAGAATTCACTATCATCTATAATGACTTTGATTTATTCCGCCTGCTCATTTGATGGGGAAAATGTGCATGACAAGTGGTTGTTTGATGGTCACGACTGTTATCAAAATGGTAGAGTTATTTAGGGAAATGTGTCCTTCAAAACTGCCAATATTTGTCTTATGTTTTTGGATGCAAAGACAAACACCAACTAAACTTATTTTTTCTACACGTTGGCAAGAGATGCGTGTGATTCCTTCTTGGCCACTTCGCATTCCCTGGAATTATTTTTATGCCCTTCCTCTGATAGCCTCTGCGCTTTTCACAGTTGTACAATGGTGTCTTGCGCCTCTATGATTTGTCTTTTTAGCCATGCCACATTCCCTTCGTGACCTTGCGTTATTGATGCTTCCATATTCTTTGTCGCTAGTTGTGGCCTTAACTCCATGTTTTCTTGGTAGAGTTCAGTGATAGCCAGGTTTTCCTGCTTTAATTGTTGATATGTCTCTTGATCATTCACTCCTGTGGTATCCATTTCCCTTATTCTACTCCAGTCTTCGTGGCTCGATCCTCCCACGGGCTCTAGCTGGATGGCATGCATGAATAGTTATTCAACCACCGATTTGGCACATGGCTCTTATAAAAATCGGGCTTCCCCTGCTTCCTTGTTCTTACCTGGACTTCCCCTTCTTCGAGGTATTTTTTGTTGGGGAGACGAGGCTTTTACTGTCTTCCCTCCTTGCACAAGTCCTTCTGCTTCAGGTTCCATGCGATTTGATCTGATCACCTATGTGGGTAAAGTAATAACATCTTTCGCATCCTTGGGAATGCTTGTTGCAAGTGAGAATGAATCCCAGTCATTTTGGGGCTTGGACCTGGCAATTTTACTTCTCTTCTCGCCTTTCCTTATGATTTGGGAGGTTGCCATGGCATGACCAATATGTATTATGTACGCGGTGTATCTGAAAAATGCACAGGGAGGGAATTTTGATCAACCTGGATTGGCAAGGGGAATCACAGACAGAGTGAGGACCTGGTTTCACGACTGAAATGGGTGCCAATAATCTAAAATTTATAACGAGTCGGGAAGAAGAAGGAATCATGATGGAGAAACAATGAATTCATGGCGACGGGATGTTTTGAATCAAACTACAGATCTTCAATAACACATCCCTATGTACAAGGTACAAATGATAAGGTTTGCAGGGGCGCATGATGCGAACGCTGTATTTTTTGTTCCTTCCACCCTCATGATGAACTGATAATAGCCACAACACTTGCCGAAATGACTTCCATTAACTGCTTGACTCGACCTGGGGCACATAGAGACTAAATTTTGGTAGGACTTGACTCTCTGGGAACAACGTGCTTGTACTATTTATGTATGCTTCGACTCTAAAACCCCTTTCCATTTCCAAGGGCCAACCAACCATTCACTGATTTAGAATTTTCCTTTTTTAACGTACCCGACTTCACATGTTTGGATACATGGGTCACAACACGACTAAAAGATGGCTCTAAATGGAAAGAAAAATGGCGGCACTATCAACTGTCTCCAATGGGGATGTTATCCTCCTCGCGAGGTAGCAAAGGATAGTAGACCAGGCGCCTCATCATTGGGCCTCATTTTGACTCTTTGGCATTGTAAATAAAAAAACAAAAACACAACCTAAACATATCGAAACAACTTCTAAAAACGTAGCATAAACTGAGGGCCTTCACTTTGGGCTTCAATTTTCTACTGACCTTCGGACTCGACGCAAAAATAAAATGACTATTTACAATGACAAATGAATTAAACAGATTTTATTTTGTTAGATAATGCTTGAGGAACCTGTCGTTTACAGGCCCCCAACCAAAGCATTCTCCATTTATCCCTTCGAGGAAATAAGCATTGTTTCTGCAATATGCGTTGATTCTGAATGGACGTGTCCAAAGGTTGTCAAAATTTTCATGCTTCCCCTTATATTTATTTCTCACGTCTCATCTTAGCACTAGCTCCCCTACCTAAAAAAATCTTCCTTCTTAGAACACTTGTCCAAATATTTCTTCATCCTCTCCTGATGGAGCTACAACCGATTATACACTTGTTCCCGTGCCTGCTGTGTGTGAATTAACTGGTTTATTCTCCTTTGTGCATAATTTTCCTCGACCTCCTATTCTTGCAAAAAATTTCTGACGGGCGGCCCCAATGAAGTAGAGAATATTACGTCCACGCCGTAAACGATTTGAAAAGGCGACGTTGATATAAACTTCTTGGTGGTAACCCGATCTTCCCACAAAGCGTAGATAAGGTTTTTAAGCCAATCTTTCTTGTTGTCTTGCAGGAGTCTTTTGATGATCCTGGTTAGTATTTTATTTGAGGATTATGCTAACCCATTGCGTTGCAGATAGTATGTCACGGAATGCCCCAGGGTTATATTGTAATCCTGACAAAACTTTTCCATCCTTTTGGACTTAAAAACAGCCACGTTGTCTGTTATGATCTTGACGAGGCATCCAAATATTAAAAAAAATGTTTGTCTCCATAAATTGGTTGATGACTGTGTCGGTAGCTTGCCTTGTGGGGATTTCTTCTATCCATTTCATGAGGTAGTTAGTGGCAATGAGTATCCATTTGTGATGCACAGAGGATGGAGGATTTATTTCCCCTATGAAATCTAGACCCCACTGCATGAAGGGTGCTTCGAGTGAGATCGGTTTTAGTGGCAGTGGCTGCAACTTTCTTCTTCCATCGAAAATCTGGCATTCGTGGAAGCTAGAGACCTCTTTTCACACGTCAGCGAAGAATGTAGGCCAATAGTAACCCACCCTCAGAATTTTTTGCACGGTGGTTTTCTAGTGGTGGTGTCCTCCGCATTAACCTTTGTAAAATTCTTGTATGGCCCGCTTCGCATCATTTTCCAGCAAGCAGATAAGAAATATACCCCCGGGGTCCTTCCAGTAGAGTGAATTGTCCAGGATGCATAACTTGACCACTTTAAGCTTGAGAAATATGGCCTTAGTATTAATTACACTTGGAGGGGCCTAGAGATTCTCCAACACATAGATGATGTCAGCATACCATGGTGAATCAATGAACACCTGAGACACCTACGCAACTTTTTCTTCTTGAGGGCATTCTAACAGATCAATGATGAAATTTATTCCTACAACGTCACAGTTTGACTACGACACTAACTTCGCAAGGACCTAACCCTTGATCAATTTCATAGACTTGATCTCAATGTCACATTCCATCATGGACACTATCCACTTTCTTCTCCTTCCTTCCGGGTCAGGTTGAGTCAGGATATCCTTTATTGAGTTGTTGGGCACATAAGTGATGACATGGGAGTGAAATATGTATGTCCTGAACTCTTTCAAAGCTTTCACTAAGGAATACACCTATTTTTCCATAATGTGATACCTTAGTGGAGCATCGTGCAGTGTTTGGCTGAAATAGGCTATGGGTTTTTCAAAATCCTTCTCGTCTTTCTACAACAACACGTTGACAATAGTGTGTTATGAGGAGAATGAAAATAGGATAAAGTCTTTTGTAAAGTCCAAGCTAGCTAGCACATGATATTTAGTCAGCACTGCTTTGATATATTTAAAATACTTCTTGGCCTCCGGGTTCCACTTGATCTCGTTTCCCTTCCCGAGCATTCAGGTTATGTGCTTTATGATTTCCTCAAGAAGTTCACTTTTCCCAGGGAGGATTGTACTTATTTTTTATAGCATGGGGTGTCGATCTTCGGGATCCCTTCACCCCTGTTGGGGTATATATTAATCTCTTCCTTCGAGATAATGTGTCCTAACAAATTCTCCTCTTCCACCCCGAAATGTGATTTCTTTGGATTTAGTGATATGCCGAACTTCCTACACTTCTGTAATACTTTATTCAGGTGCTCGAGGAATTTCTTGTTGGAGGCAGAGTATACCATGATGTCATCCAGATAGATTACAATGAACTTGTCCTTTTCATGGGCAAATTCTATGTCCATTTCCCTCTGGTAAGTGGCATCGACATTCATCAGACCGAAAGGCATCTTGGCATACATGAACATTCCCCATGGAGTTGTGAAAGTTTTTTTTTCTCTATTGTCTAGGTGAACCATGATCTGGTTATAACCTAAGAAACCATCCAACATGGACATATTCTGATACCCCACCACCTTCTATAGTATATAGTCCATTTTGTGGAGAGGGTAGTGATCCTTGAGAGACACCTTGTTTAGATTATGGAAATCTACACACAGTCTTATCTCATCGCTTTTCTTTCTTATGGTCACCAAATTAGCTAACCATTTATAGAATCGCAAAGAAACAATAATATTAGCGTCAAAAATCTTCTTTACCTCCTTTTCGATCAACAACAACAATGGGGGAATTTATCCATCTCAGCTTTTGCTTGAAAAGTTTCTAGTCTTCTTTTAGAGGGATAACATGTTGTATTACCTTGGTGTCGTACACCTTCAAATCATCATAGCTCCATGTGAACACTTCAGGGAAATCCTTCATGAGTTTGGTGTAGTCTTTCTTGACCTCAAGACTTAGCATTTTCGATAATTTGATCATCTTTGGGTTTTCCTCAATTCCAATGTTGCAGTCTTCCACGTCTTCTGCACTTGCAGTGATCTTGGGATTTTTAGCCATGTCATTCTCGTCAAACATCTTTTCCAGGGGCACTAACCCCTTTCGAATGATGTTATTTTTTAGTTGGATTATGTCCCTTCCCACGATTTGGTTTTGGAAAGGGTCATCGTTACTGCGTGCATATGTGCTCTCATCTTTGTCGCAACAACATTCCTTGTCAATGTTTGTATTAGAGAACTCATCGCTCATAAGGAGGAATCTCTTCACCTGCTTGTTGTCATCAAACACTTGCCAATGTTTGATATTATCAGGCACTGTCGACCTATTCTTGACCTCGATTTCATATTTTTGTTTTTGGGAATATGGGGATCTTAAAAACTGAGGTGAAGGTGGCCAACATATCAACGATTTGATTTTTCTCTCCGGGGATAGAAGATAGGTCATACTTTGAAAATACTTCGAGGAGGTACAGTGCCAAATTTTTGTACGCTCTCATCCTGGGGTGTTTGGTCAGATATAGGCCCTTTACCTAATTTATGATCAGCTCAAAATCTTTGTGCACTGCTATATTCTACGCATGCCCAATTATCTCAAAACTTGTAAGCCCAATATTAGTGCTTCATACTCAGCCATGTTGTTTGTAAATTTGAATGTGATTTTGTATGAGCGTAGAATTGTTCCCACCTCAGGGGGGATTATCCAAATGTCAGACCTAGACCCACCGCACCATTGAAACTCATGTTCCATACCCCATTTTCCACGTGGTCTTTTGGGTCGTCACACTCTATTGTTTCCTGCGTGGTTTTCTCGTCAACTGTCAGGATGGATGTCGACTCTTCCTCTTCAAAACTTGGGTCATTGTAGAATATAGAAGAACCAAACTCAGTGTCAATGGCATATATAGGATGGTTATTTGGCTGTGTCTTGCTTCTTACAATGTATTTTAGTAGCACTTCTATGTACAACCATCTGTCATGGAAAAAAATAGGGATGGTGGCATATGACATATCCATCTGTAAAGTTCCCTAGCCCATGACCTTGATAGAAGCATGCCAAACTTTCAGGGTATGTCGGTGATGAATATGTCCATAAACATGCTCTTTGAGGGGATTTGAACCAACGACACAAATATGTCTTTGATGAGGCCCAAACACTTGACTTTCCTCGAATCAAAAGAGAAAAGGTCTTTGTATGGCCTAGTGATATCCAAACCCAATTCATCCATGATCACCTTTGGCATGAGGTTATGCGACTCACCAGAATCCAACATGGCATTATGTAGGTTCATGTCATAGACCTTTAGACTAACGTAGACTGGAGAGACGTCCTCAATATCATTTTTCTCTTTAATGCGTAGACCAAAAAGAATAGCGGGGTGGTCATCTTGGATATTCAAAGTATTGGGGGTCCCTCCCATTTTCAACATTTTAATTATTTTCTCCCAATACTCTCCTTTTCTAATAAGTTCGTTGAACAGGACACAGATTTTGATTTTGGCCATCTCATGTTCAAAATTGAAAGGGGGAGAGACTTTCTCTACCTCTTTCCGCCCACCTATCGGTCTGCCTCCGAAGTTTTATTAGGGGCATCCTCCTTTGACTTAGTTTTCTCCATCACATCCTTGGTCATGCTGTCTGACCTCGATTGGCTTGTGGAAGGGGTGTCCACCAGAGGTTTCCTTATAGAGTTCATTTGTTGCGGCTCGGTAGACGCGTCTTTGATCCAAAGGTTATATTTCTTCTCAAACTACATGATGGAGTTCTGATAGCCTATTCTTAACTCCTCTGTCTCCCAGGACAACACGTCATCTGTTTCGAGTATCATATCATAGTTCGTCTCCAACATGAATTCGTCATTTTTTATCTTGTACCGATCATGCTCGCTATTTTTCAAGAACACACGTGGGTTTTTGTCGTCACAACAATGCATCTGGTCTTCAAAATCCTGGTTGAAGTCTTCATCAGTGTATTTTTTTTGGACATATGTCTTTTCTACTGGTCACCTTGATCCCTCTTCTCTCTCTGTTCTCTATGTCTGATCTGAGGGACTTGACCCCTTATGAGGTTTTGATTCATGGGTTGGGCATCGTTTTGTTCTCGGGCAACATGTCAGTTTCCCATGGACATTATCTCCATCAACTTTTCCATGGTCTTCATCATCATGTCAAATTTGTCTTCTGAGGACCGCAATGTTGATGACTATGCATATCCCTCGGGTCTCTTATCACCTCAGTTGAACCTCAGTTTTATTTTTATCGATGCCATAATGTTTACTTAAACTTTGATAGAGTTACTCATTATAGCATCTATACTTTTTGATCTTCTTTCTCTCAACAACATGGCGAAATTCTTGTCAAAGGAATCAATGTACTACAACCACATAGCCCCGGGGGACGGATTGACTTCTGCAGGGATTCATTTGTACACCTTCAAGAAACAGGCTGAGAATTCCTTTACTGTCTCTTTCAATGCTTTCTTCATATTATTGTATTGTGCTAAAAGATGCAAAGGGTTTTTCTTGTCCCCCCATTTATTTAGGAAAGACGTCTCGAATGCGGGGAATTATCATATGCTCATGGGAATAAGGGCTTTGAATCATTTTCTTACATCTCCCGAAAGGCTCTGTGAAAACAACCTCAGTTTTTCATATGCGTAGTCCACCTCCTCCAGGTCAACGAAATCATTAAACCAGTCCAGGTGCCTCTGGGAAGAAACACTTCCTTCAACATCATAGAGCTCAATTCTCTAGCTATAATTCTGAGGCAAGTCAGATAGTTGGGATGGCAATATGAGGGGGGCGAATCTGACAACCATGGCTCCGGGAGGATTTGGATTTTGAGGGATATTATTTAATATCAGGGCTTGGAATTTCTTCGAGTCGAAAACAGTATCATCCAAGATGGTTTTCGACTTAGACCTGAAAAGGTTTTTCTCGAATAGTTCATCAAACTCAAGGTCTTCAATTCTTTGTGCGACATATTTGGGTAAGGACAGGCTTCTGTCTAGGTAGTATAATGGGTCTGACGCTTTCTCTCTAGTCTTGCACAGAATATTCTCTAGGTTGTACACATACTCTGTAGGGTTTGGGTTAGGATTTTCTTTGGTATAGATCGTCTTCGGAGCCAGGGTTCCTAAACTATGCTACTTGGAGCTACCAGTATTTTGTACTGAAGTCGCCAAGGTAAGGGTTTCAGCCAGTACATATGTTTGTCCCCCTATTACTCTCAGGGGTCAAACTGCAATGTTAGTTGTTCTCCTAGGGAAATCTATTCAATTTCATCCTCGACAATGATGCCATAAATGTTAGCACTCCATAAATTTGTTCGGATGATAAATGAACGACGAACATAAAATTTTCAACTAACTTTGAGACCCAAAAATAGTCTTTCGGATTTGGAGAGGGCTCTCTCGAGGGGAACGATCTCCGCATGGGATATGGATTTTAAAGTAGTGGATATATTTAACACATTTTATATAATGGTCTTTGGTTATATTGGCGCAAGAAAATAAGACATGGGCTATGGATTCAATTCAAGAAAAAAAATAGAAACAAATGACTCGGTGACTAAACTTTGAGAGGATAAAGGCTAGGCGAGCAACAATCTTCAGTGAAAAATAGTAATGTGTGGTGAGGAGAACATACAGGAAGTAACTTGTAGCACCGCTACGAGTGAATTCAGAGTTATCTTTTAGAAGAAAACTTTTTGTCTAAGTGGCACGAAGAAGGGGCACTGCGCAGTGAATCCACAGGTTCAATTTTTTTTTCCGAAATAGATAGAAACAGATATGACTAAAGATAACAAGAAGCACACAAACAAGGAAAGGAAAAAAATACATCCAACTACTACAACTAGAATCTTCATGTCAAAGTTACAATACCTCTGCATTAAATTTCGGTAGAACTCAAATTACATACAATAGCTATTGCCTATACCAATTTTTCCAACCAACCTAAATTACATCCAAAAGATGAAATATATAAATGAGGGCTCCGCTTGGGCTACCCTTTTTTCTAACTGCTAGCTCTAAAAACTAGGAAACTAAGTGGTATGCGTTAGAGATTCTTTGCATGACGCTTTCCAAAAATAGACAATAATCACATCTATTTACACATGACTGTTTGCAAATGTTCCATGAGGATATGATCATCGGTCAGGTCTCGATATGAGGAAAATATGTGTCAATATTTCCCTTCTATCTGATGTCTGAGCAGACAGGTGTCTTCCAGGAACTCGCTATCTACTATAATGACTTTGATTTCTGTCGCATGCTCATTTGTTGGGAAAAATGTGCATGAAAAGCGGTTGTTTGATGGTCACGAATTTTATCAAAATGGTAGAGTGTTTTAGGGAAAAGTGTCCTTCAAAAATGACAAGATTTGTCTTATGTTTGCGGATGCAGAGATTAACACCAACTAAACATGTTTTTCTATGCACTGGCGAGAGCCGTGCAGGATTCCTTCTCGGATGCTTTGCATTCCATGGAATTTTTTGTATGCCCTTCCTTTGATAGCCTTTGTGCTTCTCATAGCTGTAAAATGTTGTCTTGCGCCTCTCTGAGTTGTCTTTTTAGCCATGTAACGTTCCCTTCACAAGCTTGTGGTGTTGACGCTTCCATAGTCTTTGTTGCTAGCTTCCGCCTCAACTCCGTGTTTTCTTGGTAGAGTTCAATGATAGACAAACTTTCCTCTTTTAATTTATGAGATGGCTCTTGATCATTTTCTCCTGTGGTAGCCATTTCCCTAGTTATGCTCCTACCTCCGTGGCTTGATCCTCCAACGGGCTCTAGCTGGATGGCGCGCATGAGTTTTCCTTCGGCCATCGATCTGTCACACATCTCTTCTAAAAATCAGGCTTCCCTATCTTCCTTGTTCTTCCTTGGCCTGCCCCTTCTACGAGGTATTTTCTATTGGGGAGACATGTCTTCTACTATCTTCCCTTCCTATGCAAGTCCTTCCGCTTTAGGTTCTGTGAGGTTTGATCTGATTGACTATGTGGGTAAGGGAATAACTCCTTTCCCATCCTTGGGAATGCCTGCTACAAGTGATAATGACTCCTAGTCATTTTGGGGCTTGGACCTGGAAATTATGCTACTTCACATGCATTTCCTTATGCTTTGGGAGGTTTCCATGGCACGACCAGTATTTATTTTGCGCGCGGTGTGTCCACCAAATGCACATGGAGGGATATTTGATCAACCTGGACTTGCAAGGGGAATGACAGATAGAGTGCGGACCTAGTTTCACGATTGAAATGGGTGCCATGCATCTGATATTTATAACGATTTGGGAAGAAGGAGGAATCATGTTGGAGAAATAGTGAATTCATGGGGACTGGATGTTTTGAATCAAACCACAGATCTTCAATAACACATCCCCGCATACAAGGTACAAACGATAAGGTTTGTAGGGGGTGCATGGTGCGAATGCCACGATTTTCCATTCCTTCAACCCTCATTATGAATTGATAATAGCCACAACACTTGCCGAAATGACTTCCATTAACTGCTTGACTCGACCTGAGGCATGTAGAGACTAACTTTTGATAGGATCTGACTCTTTGGGAATGATGTGTTTGTACTATTTACGTATGATTCGACTCTGACACCCCTTCCCATTTCCAAGGGCCAGCTGACCATTCACTGATTTAGACTTTTCCTTTTTTAACGTACCTGACTTCATATGTTTGGATGCATGGGTCACAATGTGACTAAAAACCGACTCTAAATGGAAAGAAAAATGGTGGTGCTAACACCCCCACTATTCTGAAAATGCTCGACCTCACCATGTTCTTTCATGGATTTCAAGGGGGTTTTCCGTGGACATAGTGAGTACCAGTCTTCAATACCATGAACCACATCTAAAAACAATTGTGGTTGTTATACGTTGATCGACGCCATTAATTTAAGAAGGTGGAAAATGACATTAATCAACCTATATGAACAACTTTTAAGATTGTTATATATATATATATATATATATATATTGATGGTTGTGAAATAATATTAAATGAGTTAATTAACATATCATATATATTTTAAAATTCTTAAATATCTTTAAAATAATCTAAGTTATATTTTACAATATAAAGTTATATAAACTATGTACTATGAGTCACAATCATTGATTAAATTTGATGAGCATTTACTTTTCTTTTCCATTTTTAATCGTTAAATACTGGCAATTTAATGATGTTCACTTAATTTTTGAAATCATCAATTTGATGGGTAAATAAAAAAAATTGCCTGTATATATATATATATTATAATACAATGTAATATACTATAATAACAATTTCCTAAATTTGAATGTTGATTTTTGTGTAAAGCAAACATAACTCAAGTTATAAATTATATAGAAAAAGACATGCATAGTACATGTTGCAAATTGCAAGTCACATGCATAGTACATTGCATAAGTTACAAATATTATACCACGTGTGTAGTATTCCATATATAAAATAGCATGTAGAACAAAAATATTTTAGCTAGAAATGGAAAAGCAACAATGATATAACCATAACAATACCAGAATAACACTAAAAAGAGCACTTTGATTAATGATAGCAATGTTCACTTGCCTCTTTGAGGGGGAAACCTCCATCAGAGTAGATCTCTATTACAATAATATCCAAGACAAGACTTCGCATACCCTCTACTCCTATTTATACTAAATATTTCTATCCAAAAGAACAATCTAGAGGAAGATCCTTCTAAAAGCCGATGCTTTTATTAGGTCTTATTACATTTAACTTATTCTTCCTTATTGCTAGGCCTTATTAATATTGTCCTCTATTACATGGAAATATATTATTCTACCTACGTGAGGGGTTAAGGAGGTTAGGTCCCTAACATGTCCTCCCCTTTAAAAACAACCTTGTCCTCAAGGCTTGAGATGAGGAAATTGTTGTAGAATGGTAGTTGGTTCCCAAGTGGCATCTGTTGGAGTTGTATATTTCTACTGGACTAAAAATTCATTGATGGTGCGTTGATGCAGACGATGCTCACCCTAGTCCAAAACGACTTGTGGCTACAACTAGATGGAGCTTTCTTCATCCAACTCGGGAAGGTTGGTTTGAGTTTGGCACTTAGTTCCAATCACCTTCATTAAGCAGGAGACATGAAAAATAGGATGGAGCTCAAAATGACTAGGAAAAGACAATTTATAGGCCACCTTTCCCATATGATTGAGAATGGTTTAAGAACCATAAAATTTGGGTGCCAGTTTCTGACAATGGGCAGCCTTGAGAGAAGTTTTCTTATAGGGTTTCAATCGAAGAAACACCTAGTCTTCTTTAGAAAATCAACATTCAGAGCAACCTTGATCTTCCTGTTGCTTCATGTGATTATGGCCCATTACCAAATCCTCTTTAAGGGTACGGAGAATAGCCTCTCAAACTATAAGCGTTTGGTTAACCTCTTGGACCTTTGAGACACCTAGGAAGTATGAGAGAACTAAAGGTGGATTTTGTCCATATATTGCTTCAAAAGGAGTCATGCAGGTAGTTTTATGGTAAGAAGTGTTGTACCACCATTCAACTAGTGTTAACCATTGAGACTGTTGTTTTTTCATTTTCGATGAAAAACACCTCAAATATGTTTCCAAACACTTGTTGACAACTTCAGTTTGACTATCAGTATGGGGATGATAAGTGGTGCTGAGATGAAATTGGGCGCCCTGTAGCTTGAATAGTTCTTGCCAAAAAATTCTGGTGAAAGTGGGGTCTCAATCATAAACAATATAACGGGGCATGCCATGAATCTTGAAGACCTGATCCATGAAATGTTGAGCCACAATGGAGGTTGTAAACGGGTTTTGAAGAAAACATAAATGTGCATACCTGGAAAGACAATCAATGACCACCATGATGACTTATTTATTTGTCTATTTAGGTAAGACCACAGTACAATCCATAGAGATATCCTTCCAAATACCATGTGGAAGTGGAAGCAGTTGTAGTATTCCATGAGATTTGACTATTTCTCCCTTGTCGCATTGACAAAAATCACATTCTGCCACAAAATTGTGAACAACATGTTTCATACCATCCCAGAAAAAAGAACGTTTGACCTGGTCATAGGTTTTGGTAAACCATGAGTGCCAAGCTCTGGGTGTAGCATGAAGCTCAGAAAGTATTGTTGATTCAAGTTCTGATTGTTTACTTAAATAAAAATTACCCTTTTAGTGAAGCTCATCATTGTGCCAAGAGTACCCTAGGGAAACTAGACAATTGTCTTGCAATTGTTGGATCAAATGTGAATTTTTTGGATCGTGTAGCCATTCTTGGAGAACAACTTGGAGCCAATCTGGTACACTGAAGGAGAGGGAAAAAGGGACTCTTCATATTCATATTTTCTTGAAAGTGCATCAAAAGCCATGTTGTATTTTCCTTTCTTGTAAATTATATCATAATCATATACAAAGAGCTTAGTCACCCATTTTTGTTGATCTAGGGAGGAACGACGTTATTCCAGAAAATACTTTAGGATTTGATGATCTATCTTAATTTGGAAGTGTTGCCACAATAGATAAGGGTGTCAAATATCCATTACATGCAAAATAACCATCATTTCCTTTTCATAGATTGATTTTCCCATATGTCACTCTAAAAATTGTTTGATGGTAAAGGCCAAAGGTCGACCATATTGCATAAGGACTACTCCAATTCCTCTCCCAGAAGTATCACATTCCAGGACAAATGTCTTTGTGAAATCAGGAAGGGATAGGACTAGAGTAGTTCACATGGTCTCCTTCAAGGTTTGAACCTGATCAGCTCTGAGAGTGCAAGTGAAAGAATTATTTTTAAGGAGAGCAGTGAGAGGTGTCACAATATTTCCATAATTCTTAACAAACTTGTGATAATAGCATTTTAAATCCATAAATCCACACAATCTTTTGAGTCTTTGGGTGAGGCCAATCCTACATAGCTTCAATCCTGTTAGGATCCACCCTGACACCTACCTTGCCAACAATATGACCCAAGTACTCGACTTTCGAGGCTCCAAAATCACATTTTGAGGAAACATTGGTGTTGAGAGAGTAGATGTAGAACTGTATCCACATGATAAATATGGGTTGTATGGGTTTTACTATAGATGAATATATCATCAAAGAAAACTAAGACAAAATGATGAAGAAAAGGATAGAAGACATCATTCATGAGGCTTTGGAAAGTTGAGGGAGAATTACACAAGCCAAAGGGCATGAACACAAACTCATAGTGGCCCTCATGAGTTTTAAATTCAGTCTTAGTAATGATTTCCTCATTCATATGTATCTTCTTGTAGCCAGAACAAAGATCTAGTAAAGAACTGGGTACCACTCAATTCATCTAAGAGGTCATCAATGATAGGAATGGGAAATTTTTCTTTGATGGTGAGTTTGTTGAGGGAATGGAAGTCAGGACACATGCACCAAGAGACTTCTTTCTTAATTACCATGACCACATGAGAAGAGTAGGGGCTCGTACTAGGACGGATAACACCTGCGGTGAGCAATTCTTGAACATTTTTCTCAATTTCATTTTTTTGGGAAAAGGGATTACGATAGGGATGAACATTGGGAGGAAGGTTGTCGGGGACAAGGGAAATGGAATGATCATGAACAACATGGGAAGGAGGAAGTTTTTGGGGAGTGGAAAAAACAACTTGATGTTTGGAGAGGATGGATTGGAGGTCCTGCAGCATAGAGGGTGTCTGAGTTTCTTGAATGACATGGAGTTGAGAAATAATTCAAGAATGACCTTTTTTTAGCATTTTTTCCATGTGATGAGAATTGATGATCTTTGGGGAACCGACGATGCTGCCTTGGAACTTATATTATTGGCTCTCCTAGTTGAATTGCATGGTTAATTCCTTAAAATCCATGAAAATGGAACACAGAGTCCTTAGCCATTCTACACCCAACACAATGTCAGAACCAACCATGTACATAGAAAACATATGAGATTTCATGTGGTACTGACCAATTTGGAGACACAAATTTTCACAGCGCTCCCCACATTTCATGGACATTGGCAATCATGATTTGAAAATTATTGACGGCATGTATATAACAATTAATTTCTTGGGAAATGCGACGATGGATAAAATTATGGGTTCTTCCACTCTCAACAAGGATGATGACCTTCTGATTCTTAATGTAACATATTGGCTTGATATTTTGGGGAACAAAGAACCCACTGAGAGCATTCATGGAAATAACCATTTTGACTTCTAGAGGGTCAGAGCCGCCAGGATCATGTTAGTGGGTTCAGCTGACTCGGCCACAGGGGGGGCCTCAACATCATCTTCCGAAACGTCCTCGGAGATGGCCATAAATTTATTTTTTTTCCTTACACTTGTGCCCAGGAAAATGTTTTTCATCATTATTATAAAAAATTCCTTTGATTTGGTGTTCATCCATTTCTTCCCTGGTCAGTTTCTAGATCTTTAGTGGAGTAGAAGGAGGCGTGGGAGTGACTGGTCTAGGGAGAGGAATAAAGGAGGGTTTTCGCATTTGAGAAGAGACAACTTGTTGTGATTCCTTAGATCGTTTAGTAGCTTTCAAACAACTCTGAGGTAGAGTCATGAGGACGTGGGCACGAATCTCATCCTTGAGGTCATTGATAAAACATTCTTGGAAAAAGGCATTAGACATGCCCTTTGTATGGAAATTCAATCGCTCAAAAGTGGCTATAAAGTCTTACACTATTCTATATTGTTTCAACTTTTTCAAACAACCTAAATTGTTGGTGTCAGTGTGAAAGAATTCATAAAGCTCTGCTACAAATTGTGTCCAAGCCATATACCTTTGGGGAGAATTTTTTCCCCATTGCTAACATTCTTGATCTAGATGGAGAACACTATACTGGAGTTTGGCCAATTCATATGTAATGCAATACAAAGAGAAATAATGTTCCATTTGAGTTACCCAGCCAGTGAGATCCAGGCCATCAAATTTGTTCACATCCACACATGGAAGGTGTAGGTCACACTGAAAGTGATGGGGCTGAAAAGTATGAGAATTAGAGGAAGTTTCACCTTTAGAGTGAAAAGGTGGGTCAAAGGAGGGAAGATCTAGTGGGATATTCATCTTGGCGCAAATCATTGTAGTGAAGGATTCAAGATCAATAGAAAAGGATGAAATTTGGGTAGCGAGGTCATGTTTGATGGTTTCCATTTTGGCGTTGATGGAGTGACACAACCCCCCTCGTCTCCTAGGGGTTGCATGACCCCTCGGTCAAGGATCTTCAAACAACTGAGATGACTTAGCTCCTTGAGACCCTGCTAGCCCAAAATTGATATAACAAAAAACCTTTTTTATCTCCTCAGGTGCAGGTCAAATGGAACCCGCAGGCCCTCTCCTTAGTGCTTTTTAAAATCTTAATGCTGACGAGTGTTATCTCCTTCCACTATCCCCTCTCCACATGTGACCTCGGGTTGTGACCCAGGGATAAACCTCCTAAGGACTTCATGACTTCGTACTCAGACTGCCTTGGACACAACAAATCATTTTTCACGCGAACTCCGAACCGACGAAGTTATCCAGAACCACATGTACAGTTCACACTCCCTTTGACAACCAACGATGGCAATATCCTTTGACACTTCGGCTTCAAGGCTTCTGGATGTTTTATCCCCTTTTCCTTCTGAAGGGTTCTATCACCCAAACTCCACAGATCTCTACTGCGCGTTTTTTGGATCAATGGTCTAGATCTCCTTCCTTCTCACAACTTCGAGAAAACTGGACTTTTTCTTTGTGAAAAACTTCCGGAACTCTATCTTCTAAATTCTCTGATATGCGACCACGTAACCTCGTTGTAACCAACAATTAGGATCTCTCCACAACTTTGGACTTCTATGACTTTCACTCCTTAACACCCCAAATCCTCCGATTCACGAAATTTTGAAGGAACTCACGACTAACCACTGTGCAACTTCTCCTAGATATGATGGTCCGAAAATGATCCTGCTTCCTCCTGAACAGATCTTTCTTCTTAATTTTGGGAAACCTTCACACAATCCTCCCAAACAAAGAATTATCGCCCACTATCTCTTCTAAGCTTGTTCTTCTTTGATACCTCTCACCCCTCAGAGCACCTTTTCGACAATTAGTCGAAATTTGACTTGTGTGCACACTTTGCAACAAGTATTCTCTTCAACCCAACTACTTTTGTGAGAAACTGTGCACGCCTTGCAATCAATTCGTTACTCACTCGATTTATCTCCCTGAACAAAAGAAATTAAGGATGTTTCACCTGTGCACACCTTGCAAGGTATTTTGCACTTCTTCTCAAATAAGGCTTAAAGATACTGCTCCTAAGCTTTTGAGTCAGAATAATCTGTCAACGCACTCCTTGCGGACAATATGCACTCCTTGCAAATAAAAAGTTCAAATTGTCTCTTCTGAGCTTCTGAGTCGAAAAAAACTCTCTCTGACACACCTTGTGGACACTATGCACTCCTTGCACAGGCTCATAGAAGAGAAATAATTGAAACTTATCTAATATCTCAAAGATTCATACATTCAACCATGTGAATGCATTCATAAACAAAATAATGAGTAAATAACAGAGAAATGCACTTAAACATAAATCCTACCATTCATTCATTCACATAGACAAAGCAACACCAAACATTTGGAACAATACTCCTATGTTATATTCATTTAACTGTTATATACATGGGCTCATACAATATTTTTCAACAACTCTACTATTCTTACCTACAATGGAAACAACCTCTACAATAGATTCAACAAAAACCATCAACAACCTCATTTGGGCAACAATACATTTATTTATACAACACGAGCTCGTTGAGCTTTCCCTCCAAGGTACCTTAGTTCTATCCTATCGAATTAAAAGATACCGACTACTAAGTCTTTATTACAATAAATATTCGAGTCAGATAGATAAGAGCAAAAGCGTCAGATCTGTACCACAATCTACAACATTAAAGAAAAATACATCCTACAACGATCTCACATGATCGTCCAACTTCCAATATTAAAGATGTTCATAATTTATAATTTTTTCAAATGTTTGCGTAACATGCCCTTCTTAAATTTAAAAATATTGCTTCAAAATGCACGCTAGTGCGCTTAGCTTTCCTCCACTCAAGATTTGATGGCGATGCTCCTGCATCATGGAGGAATACATGTTTTTAATGATGGTGGAAAAATTGTCACTGAGATGCCTCACTTCTTATTGGGTCTCTGTGAAATTAGAGGACAAGGTATTGAAGCAAGCTTCCAAGTATTGGCTACAGGTGTGAGACATGATGAAGAGGGAAAATGTAAAAGGGCGGGTGGGAGCACACACAAAATGGGTTATGGGTAAAGTGTATCACGACGATCAGGGTGACGAGGGGAATCCATTAGGGTTAGGCCCAAATAAGGGTGTTGGAAGGGGGTCGGGTCCATGAGAAATTTATTTTGCTGAAAAATGATAGGTATGACTGCGATAAGGGCAAAGAGAGGAATCCAATAGGATAGGGCTGAAATAATGGTGCTAATAGGATCCAAACTTAGGGTATGTAGGGTGTCTACATACAAGGGTTTGTAGGGTGTCTACATACACAGTTTTTCCCTGTGTTATAGTGCTCTGATATATGTGCGGGTTCCAATAATAGTACATGACCCAATATCTCAGGGAACCAACTAAGGAGGCTAGACCGTGCCCTTAGTCGTACTACCCAACTACCTAGGTACTAGAGAGTATCATCCTGAGTGTTGTTCTTGGTGGAACTATAACAACCATGCGACCGATAGGTTTATCTATGGAGGGCTTTAGGAGATCTAAGTTGAACCGTATGAAGGTGTTGTCTAATGCACTACCACTCAAAGGTGTGCCAACATGGGTTACAACGGTGGACAACATATGTGCGCTTAAGTATCACTTCTATTTCTTGTGTGTATTACTCCTCGACCGTGAGTTTATGTGTGTAACGACATATCTCTCTAGCTTTAAGACGTTGGAATACGTCTCTACCCTAAAAAAATTAACCCAAATTTTCCGCCAAGGAAAGTGCTCTGATACCACTTGTAGTATTCCAAATATAAAATAGTATTCACAACAGAAATATTTTAGCTAGAAATGGCAGAACAACAATAATATAACCAGAACAATACCAGAATAATACCAGAATAACACCAAAAAGAACACTTTGATTAATGGTAAAAATGTTCACTTGCCTCTTTGAGGGGGAAACCTCTAGTAGAGCAGACCTCTATTTCAATAAATAATATCCAAGACAAAACTTTTCATACCCTCTACTCCTATTTATACTAAATATGTCTATCCAAAAGAACAATCTAGAGGAAGATCCTTCTAGAAGCAGAACCTTCTATTAGGTCTTCTTACATTTGACTTATTCTTCTTTATTGCTAGGCCTTACTAATATTGTCCTTTATTACATGAAAATATATTACTCTACCTACGTGAGGGGTTAGGGAGGTTAGGCCTCTAACAACAGGCTGCACACTCACAACTTACAAGTCACGAGGATAACTTGAAAATTGGATTGTATCACATCCTCTACGTTGAAAAATGAAGGTTGAGAGGAAAGAAAATATCAAGGATTCAAAAAAACTACCGACAACTATCCATAGAGGTAAGACTTATTAATATTATATTGTAGTTGCACTGATGGAAACACCTTTTTGCACACTTTTTTTTCTTATTATATGTGGTTTATGAGAATTCACATTTAAATACCTTCCTACCTGCGATTTATAATACTAATAAACATGTGTGCCCTCTACCTCTCACAAAATCTATTTGATTTCATTTTAGAAAACATTAGTAGGTGCTATTTAAAAAAGCTAATCCAAAATAATTCAATAATATTTATTATTTCATTATATTAATAAGGATAATTATTTCAAAATTTGCAATCCATAACTTTTATTATTGTTTTTACATGAACCATTCATAATTACTTTTTTCATTTTCCCATTGGTTGTAGGTATCTTGGCATCATTGCATGCATACTTCTTAGTGTTTGCTAGATTTTTTTTGTACAGTGGTTGGATCTATTTGGTGGTTTTCAAAATTGAAACTGTGTGCAAGCTACTATATCAAGGTAATTTGTTAAGCTTTTATGTTTATGTTTTTAATGGTGTTATATTCCATGTGAAATAATTTGATGATGTTATATTAAATGCAATTTTATTTGATGATATTATGTGATAGTATGTTCTGTTTGGGATGTTTTTGTATTTACAATAAAAATGAATAAAAACACATATTACACATAATATTTAAATGACAAAAAATAAAATAAAATGCCAAGTTTAATGAAAAAAATAAATGTGTAACCTCAGCTTAATTACAATTTAGTCCTTCAATTTAATTGTGTAGGGTTCGTATTAAATGATGATAGGATGTTTTGTAAAACATAACATTAATGAACAGCCCATTGCCTCATTGATATACGTATATAGGTAGGCTTAGCGTAACTAATATACGAGCCCTGCAACTAATTGTGTAGGCGTTATATCAATTCATATTGAATAAATAAATAATAAAAGAGTCCAAATTGGGGGTTGTAATTTTTGGATAAACTATCTAAGTCAATGGTTTTACTTTAGCCAAATCTTTTTGAGCGCAGAAAATAAATTTGTAAGCCCTCTTCATTTCTTTTAGACATTTAAGGTCAAAAACCGAGGGTTACCTAATACCACGAACACGTGTTTCCATGGAAAAGACGTAACACTAATGTTATTTTATATTTCATTCATGACTCGGTTGGGGATTCTTCTCATGGAAAATCTTCTCCGGTCGTCGTCATAAATGACGCTTCTGATGATCTATAAAAGGAATCTCTGCATGCATACAAACACGTCGTCTGATCAGAAGAGCAAATACTAGTGCTCGTAGACCTATAATCACTGCTTTCTGTGTATACTTCAATCAATAATTATAATCCCTGGTGTCTCTCTATACTTCAATCAATAACTACAAAGTCTGTGGGAGCTGCTTTGGAATATACTTTCAAATGAAGATATCGATCGACAACGCAGCACAACAGCAACACCAAGGTACTAGGTTGCCTGCAAGGGGAGAGCGCCTTTCAGCATTGGCTGTGTCTAAAGCGCATGGGGAAGATTCTCCTTACTTTGATGGCTGGAAGGAGTATGACGCAAATCCTTACCATCCATTAAACAACCCATCTGGGATTATCCAAATGGGCTTGGCAGAGAATCAGGTAAATAACATAACCTATCTATTCATATTTTTTTATATTTATGGAATAATTGTTCACCGTGTCTCTATTGATGTTCGGGTTGGATTATGTACCACACAAATGCATTCCAAATCCCACAGATGATTTCATATTCTCCATAATAGTTACATTCCCATTTCTCAACTATGGTTGTATACAGTGGGAATTGCATGATAATTACAATGCTTGAAATTACTTGCAGCTGTCATTCGATTTGTTGGAGCGCTGGCTATATGCACATCCAAAGGCATCGATTTGCACCGAGGAAGGCGTGCCAAGATTTAGGGAAATCGCCAATTATCAAGATTACCATGGTCTCCCTGATTGCAGAAAGGTAGAATACTGTAACTAGTTTAAAATAATGACACATTTTCTACCAGCCTTGAACAATGTATTTTTGTTACTGTAAATATCTTTGGGATGAAATTCATGCTTATTAACTACGCTGAATGGTTGACACAGGCGATTGCAATGTTTATGCAAGAAGCTGGAGGAAGAAAAACGAATTTTGAAAGAGATCGAATTGTTCTCACCGCGGGAGCAACTGCAGCCCACGAGGTGTTGACATTCTGTCTAGCCAACCCAGGAGAAGCCTTTCTAGTACCAACGCCATATTACCCAGGGTAAACTCATTTATATATATTGTCAATGGAGAATTATTTAGTACTAAAAGTGACACAGAATTTTGTATCCTGTCCCTTCACACTGCAATAACACTTCATGATAACTTATGATTACTGAAGGAATCTTTTGTTCCTGCAGTTTTGATAGAGATCTAAAGTGGCGCACAGGAGTGGAGCTGATACCCGTCCACTGCAGCAGTAGTAGCGATTTGATAACAATACCTGCCCTTGAGGCAACCTATCAGCAGGCCCGTGCTCGAAATATACGAGTGAAGGGCCTTTTGATAACAAATCCTTCAAATCCATTAGGAACCACTATGCAAGCTACTACTCTGAGAAAGTTGCTTGCTTTTGTGTCCGAGAAGAACATTCATCTTATCTGCGACGAGATCTATTCGGCATCCGTCTTTTCATCTCCAAAATTTACAAGCATTGCAGAGATATTGGCCACCCATAAAACTTCTCAGAGCGAGCGTGTTCATATTGTTTACAGTCTGTCGAAAGACCTAGGATTACCGGGCTTCCGAGTCGGGGTCATTTACTCTTACAACGATACAGTCGTTACTGCTGCTCGTAGAATGTCCAGTTTTTCCTTGGTTTCTTCACAGACACAACATCTGATTGCTTCAATGCTCTCTGACACGGAATTTGTAAGGAAATATTTATCAGAGAATAGTAAAAGATTACGAAAGAGACACGAAATGTTCGTCTCTGGACTACGTGTAGCTGGCATCAATTGCCTGAATAGCAACGCCGGTTTGTTCTGCTGGGTGGATCTCAGACATCTTCTGCAATCCGGTAACCAAGAAGGAGAGATAAGACTATGGAAGATAATTTTAAAAGAGATTGGGTTGAATGTTTCTCCGGGTTCTTCTTGCTATGGAAGATAATTTTAAAAGAGATTGGGTTGAATGTTTCTCCGGGTTCTTCTTGCCACTGTAGCGAGCCTGGGTGGTTTAGGTTCTGCTTTGCTAATATGACCGATCAGACCATGCAAGAGTCGTTGAATCGGATTCAGCTCTTTATTGGGAGCCGGAGATTGATTCATTCGATATGATCATGGCGAGGCAATTCAGGGAAAACTGATTGCATACAGATGACGCTAACCAAAAATTCTATTTAACTCAGCGAAGACTCTCATTGTCGTCATTGTCGTTGAATGTCTATTCGTTTAAATAAAATGCAGGATGAGAGGGGGCATTTTAACGCGTTTTTCATTTAACTGTGACAACGTGTGAAATGTGTCCGTCTAGAAAGTGTTCCTATCATTTCATTATGAATACTATTAAGATAATAATATTAATGTAAAAATAAATATATAAAATATTTTGAATGTCTAAACCTTTGTCGTTTTGTTTCAACCATGTCGTCTTGGAATGGACAGAAACACAGGTTCTGGTTATATCACTAACAGAAACTTACCTTACATGATACGACTTTACAAAAGAATCCTTTGAATCGAAAAATCATAGTTCTATTTTGTCATGCAGACGGCTGTCTTGCAACTCAAACATAAGACAACACAGAGCAGGTGCGTATTCTAAATGTTTTATGTTTTTTCAACCTAAACTGTTATTGGAATTTGCCGAAATTTTTGAAATACAGCTATCTTCGGAGTTCCAAGACATCCAGAATATGTAATCAATTGAAGGTAACTTTCTAAATTTTAAGCAATTTTGGAGAAAAAGTAGTTGGAAACCATACCAAAAAGAATAAAAAAGTTAGAACGCTACACGCAGTTGAGATTGATTATTAAGAGAATTATGAGAAATAACTAATTTGGTTGTAACATTACGTTTGCTACATCTAGATTGCAGATTAAGTTCATCTAATAGGCATGGAGGAAAATCAAAGAAAGTAAACATTGAATTTGCTCATAATTTGCGTCATCGGATGAGCGACTAAC
The DNA here is from genome assembly GCA_000966675.3 of Picea glauca. NCBI lineage: Eukaryota > Viridiplantae > Streptophyta > Pinopsida > Pinales > Pinaceae > Picea > Picea glauca. Next base: position 1,849,855 of record JZKD02S0411748.1, on the reverse strand, counting down.
AACAAATGATCATCGGATGACGTTTGTTTTTCGAAAGAACTTGTAAAGAGCAACAAAAAACCGTCGAATGATCGACTTACATGGTTGAAAGATTGGCAAACGGTTTTTTTATATTTTTGTTAATTAGGTTATTATTGGTAATGGATAATGGTAGTAAAATATTAATCATATTAAGTAAATGTGAAAAAGTAAACAAGGAAATGTAATCATTAAAAAATATAAGAAAGTTATGAATATGAAATCTCATTCATTGACTTAAGAGGATGACTAAGAATATGTCAACATCTTCAATTGTTAGTTATAAGACTAGTTTTTATAATTAAAAGATCATTGTGTCCATCTTTAATAAGTATAAGCCTTTCAACTTAAAAATCCATTAATAATTTGATGAGATATGCACAAAATCTAAAAAACTATTCCATTGTTGAAAACCCTTCTTACAAATCTACTTGTTATTGGAAACTTTCATCCCCTTGGCTCTAGAAACGAATCATTATGATTTTATTACCTATTCCAAGTTATGCATTTATAAAAAGATTGAAGGATGAAATCCGGTCGCATTCAAATCATCATTGCTTTATTTTCAATTTTTAGGTTGACTTTGTACTAAGATCATTGCCACCAAGACTGTAATTTATTACTCACTAGTTCATGGGAAATGATGAATTGGTTAAGCCTTATTTCGAATGGCAAGATGGAAATTACATTTCCATATGGAAAATTTAGTGGGAGAAGATTTGTTAATTTTTGAAGTGTTATCATGAGGTTGAACATGGGAATACTAGATATTTGATGATAGGTAGGCACTGAGTAATGGATTATCATAATGAAGAGTGATATAATAGTAGTGTCATTAGGTAGGCACTGAGTAATGGATTATCATAATGAAGAGTGATATAATAGTAGTGTCATGTTATTTAGGTAGGATGAAATGTGATGCTAAGGTATGGTACGATAAATATAATGTAAAGTTTAAGGGGAAAAGAGTTTAAATTATAAGGATTTTTTAATCGAATGGTAATAGTAAATATAAGTAAAAAAATATAGGAGAAAGGTAAATATGAAATAAGCATAAGTAGGTTTCATAAGATTTCCTTGTTCTTATTCCGAAGCCAAGCAATTTGAGCAAGGTGTCCTTAGAATTAATGAGATGTACACCTAAAATTATTTTCCTTGAAAATTCATGTTCCTTAGGTAAAACTTCTTCGCCATCAAGAAAATCAATGAGCTCAAGGGAATTGATATTTTCATCAAGATCTGTAAAAAGTGAAGGTGCTTGTCCAAACTGACTAGGATTGGGGCTCCCACGGATCATAAAATAGAATAAAGAGATGGAACAAAGAAAGAGACATAGTTAGAAATGGTTACTTAGTTTTGACATAGAATAGAAGAGGAAATTTTGGCACATTACAAAGTGATGAAACAAAAGAAGAGAAAAAGAAGATGAAATCCTTATTTGACTACTCACCAAGATGGAAGTTTTATGTTGTTCTGATTTGTGTGTTGTACATATGCATGTGGATTTATAGAATTTGTTTAATGGTAGTATTGTTGAATCTGGTGCTTATTCTGGGATGACAATATGTTCCATGGTTTTCTTGATCCATTTATCAATAAATCTTTTCATTAGTGTGATGGTTATTTCTTGCTTCACCTCAAGAGCGAAAATGTAACAAATGTAACAAGCACCTCTTTGAGTTCTTCATCATCAAATTAATTGAGTCTGTCAAATTCACTACCCAATGTGGTTTTCATTGTGGCCAACTTACTATCAAGCTCTTCTTTGGTGATTATGGTTAAATTCTTGATAAGATTTGGGCCTTGTAGTTCCTTAACAGTAGAAATTTAGTTTAAAGTTGTTTCTTCTCTTTTTCATGGATCTTTTCACAAGCATGCATCTTCTAGGACATCTATTCGAGCTTCCCATCCTACCTTTATTTTCTTTATTCTTTCTTATCAGGGAATCCATTTCTGGCTTCTTTGATACTCATTCATAATACTGACTCATGCAACGAAAGTACCTACCTCATTTTTATAATACACTTGATCATGTTGCAAGTTATTTTGCAAATGGTTAGTAAAATTTTTAATCCTTTTTGAAAGATTGCGTAGAATGGTACTGACCATCCCTACCTCTTTGATTATGTCCAGTCTTCTCTTAATGTATTCAACAACATAATGTCTAACTCCATTCAACAATTAAAGGGTTTTTTTGATTGGTTTTAAGGTTTCGAGAGTACTTGGAAGAGTGTGTTCTGCTAGTAGTATGGCCAATGTATTTTGAAACAGTGGCTTCAGAGCCAATGCATCCTCAATCTCACTTATTCTCTTCTTCAATATAATAGTTTGTAACTCCTTCTCGGAAATGAAATTACAAAGGGAATATCCTATGCAGTGATGTAGATCCATGAGTGTAGTTGTTCCAAATCCTAAAACATCCAGGTCATGAGTTGAGCAGTGAACAACCTTTTTGGTTTAATAGTGACCTTCTCTATGCACATTTTTCTTTGGTTCTTGTGGTATTGAGTTTTTTGCAGTGTCAAGAAATGTTTTTGAAACACCATTGGTTCTTCTTTGGAAATATCCTATGCAAGCTGCTCGATTTCTGCAATTCTTTGTGCTACTCAACCTAGTATCTCTATACTATGGATTTTCATATCATCGACACCTCTTGGACTTTCTGGGCTACCTGGGATTCCTAAATCTTGGGAATTGTGTTTATTTGGGGTACGTTTCTTTTTTTTTCGTGGCAGTAGATGTTCATTCAATATCTACATGGCTTGGTTTCTCTCCGCCATCACCTCCTTCACACACATCATTACTCTCTTTGTTGATTACATTATCTTATTGTGTTCTTTGTCTAGAGGAGGAGCTTTTGCGTGTCTGGGGATTGAGAGGATACTGGACATTGGTGTGGCTTTTTCCCCTTTGTCTCAACTTTCTTTACTTTTTTGTATTTGAGCTTATTCACGTTGTTAGGTCCTCACTGCATCCATTGAAATCCTTTTTGGAATAGGTATTGTCCCCTTTTTCCTCGTCAAACCGTTTGAATAAATTACTATACCTTATGGATTTTAAGTTTTGGAAAACAAACCCTTAGGGTCAAAACTTCTTAGAGGTTCTTCTTCCTTTAGATAAAATGCACTAAGTGTTTTTGAGACCTCTTTGAGATGGCCTATATTCTTGATCCTTGTCTCCAACTTGAAAATACAATGAAATGAAGTTTCTTTTTATTTTCCTGTCAAATGTGGTGCACCAAGTTTTATACCAGCGAAAAAATTCCATGAAAAAATATCTATTGCATACAAACGTAAGAAGTAGAAGGGAATTTTATTGGAAACCATATAACCAGATGTATATATGGTTTTCATCTTGAATACAAATGCCTTTTCCATTCATTGGCTCTAACCTTTCTGAAAACTAGTTCAGGTTTATCGTTAAACTTACGATAAAATTTGTAGTAAGAATTCAACCTTTCTTTTTCCAAAATTGTAACATCCTGCTGTTGCACACACCTGATTTGACTTATTCTTTGAGGACACTTGCATGCAAGTGATCCGGTTCATTATATCTATGATTTCTTTGCTTATGGATTGTGATGATGATACTGTGGATTATGATGTTATTTTATGATTATGTATAGACAAATGTTGTTGACTAGTTTCTTCTAATTGTGCAGGACTCTGAACTGATTGGGGATGTCGATGGCATCGATGGGCCTCCTTGGACTCCAGATCAAGTCATGGAGTGGACTGTTATGGTTTGAGTATTTCTGTTATTACATATGTGACATATGGCTGGTATATTATTATGTTGTTTATGGATCACTGACATGTTTCATTGATGGATGCAGGCTGGCAATATCTTGCTAATCAAACTCACATTTGGAGTAAAGGGGTCCTGAATGACAACCAAATATATTGAGGGAGAGGTGTGGCAGTAACCCTGCCACAACCGACTAGCACTTCCACTGTGGCTCGAACTGTAGATTAACAATTACCTAGTTCGAGAGATCGATGATGTCATTAGGGCAGACTCAGAAAATTGCTCACAAAGATTCTAAGGGGCGTGCAATAAGGACGGGTCCTTATTCCTTGAAGGCCCTTAGTCTCCCACAAGGTCACCTAATGGATCATTGAATCCAAGGGTTAGACATCTACCAAAATCAGTCAAAAGGAGACTGACACCCTTGGAGCATGTAGTTCGTCTTGAAGGACACATCACATAATTGAAACGTGAAATAAAGGTGAGTGGCACCCTTGGAGAACGTAGTGCGTCTTGAAGGGCATGTTGTGATGTTTAAACACAAGTGATTCAATGAACCTAGGTGCCTAGAAAACAATATCTTACCTTGAAATGGTATGCCTTAACTTAATTATGTACGAGTAAATATTTAATTTTAATTTCTCCCTCAAAAGTTTCCTAATCCTAGTTAAATTTAAAGTGGAGGTCTAAGTAGGATAAGAGGACAAAAAATTAATTAAACAATTAATAAAGGGGGGACGAAGAAAAGAAAAATGGGGAAAAAATAAATTTATAATTTAAATGAGGATTAAATTATCTATAAATTTGTTTGTTGTCTATGTGCAAAACTTGCTAAATTTGAACTTAGATAAAAAGGGGAATTTAAATGCAAAAGGAATGCAGAACATAGAAATGAATCTAGTCTAGAGAACTTTCCTAAAATGAACTCAAATAAACTTTAAGAAGGGTGTCAGTCATTAGAGATTGAAGGAATAAGGCACAACAATGAACATTTTTAGTAATTCTTTTAGGTGGGTGAGGGAATTTGGAAATTTAATTAAATTAATTTATGGTGCAACTAAGAGATTGGGTGGCAAGTGTACGGGGGAGAATATTTTCTAATTAATTTTTAATAAAAGATTAAGGTTATGTTACCAGATTTTTACTTGACTGATTTTTCTTGTGGGAGTTGGCATACCCAGCTTGGATAGGAGTGGTAGACGGACTTTGAGAGGTGAGATGGGAGGTAGCTTATTTTATGGATTGTGTGCTTGGCCCCTTTGCAGCTCAGGGCACTCAGGGGGGAGAAGAGTACCCCTAGTCTTGGCTATAATGTATCGGTGAGGTCTCAACGATTAGCAAGAAAGGAGTTAGACAAAGCGCAAACAAGGGACATTCAACCTTGGATTCTTCGCCCTTTGGTTACGATACACATGTCTAAAAGTTTTTGTCATAAATGGTTTAATGTTTTTGTATGTAGAAATTATATGTTAAGGAATTGTAATGGTTTTATGGATCTGTGTGTGTGAATTTATGGGTTCCTTTCCCTTTTTATTTTTCTTCCTATACCCTTTCCTAGCTATAGATAGCGTTCACTTTCGAAACTATGCCCTTGGGGTTTTCCAACCTTTGATATTGTCCCCTTTTTCCACCTCAGACTTTGCATTTTTTTTTTTTTATGCCCAGAATGTTTCAACTCAACTCTGCTATTTTATCTGATCCTTTCATGGGTTTTAATCCATGTATGCATTTTCCCTTGGGCGCTATGTTTATTTTACTCTGCATGTCTTAATGGGTATTTTGTTTTCCTCCCTTCTCATCTGTGATTGTTGACAGATGCCAAGGAAGAACCCACACTAATTTTTCTCTCATCTTTGTGTTTTTCCAGCCATACACCCTATGTGTTTATGCCCTTGTTCATGGAAGTTGTTGGGGATTTATGCTGCCCAAGCATGCAAAGTTTGGGATTTTCAACTGGTTAAGTGTTTTAAAGGGTTGTAACTTTGTAATGGAGGAAATTCCCACACTCTGTTTAAAATGAATCCCAAAATTTATTGATTGTTTTTGTTCTGTTATGTTAAATTTCATAATTTTATTTTCGAAGTAATTAATTTGTGGAATGATTTGGGGTTGCAACTTTATCTCTAGATTCTTGAGCACCTCTATTTTATTTTACCGTCCCTTCCTTCCTCTTGTTTTTGGGATTGTGCATTGAACCCTGTTGCTGACTGGTGTGTCATTTTGGGTGTTGCCCAGCTTTTGAACAACCCAAAATATTTGTTGTTGTTTCTTTATTTATTTCCTCTACACAAAATTTGATTAGTCCCTCAAGATTATTGAAGGATGAACTTACCTATACATTGCTACATCAATGAGAAACTTGGTGTTAAATTTCTTCCCATCTGTTAAGCTTTTCATTTTTGATGCCTGTGATTTTTTTTAATTTCGAATTTTTCAAAAATTTAGTGTCTGATGAAGGGTCAGATTGAGGGTCAGATTAAAGGCCGGATTAGGTGCCAAATTAAGTTCTGCATGAAAAAATTATCTCTTGTATTTATGGTGTCTTTCACCTATTCATGTTTGGCCTCCCCTTTTCTTAGTTAATTGTTTGTATTGATTCCCTAACGCCTTGCATTGAGTTGGGTTAGGAAAAATGTAGTGAATTTTTGACACTTGCGGGCCCTTTTTGAGTTCTAAGATTTGATTTATGTTTCTGTTACTCATGTCCTATACAGTTCTGAAGACAATTTATGTCTTAAAGGAAATCTAGATGCAATGCTCATTTTTGTTGAGAACATCAATTTTTATATTTCGTTCTGCTGTTAAGGAGATTTTGTGTATATTGATTAATTGGAATCAACTCATGGTGAAATCTTGACTCGCAACTTGATATAAATTGTAATTTCACCATGTATTTGTTCCTTCCTGGAAATTTTATTCCTGGTTTAATCTCTGTGTTTGGCACTTAAAATCGTTGAGATTTCATTTCCTTCCTAGTGATTTTATTTCCTTGATTTATCTCTGAGTATGGCAATTAAAATTTGCCTAGCTTCCATCATCAACATTTTTTTGAGATTCATGAATAACTCAACGTTTTCTATGTAACCTGCTATGGTTTAACTCTTTGTGTTTACTATCATCCTTCTGTGTTGGAATCCCATATTCATTTGGGTATTTCATTGTTGTTCAGGCATCATTCTGTTTTTCTTGTTGTTGAGTACAGTTCAATATGGAGAAATTATTGGAAAATTTATGTATGTACTGTAAATTTGTTGAACCTGCAAATAATAGATCTAGCTAAATAATAATACACACATTTGCAGAGAAAAATTGAGAAATAAGAAGCAAGAGAGAAAATAATGGAATAATTCTCATTAACCGTATTCCACACTCAAAAAGTGAATAATTTACAATATATATATAGGATACCTGAGTAACTAATGAGCCATAGTGCTAGTCTAGAGTGATCTGGACACACACCAGCAATTACGGGAGTAAACTACCACCTAGTCTAGTCTCTGAGGTAGTTACAGGAGTGAACTGTCACCTAGTTGAGTTAACTAGTCAACTAGTCTTTAGTTAACTGATTGAACAAAGAGTAGTGAGGAGTTAACTCAGGAAATTAAGGGTAATGTGCCAGTCTGGTGATGATCCCAAGGAAACTGTGCATTAGCCGGTGATGATCCCAATGTTGCATGGTGACAAAACCAATGCAACATCTAAACTCAACTCAACTAGTCAAACTGAAGTGTCAATTGAAAGAGAATATTCTCTAGGTGAAATATTCTCCCTTAAATTATATGAGAATGGAATTATGACTAATTATGACTAATAAACAAGGAAAAACCTTAGGAAAAAGAAATCCTAGGTGTGTGTGAAGTAACTCCAACACCCCCCATGAACATCACTATGGTGAAAATAAAGAATGGGTCCCGAAAATGAGGCCATGTTAGGTACCCAAATACAAAAGATACAATGAAATAAATGAGGAAAGAGGGAAAACATCATGGGAAAATCCCCCTTCAAATTACAATACATAAAAAAATAAAAATAAGAAGGAACAAAAAGCAATTGCTAAGAAACCATATCCTTCACTCCAAGAAGACCTCGCAATTGTGCAAGTTTGTGCTCATTGAATATTTTGTTGAAGATGTAGATGTTTGCAAGCATCTGATGAAGTATATGCATGATTGATATTTCCACACATATCCACTTTATCTTCTCTGCGTTCTTCAATCTTCAGTACCCGTAAAAATAATTTCGGTGTAGCTTTTTCTTAGCAGTCCGTCGGCTCTGATACCATGTAAATGTGTTGAAACTGCATAGAATAGATCTAGATAAACAATAGTACACATATTTGCAGAGAGAAATTGAGAAAGAATAAGCAAGAGAGGAAATAATGGAAGAATTTTCATTAACCGTATTCCACAGTCAAAAAGTGAATAATTTACAATAGATATTGGATACATGAGTAAATAATGAGCCATAGTGGTGGTCTAGAGTGATTTGGATGCACACCAGTAGTTACGGGAGTGAACTGCCACCTAGTCTAGTCTCTCAGACAGTTACAGTAGTGAACTGCCACCTAGTTGAGTTAACTAGTCAACTAGTCTTCAGTTAACTGACTGAACAAAAAGTAGTGAGGAGTTAACTCAAGAAATCAAGGGTTATGCCCCAGTCTAGTGATGATCCCAAGGAAAGTGCGCATTATCGGGTGATGATCCCAATGTTGCATGATGACAAAACCAATGCAACATCTAAACTCAACTCAAATAGTCAAAATGAAGTGTCAACTGAAAGAGAATATTCTCTAGGTGGAATATTCTCCCCTAAATTATAGGAGATTGGATAATGACTAATTATGACTAATAAACAAGGAAAAACCTTAGCAAAAAGAAATCCTAGTTGTGTGTGAAGTAACTCCAACATGTACTACACCTCTGCAAATCCCCTTTATGCTTGTTGGAACTTTTTAAAACCATTTTAATTTCTACAGGAATCTCGTGATATGTCCATAAGAGTCACTTCGTTGGCACTCCTTGAGGTATTTTTGATAGCCTCGAACACCTAGATTGATGTTCCCTTACCTTTGACCTCTTCCCTTTTAGTTGCAATTCTTACTCATACCAATTTATTGCTGCCTGTTTTTGTTTTATTTCAAAAATATTTGTTCTCAGAAATTGCTCTGTAACAGGGTCTAGATGGAGGACTGGATGAAGGTTCAGATGGAGGACCAGATGAAGGTATGGATGGAGGATTGGATGAAGGTCCAGATTGAGGATCAAATTAAGGTTTGGATTGAGAACTAAATCATTTTTGCAGGTTTTGAGTTGGAGTAAATTCCAGAACTCTTCCCTTGGATTCTTAACTCAGAATGTGGCTTAACATCTAATTATCTATTAGTGTTACAACATATTGGTAATTTTAATTCCTTAATGAATTGATAAATTAAATGCACTCTAATTATGGAAGAATAAGTTAAGGCCTTCCTTGAGTATTCTTTAATGGATATGTAAGTTGTTGAATGGTTATTTATTGCCCTTGCTGATTTATCTTAGTTTCATAAAATGGGTAGATGATGAAGGGTAGCATGTTAAATTATGTTATTGTTTAATCATGGTTGATCTCCTTTTATGATTAGTTAGATATGCAAGGTAACATGATGTCCTTCGTGGTAGGTGATGATTGATCTTCTTATGGATCCCTTAGACCCGAGTTTATCTTAGACTCATTGATTGTAATTATGATTATGATTATTAATTTTTATATAGCTCTGCCTTGTAGGAATTTCACTTAATCATTACCTGAAGGATGGATTGAGTAGATTAGATTAGACCCAAAACTATGATGAATTATCTTGATGTTGACTGATAATTTTCCTTATAAGACATATTGAGTGATTTGTGGTTTATGTTGTGATGTGTCATTATTAAAAGAATTCTTTGGTTATGGGCAGTTGGTTATTATGTTAATGCGTCGACATATGTATTGTATTTCGTTGCCATGGTGTGCCAGCTTATGTCTTGCAAGTTGTTACTGTGTTAATATTGTTCATTAATATGTCAGATGAGGTGCCAATGTTGTCATTATTAATTGTAATGTATATTCCTATGGAAAAAAAAATAAAAAATCCGATCGTTGTAAGATAGGTTTGTTACATATGGTATCAGAGCGGGTTCAATCGTGCAACTGTGGATAGCCATGCCTTCCATCGAATTAATCACTTGATTAATACTCAATGCTAATTGAATTATTAACCTTTCCTTGCGGTAATTACGGTTAGATGACATCGTAGAGATTCACAACATGGTGCTAGGGAAGGAGGGGCGCCACCTCTAGAAGCACCCACACCTTAGGAGTCTAAATCCCAAGGGGAGGAACAAGTCCTTGGGCATGAGTCGATTGTTGTAAGGGATGTGGATGGTATGACAAGGTCCTTCCAGGGAATTTCAGAGACCTCAATTAACTTTCTATACTGAGATGGGGCCAGGGAACCTATACCCCTTAGGGTTCACAACATGCCCCAACCAGATTGGTAGCTTTCATAGAAAACTCGAGAGGGTTAAGTTCTTGAGTCCACAAATGCCACAGATGACTCAACCACCGAGGCATGGCTGGAGAGCAAGGCAATGTTATTTGCGCTTCATGATTTCGACCTCCAGCAAGAAGGTCTGCATGGTGGTCTTCAATTAAAGAGGATCTCTCTTCTATGGTGGAAGATGCTCCTACCTCAGCTAAACATGGTCTTCAAAGACATGTTATGGGAATGATTCGAGGAACGGTTATGGGAGAAGTATTTGTTAGAGGAATTCATTAAGCGCCAACTCGATGGGTTCAACACCTTACGATAGGGTGGTCATACAGTGTTAGATTATAAGACCAGACTTATGGAGCTACTTCATTAGGCCCCGCATCAGAATCTGGAAAATTTGGAGATCAACAAGCTTGTGATCAGCCTCAACTCTAGATTTAGTGCGAAGGTGAGGCTCTAAATTACTTGAACGTTGCATGATGCAATCCCGTAGGCCTCATGGATGAGGAGGATATGATAGAGGGTGTCAGGACATGACTACTACAAGACTGTCTGGACTGATGGCATCCAGTTTGCAGCAACATCAGCCACCATTAAGGAAATACATATTGGTATCAAGATACATCTATAGAACCCTTGTTCACAACACCACGATGATGGTTTGCTCAGCAGAAGAACCCTAGAGGGGATCGTCGCCAACAACTACAATTGGGCTTGTCAGTGGAATAGACCAACATCTTAGGCTAGTATACCAACAACTTCTACCTCAGAGCCATGAGTATTGGACTAGAGACGAGCACTGGAAATGTGGAGACATCACCTTACCAGAAGGACTGTTGATTTGAGAGGGCCATAGCGCTCGAGTCAACATGACACACTATTGTTGTGAAGATGGGAAAGGTCCATAGGATTCATGACCATGGTGAATAACCTCTAGGCCGAGCACCAATCCACTGTGCTCGAAGCGTCAAGTACTATTTCCAGCCAAACGTTTAGTACTTGTTAGAAACCGGTGCTACAAAGAGCTCTATTCCTAGTATCGCACTGAAGGGATTTAGGTGAAGGAAATCGATAGGATGAGCTTAGATTCGTCGAAATGGATTTCGATGATGACTGGATGTTTAGAGGAAAGGGTTGAACTATCAATTGAACCTAGGGAATAATGTAACTAAGTTTGACCTAAACGTCTCGATCTTTAAGATATTGATCTCCCAAAATTTCACTTATAATTAAGGGTTTTAAGTTTTTAATTTAGATAGTCATCAATCCTTCCTTAAATGTAAGTGTGGGGGCCCCCTTGGAGAAGGGTTTAGCCGAGGTTTATCTACAACTCCTTAGTATTTCTCCACCCCAAATTTGAGTTCTCAGCATACTAATATCCTTGTAAAATAAAAATTTAGTCTTTATTCAAGAGGTTCTCTTAGACCTTTTTCACTTGGGTATTATGGTTGAAATTTTCAAATCCTTAAGGTTTATTGTTCACGACCTCTAGGATTTTCAACATCTTAGAGAGGTATAAGTATTTTCACACTAAAACCTTATTGGATTTAAGACTCTTTTAGATAGATTCATCTTTACTCTTAGATAGGAGGAAGGAATGAATTTATTTTATGGTATTAATGTATAGGTTAAGCATCGTACCTTGGGAATGAATGATTGTCTTGAATGTATGTGATTATATTTCCTTACACAATGAATAAATTGATGATTATTTGCGCCATGATATAAAAGTGATGTGTGGATGTTCATGTGTGTAATTTAATTTTTGCACCATAAAAATTTAATTGACAATTATTTTATGCCATCATATAAAAGTGATGTATGGATGGTCATCTATGTAGTTTTCTTCATGCACCACTAAAAATATTAATGAATAAATGATTGAGCAATTGATTCCCTTGCACCAGGGTTATGTTGATGATTAAGTAATTAGATTTCTTACACTATGGACTAATGATGATGCCTAAATGATTACACTTTAGATTACTCACGCACATTGTAACAATGTTGATGTATGATTTCCTAAGTACTTAGATTAATGGCGTGCATTGTGACGATGTTGATTTATGTTTAATTTGGTATTTAGATCAATCCCGCACCTTGAAAATAATGTTGAATTATCATTGAATTGAGTAACTGATTAATCGAGTGCCTTGAATAAGATAGATGTTTATTTTTGCACCATGAAAATAAAACGAAGTTGATTAGATTTGCACCTTAACTTTTGTCTTGATATGATTGATTTAGTAATTAAATTCTCTTGCTCCATGAACAATAATGATGTTGAATGATTGAGCTAGATGGTTTTTGACTTGATTGTGTTAGTGGGATGTACACACCTCCTTGTTTCTCAAGACATTCACCAGCGCTGGGACCTTAAGTGGACAAAATCAATCGGATGAAGCCTACGCTTGATCATTACTTATGTATCTTGGAGGTCCTAACCTTCCAGGGTAGGTTGGGTGGGTAGTGTCTTTATGTCATATTTATGTTATCTTTATGTAATCTTATATTATCTAATGTTATCTTTATGTGATGAGTTGAGCGACTAAAATTATTGATGATTCTAGTTGATTGTGATGAGTTGATCTTGCGTTTCCATTTATGATGCTTCTTGATTATGTGTTAATATCTAAATGTGATGATGTGTTTCTTATGTGTCATTATCTAGATGTGATGATGTGTTTATTATGTGTCATTACTAATTATGTTGATGCATTGACTATGTGTTTCTATATTTATGTTGATGTGTTGGTTGCAACGTTGTTTGATTATGACGATGAGTCACTTGTAATTCTTTTAATTGTGATGTTGTTTAATTATGCACTTCTTGAATTATGTGTTGATGTTAATTTCATAATTCTTAAATAAATAAAAACATTTACCTATTTTTCTTCTCTTTTCCTAGTCGTCACAGAGGGGTCGTTACATCTGGTATCAGATTGGTTTCAACCCCGTGAATTGGGATCATTATGCCTTCCATCGTAGTAAACAATTGATTAATAATTTATCACTAATTAAATTGAATTGTGTCCCTGTAGGTAATCATGGTTAGAGGACTCCATGGAGGAAGACGGCATGGTGCTAGGTGTTCAGGGGTCCTGAATCCCTATAACTCAACAGTAGGAACCAAACCTGCCATTGAGGCCCAATTAGACTCTACAACATTTGATAGTGGAATGGTTCTCCAGATCTCACAATTTAGCCAATTAATCGATGGGCTTTACGTGATGATTTATAGGATATCTTATCATGAAAAATCCTCCTTCAACTTGAACATTCTCTTTTTGTATTTTCTCTTATAGGTGGGTCTGATACAAGAAATGTGTTGGCATAGACCAACTGGGTAACAAAGGAGGAAATCTTAACTACTCAAGAAGGATGAGCTCAGGATAACCCTCCTACTCAAGCATGCAGACAATGATTCTTACACCTATGACAACCCTATTACTAATACATCAACTTTCTAGTGTTCCAATTATTGACTGAGATACAATTATCAAAAGAAACATACATGCAATAAACGATGGCAAGAAAAATAGTTTCCTTAGATCTAATCATTAATCACATATTAACACAACGATTTGATTTCCATCATTAGAGAAAAGAACTATAAAAAATATTGAATCAGATAACTTATCAACAAATTCAGAGGCTCTTACTCATTACAACATCCATTCTTGAGATAAAGTTAGAAATAATTCTTGCTTAAATCCAATCACACACGCCTTTGATGAAAAACAAAAAAAATTCTATGGTCCTAAACAAGACTTCTCAATTAAGGTAGCTCCGAAATAGTTCTTTACAAATCCAAAAATGAGGGTCTTTGCAAAAAACCATCAACCTTTTCTAACATGTTGATCCTCTTATTTATAACAAATTATTAACTAAAAATAACTATCAAAAGTGCAAGCTAAGTAAAACAAAACATCTCCAAATTGTTCTTTCAATTCTCATTCTTCTAAGAGTTATCAAATGGTTTCACTTGAGTGTATGAATCTTCTCATACTCTGACCATTTGACGAATATTTCCTCTCATGTGTTTTCATACGGGAATCTGTGTTGGTCCATTGGGGCCAAAAGAATCTTCTTTATCTCTATTGCCCTTGCTTGATACTTGATTTCTTTAACAATCAACTATTGTAAAAATGTCTAAGCCTTGATCGGGTGCTCCATGAATTGTTTCACTTGACCTGGAGCCATTTTCACCACCTTTCATATCTCTGCAGTCCACAACGATTCTTGTTCTGCATGTAGTTTGACAATGTCATGCAAGTCGACAACGCCCTTGACTGTGCCAAATTTTGGGAGATCGATGTCTTTCATTGCTCGATTAATCTTGGTCCAACTCCTTTCACAATCAACCTATTTCTCTTGGATCTCCTGATGAGGTTCTTGGGCCATTTTCACCCATTATTCGACTGACTTCCTTATGCGGTCGATGCTGTTGTCCCTTAGTACCCAAATGCCATTCTCTTCAGTGTATCAACCCTATTTGCAAGATACCAGATATATAAAATATGCAGAACATAAATAAAATGCTAGAAATGGCAGAATAACAGTAAAATATCCATTATAATCTCCACAATAACACAGAAATGATATAAGAACAACAATAGAAAATAATACTTTGATTCACAAAGCAATGTTCATAGGCCTCTTCGAGTGGGCAACCTCCAATTGAGTAGCACTCTATTACAATAATCTCTAAGCTAGGGTTTTTATACCCTCGACCCTTATTTATACAAAATGTCTATCAAGAGAAGCATCTAGAGGAAGATCCTTCTAGAAGTGGAAGCTTCTATTAGGTCTTCTTACATCCGCCTTATTCTATTTTA
>JZKD02S0411748.1:1785635-1834691 GCA_000966675.3 Picea glauca | reverse complement strand
TAGGTCTTCTTACATCCGCCTTATTCTATTTTATTGAAAGGCCTTATTAATATTGACCTTTATTACATCCGAATATATTAATATACCTATGTGCGGGTTAGGACCCTAACATGTCTACCCCCTTAAAAACAACCTTGTCCTCAAGGCTTGAGATGAGGAAACTGTTGCAGAATGGTAGTTGGTTCCCAAGTGGCATCTATTGGATTCGTATCTTTCCACTGGACTAGCACTTCATTGATGGTTCGCTAACACAGGCGACGCTCACGTTGGTCCAAAACTTCTTCTGGCTATAGACAAATGGATCCTTCTTCAACTAACTCAGGAAGGTTGGCTTGAATTTGGCACCGAGTTCCAATCACCTTCTTTAAGCATGAAACATGGAAAACTGGATGTAGCTTCGACTGACTGGGTAGAGATAACTGATATGCAACTTGTCCCACACATTTGAGAACTGTATAAGGACCATAAAATTTGGGTGCTAGCTTCTAACAATGCTCGGCCTTGAGGGAAGTTTGCTTGTATGGTTGCAGTCACAGAAACACCTGATCCCCTTCTGCAAATTGATGTTCAGAATGACCTTGGTCTGCTTGTTGCTTCATGTGATTTTGTGCCATGACCAAGTTCTCTTTAAGGGTACAAAAAATATCCTCTCAAACTGTAAGTGTTTGGTCAACCACCTGGACCTTCAAGGTACCTGGTAAGTATGAGAGAACTAAAGGTGTCTTCTGTCCATATACTTCTTCAAAAGGAGTCATGTGAGTAGTTGTATGGTAGGAAGTGTTGTACCACCATTCGGCTAGGGGTAGCCATTGAACCCACTGGTGTTGTCTTTTAGAAGCATAACACCTTAGATATGTTTCCAAACACTTGTTGACAACTTCCATTTGACCATCAATCTAGGGATGATAAGCTATGTTGAGATGCAATTGGGTCTCCTGGAGCTTAAACAGTTCTTGCCAAAAATTACTTATGAAAGTTGGGTCACGATTAGAAACAATAGAGTGTGGCATGCCATGAAGCTTGAAAACCTGGTCCATGAAAAGTTGAGCCATCGTGGATGTAGTAAATGGGTGTTGAAGAGCGCAGAAATGAGAATACTTGGAAAGGCGATCCACAACCACCATTATGACTAATTTATTCCCTTATTTGGGTAAGCCAGTAATAAAGTCCATAGAGATATCCTTCCAAATAGCTGGTGGAATCGGAAGCAGTTGTAGTGTGCCCAGAGATTTGACTGCTTCTCCCTTGTTGCGTTGACACACCTCACATTCAACTACAAAATTATGGATGTCCTGTTTCATACCATCCCAGAAAAAAGAACGTTTGACTCTGTCATATGTTTTTGTGAACCCTAAGTGCCCCACTATGGGTGTAGCATGAAGCTCAGAAAGCATCGTGGATTTAAGATTTGATTGTTTACTTAAATACAAATGACCTTTGTATCGAAGCTCATCCTGTAGCCAAGAGTACCCTGGGGGAGTCAAAGCCTTGCTCTGCAATTGTTGGATCAGATGCGAACTTTTGGGGTCTTGAAGCCATTCCTGTCACACAACATGGAGCCAATCGGGTACAATGAAGGAAAGAGAAAAAAGGGATCCTTATTCTCCATATTTTCAGGACAGTGCATCTGCCACTACATTGTCTTTGCCCTTCTTGTAAATGATCTCATAATCATAACCAAAGAGCTTAATCACCCATTTTTGTTGCTCTTAGGAGGAAATGCATTGTTCCAGAAAGTACTTGAGGCTTTGATGGTCGGTATTGATTTGGAAGCATTGCCCTAAGAGATAAGGGTGCCACAACTCAACGACATGCAGAATAGCCAACATTTTCTTTTCATAAATGGGTTTTCCCAAATTCCTTTCAGACAGTTGCTTGCTGGTGAAGGCCAAATTTCAACCCTCTTGCATAAGGACAGTGCCAATTCCTTTCCCTCAGGCATCACATTCCAACACAAAGGTCTTTTTGAAATCAGGAAGGGCCAGAACCAGAGTGGTGCACATGGTCGTCTTCAAGGTTTGAAAAGCCTGAACAGTGGCTGGAGTCCAAGTGAAAGAGTTCTTTTTGAGGAGAGCAATGAGTGGTGCTGCAATCTTTCCATAGTTCTTAACAAACTTGCGATAATACCTTGTTAAGCCCAGAAATCCACGTAAGATTTTGAGAGTATTTGGGTGCAGCCAATCTTGCATAGCTTCAATCTTTTTCGAATCCACCCTGATGCCATCCTTGCCAACCAGATGACCCAATTATTCTACTTCTGAGGCACCAAAAGCACATTTAGACTATTTTAGGAAAAGTTGGTGCTAGGAGAGGAGATGGAGAACTTGATCCACATGAGTAAGATGGTCGGTCCAGGTTTTTCTATAGATGAGGATATCATCAAAGAAAACTAAGACAAAATGACGGAGAAAGGGATGGAAGACATGATTCATGAGGCTTTGGAAGGTGGAGGGAGCATTACACAAGCCAAAGGGCGTGACCAAAAACTCATAGTGGCCCTCATGAGTGCGAAAGGTCGTCTTGGGGATGTCTGCCTCTTTCATACGTATCTAGTGATAGCCCGAGAAAAGATCAAATTTAGTAAAGAATTGGGAGCCACTCAATTCATCCAGGAGGTCATCAATGACTGGAATGGGAAATTTGTCTTTAATGGTCAGTTTGTTGAGGGAACGAAAGTCAGGACACATTCTCCAAGAACCTTCTTTCTTCAGGACCATGACTATAGGAGAGGAGTAAGGGCTCGTACTAGGGCAAATGACACCTACATTAAGGAGTTCCTTGACCATTTTCTCAATTTCATTTTTTTGTGAGAAGGGGTGGTGATATGGACGTATATTGGGAGGAAGGCTTCCAGGTACAAGGGGAATGGAATGATCATGAACACTGCAGGATGGAGGGAGGCCTTGGGGAGTGGATAATACCATTTGATGTTTAGAAAGGAGAGCTTGGAGGTCATGTGGCACCGGGGGTGTTTCTGTTTCTTGAATGGCATGGAGTTGGGCAATGACACCAGAATGACCTTTTTTGAGCATTTTTTCCATGCGATGGGAACTAATGACCTCAGGTGAACCAGAAGTGATGTTGTGGAATTTATATTGCTGGCCTTCCTTGTCAAATTGCATGGTTAATGCCGTAAAATCCATGAGAATGGGACCCAAAGTTCTTAGCCAGTCGACACCCAACATAATGTCACAACCACCCATGTTGATAACAAACATATGGGATTTTTAGTCACCGATTTGGAGATGCACATTTTCATAGCGTCCTCCACATTTCATGGAACCACCATTGGCAATCATGATATGGAAATTATTGACAGCATGGATGTAGCAATGAGTTTCTTGGGCAATGCGGTGATGAATAAAATTATGGGTGCTTCCACTATCAACTAGAATGATGACCTTCCAATGCTTGATGTAACTGATTAACTTGAGGGTTTTGGGAGCGGAAAAACTAGTGAGAGCATTGAGGGAAATGACGGGTTCTACTTCGGGAGGGTTTGAGGGAGGGGTTATGTCATTGATTTCAGGTGACTCAGACACAAGGGGAGTTTCAACATCCTCTTCTGAAATGTCCTAAGAGATGGCCATAAAAATATTTTGTTCCTTACACTTGTGGCCTTGGAAATATTTGTCATCACAATTATAACAAAGGCCTTTGAGTTGGCGTTCAACCATTTCAGCCCTGGTCAATTTTTGGATTTTTAATGGGGCGAAGGGAGTAGTGGGAGTGATGGGTTTAGGGAAAGGGATAAAGGAGGTTTTTCGATTTTTAGATGATACCACCTATTGTGATTCTTTATCCCTTTTAGTAGCCTCCACCCAAGTCGAGGGTCGATCCATGAGGACTTGGGCCCGAATCTCCTCCTTGAGGCCACTAATAAAACACTCTCGAAAGAAAGCATCAGTCATTCCCTCTGTTCGAAAAGCCAGGCGTTCAAAGGCAGCTATGAAGTCTTCTACTGTTCCAGATTGCTTCAACTTTGTCAAACAACCCAAATGGTTGGTGTCCATGTCAAATAATTCATAAAGGTCAGTCACAAATTGGGTCTAAGCAATATACCCTTGATGGGAAGTTTTTCTCCATTGCCACCATTGCCAACGTTCTTGATCTAGATGGAGAACACCATACCAGAGTTTGGCCAAGTCATTAGTAATGCCATATAAAGAGAAATAATGTTCCATTTGGGTTACCCAACCAGTGGGGTCCGAGCCATCAAATTTGGTTACGTCCACCCACAAAAGGCGTATGTCACGTTGAAAGTGATGATACTGAAAGGTATGGGAATGGGGGGAAGTTTTGCCTTAATTCTTTGGATGTGCTTTAGAGAAATGGTCATATATAGGGATCTTTAGTATGGTGCAGAGTGTTGCAAAGACAGATTCAAGCTGGGTGGTAAGTTCTTGTTTGACTTCCTCCATTGAGGATTGCATGGTTGTATTTATGGTAGCATTGATGGATGAATCGATCGAGGCAACAATAGCACTGAATTGTTTTACTTCTTTTTGGGTTTCTAGGAAATCGGATTGCATGGTATTGAAGCAAGCTTCCAGGTCTTGGCTACGGGTATGGGCCACAAGGATGGGTGAACTGAAAAGGGGCAGGTGGGGTAAAAAATTTTGTCTAAAAATGATATGGATGAAAGTGATAAGGGCGAAAAGATGAATCCAATGGAATGGGTCTCAAATAATGGTGAAAAAATTTCCAGACTTTTTTTTTTTTTATACACCTGCGAAGTTATACTCCGGTCTGAAGAATACTGTAGTGATGAAATCCCCAAATGTTTAACCAAAAAGATATGTGTATTTACTTGGAAACCCGAACATAGTTGCACGGCAATAGATCTGGTCTGTTTTTAATTCGTTTATGTTTCTGTCCCCCAAGGGTTAGGTATTCAAAGGTTCTACAGACAAGGGTTTGCCCTGTGCTATAGCTCTATGATATACATATGGGGTCCAACAGTAGTACTCGGCCCAATATCTCATGGCACTAACTAAGGAGGATAGACCGTACCCTTAGCTGTACTACCCAACTACCCAGGTACTAGAGAGTATCTTCTTGAGTGTTGTTCTTGGTGACACTATAGTAGTCTGGCGGCCAATAGGTTTATCTAAAGAGGGATTCAAGAAATCTAGGATGATCTGTACACAGGTGTTGTCTGATGCACTACCACTCGAAGGGGTACCAACAGGGGTTACAAGGGTGGCCAACAGATGTGCGCTTAAGAACCACTTGTATTTCCTGTGTGTATGAATCCCTCAACCGCAAGATTATGTGCGTAATGAAAGATCTTTGTGGTTTAAATATGTCGAAATACGTCTCTACCCTAAAAACAATTCCCACATTTTCTGCCAAGGAAAGTGCTCTGATACCACTTGCAAGATACCAGATATATAAAATATGCAGAACATAAATAAAATGCTAGAAATGGCAGAATAACAGTAAAATATCCAGCATAATCTCAACAATAACACATAAATGATATAAGAACAACAATAGAAAATAGCACTTTGATTTAGAAAGCAATGTTCACAGGCCTCTTTGAGGGGGCAACCTCCAATCGAGCAGTGCTCTGTTACAATAATCTCTAAGCTAGGGTTTTCATACCCTCGACCCTTATTTATACAAAATGTCTATCAAGATAAGCATCTAGAGGAATATCCTTCTAGAAGTGGAAGCTTCTATTAGGTCTTCTTACATCCGCCTTATTATATTTTATTGAAAGGCCTTATTAATATTGACCTTTATTACATTCGAATATATTAATCTACCTATCTGCGGGTTAGGACCCTAACACTATTGAGCAACGCTGATGTAATCGATCCTTTCCATTGCTTGGTGGGATTTCTCATACCATCTTTCCATGTCCTTGCATGTTTTTAGCACCATAAGGGTGTCTTATTGTAAATTGGCTATCCCTGCAATGAAAATTTTCCATTCATTCGTGAACTTACCGTAGGCATCCTGGAATTCAATTCTTAAGAACACCGTGGCCTCCGTAGAGTCCTGATATTATTTCGCTAATTGGCGAAGATGCTCCAAATCCTTTAGTGCAATGACCAATTCCTATTCATATTTCCTCACTCTATACAGGGTGGCATCTATGATTTCCATCCCTACCCCAATAAGCTCGGATGTATTGGCATGCTCTGTGCTAATCAATTTCTCATCTGTGGTGATGAGGATGCAGTTGTTCATAGTAAGCCTCCTCTTGTTGGTGGTTCTCTTCATGATGTATTTCCTCTTTCAGTCGTAGGTGATGGCTTGTACATTGGAGACCTCATCCATGGGTTCAGGGATTTGTTTCTCTCCCCAAGTAAGCATGTTTACTAGGCTCCCGAAAGTGTATATATATTCAAGAATGGGTTCTTGAACATATTTTGTATGTCCCGAAAGTTTGGCCTCTCATTTTTGTTGATCGAGAGGTAAAGTACTAGCCAAAATTGATGAATCAGGGGAAGGCTCAGTACTTACTTGATAATCGACTGTTGAGATGATGATTTCCTATTGTGGAATTCCTCCTCCTTGTTTGCCTGATCCTAGCTCATCCTTCGGGCTATCCACTTGGGTCCTTGGTGTATCAAGTAGCTTGGTGTCTAAGACACTTTTGACCTCATGTTCGTTCTGTGGAAGGCTTTGAATTGGAGCATGGAGAGCTGGGGAAGATCATTTATCGGGTTCCTTTTCCTCTGTAATCCATACCAGAGTCACCAGGGAAACCTCCAAACTCTCCTCATCATCATAGATAGTTATTAACTCGTGTAACGGGTTTAGTGCACTTGATATCCATGATGTCCTTGTTATCTTGGGCTGAACCGAAACGTCCCCTGGTGATCCAACTTGTGGCATTGAAACTTTAGGTTTATCTGATCCTGTGGTTTCTTCAATTTGTATCGGTTTTGGGTCAGTTAGTCCTTCTTGACTTTCAATTGGGTTGTCGGCAGAAACCCTTGTCATATCTACAAGGTTTGGGTCATTCTGCAGCTGATCAATTACTCTTTGTGACTCTTCCATTAATCGTAGACCCCTTGTTTGTGCCTCTGGTGTCAAGAACAATCCTCTTCCCTGCACCTCTATTGCCTCTACCTCTCTCATTTCTTCCATGGCTTTGAGAGCCTCTTGAGTTGATTATTCTATTGTTTCCACCTGTTCATACAAGCTCATGTCATTGAAGCTGGTCATGTTTGGGTTGGCCATTATCTATACCACCTCGTCCCAGTCCTGGGCATTCTCCGTAAAGACTTCATCCTCAAACTTAGCATGAGCATACGACTAGTAGGATGACACCTCTAAATCATGTTGCAGGACTAGGCCTTTAGTATCATTCTTGTGGAATCATCGTGTAGGTAACCTTAAATCAAGTTGGATCAACCCTTCTTATTTGGCTTGAGAAGTATCCTTTACCAAATAAAAACCCACATGGAAACTGTAGGGTATCAAGGCATGTTTCTTGTCTTTGACTAATGTGGCGTTATAGCCCTGTAGGATGGTATGATAATAAATTTCTCCCATGATGCACCCGTTTGGGACATGGGATGGTAGGATATGTGGTGCTCCAGTGGCCCTAAACACCCTTATGTGGGTGGCGCACTCATCCAAGTACTGATGGCCTACCTTGGATATCATTTTCTTGGATGTCGCCGATAGCCTTGGGAATTCCTTCTTGAAACCAATAAAATAAATATGGGTGATGAATTCATCACAGATGAGGGAGTAGGATTTCTTGTACCTATTTCCCATAGCAAGCTGAAGTAGACGTGGACCAGGAGCTCTCCAACATGCCAACTCAAATTCATTCCGATGAAGACGTTCCTAGTTCACATGACATTGAGAAGGTATGAGGCCATGTAGAAAGTTGGTTCCTCTCCTTCCTTCGGTGTCTGAGCCTACTGCACACAAATGCTTAGTTGTTTGGAGATTATTTATCCCTAGTTGAAGTTGCACACAATGATTGAGACTTTGTATGCCAAAGGTATCCAAGATTTTGAAAACTTGGAGTAATTATTTTCTTCGTATAACCAATAGATGAGAGCCATCAAATAGATGTATGGCTCCCTCAGGTTAATTGTCTCATACCATCCATTGCTCTTATTGGTGAATTTCTTGTCTTCCCTCTACCATGAGGCCATTAATCAGTTGGTGTGATGGAGTTCATAAAAATTCACCACAAAGTCCTTGTTGAGTCTCTCCTTCAAGTCCCTGAGCTTGTAGTATTTCTAGACCTCTGTTGGGAGGAAACCTTTGACACACTCACCATTCTCATTGTTAATAAAAAAAGGTTTCCTGTCCATGTGGTCGATGAGCCACTTCAGGACCTCTATGTAGAGGAAAAAGAGCGTTATTCTTGCCACCATGTGTAAATATGACCATCGGATGCTGGGGAACACATGTTCATCGAGCACCCTTACGTCTAGGTTGTTGTTTGGGATATAGTCTGGGTATTCTTATTTGCTAATATTATTGAAGAGATTCCCCCACTATGGGAGCACTACCTTGGATCTAGTGCTTGCCTCTGTATCACCAAAGGATGAAGTCTGGATGAAAACTTTCTTTGTTTTTGTCTTGACGACAAGCTCCAGCCTAGGGGTGTACTCTAATTGCCTCATGATTCGTGGTGAAGAACCTTTGTTTCTCTCTGGTTCTTTTAGCTTTGGTTCCCTAGGAAAGCATCTAGTGGTTGGATTTCTCGATGGAATTTTTCCTACAACTTGAGAAGAGTTTAGAGACTATGTAAAATACCAGATGAACACATATAAATTATAACCCGCGAATTGACAGACTTGGATACATACCTCTAAAGCTTGTTAAACCTGGTTTTCTATAATCACAGGGGTCAATACAGTCTTCAAGTTGCTCTCTTTTCTCCTTTGGACACTCTGGAATTCTCTTGCACGCAGAATGAATTTTTTCACAATGGTTCAAGAGATTTTAAATAGGGAAGATCTTACTATGTCGCATCAGCCATTCAATTCGGGTTATGAGTGAAATTTCAATAAATCTGTCGCTGAATTTTTAGAACTTAAATTCATTGCGGGTTTACAGCGGAGGTGTGGGTGGTGATGTGGTCTATCAACGATTTCAAAAATTTTATTTTAATTGGCGCACAAGGTAGAAACTAATGCGAGATCAGGTATTAATTATCTCCTTAAATGTCCAAAATCCGATTGTATCTAATGTTGAAAATGTCCTATCGTATTTCTCGTTTAGTGGGTGGATCAGGGGTCGGGGTTATACTATGAATGTTTTCATTGATATCCTCCTGCAAGAGGTCTGACATCGATCGATATTATCGTACAGTGATGACGTGGAAAATCTTACTCGGATGTGTGAATAGGACCTAGGGAACCAAGAATGAATCGGGATAGAACTAGATCATACAACCCTCTTACCTAGTAAAGACATGTGGCATTCGAGACTAATGACTTAATTCACTCGTATTAACCAGAGTTAGGACTTTCCTTAAGCTATTCATTTTAAAACAAACTTGATATTTTCAATGCCAAAAAAGTGTCAAGGATTGGCAATAAACCTACCCAAGTGCGCTCAGATCGATTCCCTCGAAAAATTCTCAATGCCGAAAATGCATCGGGGATCAACGATCGGGGATAACTTTATCATGTTCAAAATGTTTGTTATCATCCTTCTGGATTTTCCCTGATCCCGATAAAGTGTGTAAGGCATCGACTATCGGTGATTTATTTTCATCCTTCGTTAACATCTATCCTCCTCATGTTTTATTAATGTTGAAGGGGATCGACTATCCTTCAAGCCTCTATGCAAAAACTTATGCAAACCAGAACTACCTCCTACTGATGCCAATGAATATCGATGCTCGGTGACAGTTGTTTTTTGAGTGGTTCGTTTACTTACTTGAATTAATTCTGATGCTGAACTTGAGCGCTTTAGGTGCAGTGTTTGGCTAATGATTCTCAAATTAGGTGTTAATGTATTTTAGTCATGGGGATCCATAAGTTCAAAAAAACCTGAATAAGTGATGAGAGTCATGAAAATAAACAAAGACAAAAAATTCCCCAACCTAAAATCGAGTCAAATAGTGCAAAAACCCAAGTGCTACCCAAAAGGTGAAAAACATTGACAAGGATTTTTAGGGTGTGTTGAGTCCCCAACACTAGGGTAGGAGGTGTGAGGCCTCCAGTAGCATCCATGCCAGAGGGCTCTACCCCCCAAGTAGAAGAGAAGTTCATTGGACAGGAGCATATTTTTTTGGGGGATGTGGTTGGGTCGATGAGGTACTTTCAAAGGATGTCAGAGGCCTTGATTAATCGACTAGACAGAGATGAGGCCAAGGTGCATATACCCTCTAAGGGTCCACAATGCGCGCCTGACGAGACTGTTAGCTTTCACAAAGAACTCGAGAAGTTCAAGTTTCTTGAGTTATTGGGTGCCACGGATGGCGCAGTCGCCAAGACATGGTTGGAGAACATGGTGATCTGCTTCACACTCCACGACTACACCTCCAACATGAAAATCCGCATGGTGATCTTTCAACTGAAGGGGAGGGCTCTTATATGGTGGAAGACACTCGTACCACAACTAACCATGGCCTTTGAAGAAGTGTCATGGGATATTTTGGAGGAATGGTTCTAGGAGAGGTATTTTTCAGAGGAATTCATTGAGCACCAACTCAATGAGTTCAATGCCTTGCGATAGGGTGGTCGTACAGTACCCAATTATGAGGCTCGATTCATGGAGCTACTTAGGTATGATCCACATATGAACACCGATAAGCTCAAGGTCTACAAGTTTTCTTTTGGCCTCAAATTCATCATTCAAGCAAAAGTGAGGATCCTAATGCTTCAGAAATTGCAGGATGCAGTCAAGAAGTCCCTCATAGATGAGGAAGAACTAATCAGTGGGGGTCAGGTAAGGACTCCTATAAGACCGAAGGGACAGGTGATGTTGGCACAGGGGCAGACCCAGGGTTCAACGCTCAAGAGCGTACCAACAAAACCCTGACTACTGGCCCTTTTGGAAACACCTTCAAAGAAGATGAAGTCTCACCCAAGGTAGAGGCATGGGTGGTTGCAGGACTCCAGTGTTTGCAACCTTAGCTGGGACATAGATCTATGATTACAATATTCTATCAAAGAACTTAGCAGTTACAGTTCATTGGTATTTAATGAGTATATACTTCACAGTAAAAAACCTAATCACAAAGCATCGCAGTATTCACCCAGATCTAGTATATTTGAGCACAAGCATAGCAACGCAGGATATACATGGTTCACCCCTGGCCTAGGGCTACATCCACCAACTCTTATTCTCTTTTATTGTCTTCTGTTAGTCTTCTTACATGCACAGAGCCACAAAATCCTACTCTGCATAGGACAAGAGATCTATGCACACTTCGCCAGATCCTCTTTCCCTGAGCTAGGTTACAGCACAAAGACTCTACTCAATCTCTTACAGTCACTTTCACTTATCCTTACAAGTCTCACATAGCATAAAAAAGCATGTACAACTATCACTTGAACTTAGCACATCATCACACAGATGCCTATATCGTCTCCTCTTACATCGCCTAAACATCTATTTATACATTACAAAATGGGCCTAAACATGGGAAACCCATGGGCTAACATCCCCATACTCGTTACATAATCCCAAAACCCAAAAATCCCTAAACAAGGGGTCGAGATCCCATGATCTTTTCTTTGAATTGCGCTATGCCTTTGACAGCTTGTCGATGTCCCAAAATAGGTCAAACATGACCAAGGATCTTAAAAACTTGGTCAAGGGACAAAAATCCCCCAACACTCACCTATGACTCATCCCGAGTCACTCTAGTTTGGGTAGATCTACTTCAAAAACCTCGAGTTGCTTCGACCTGTTGCTGCGCTAAGGCCTCCTTCTCGGCGAACTCTTGGATAACTGCTTCATTGACAGGTCCCTCTAAGCATTGTTCGACTGTGACAATCACTTGTTCCAATTCTTATCCTCAGCCTTCAATCTCATCAAACAGTTGGCACTCTTTTTCCTGGACTGGTTGGATCCTCTGAGTCACTTCCATGACTTTTCTCTGTATAGTGTGGACATGTTGTTGAGCAGTTCATTTTTCCTAGGATCACTTCATCCTTTCAACTGCTAACATGATCTTCAACTGCTCCTGTACTATTTCTTCTTGCTTCTTTGCCTCCTGGAGATGTGACTCTAGTGCTTTTAGTTCAGTTTCTTTAGTAAGTCGCTCGTAGGTTTGTGCACTTCTACTGCTAAGTTGTTTACATTCTAGAGTGAATGATTTGATATTGCATGTCTTGCGAGGTACTTGGCACTGTTTGTAGCTCTAGGTCTGTGATTCTTTGTTGAAGTTGTTGGATAGCTTCCACAAGCTGTGCTACTTGATGCTCCACAGGTTCTTCAGCCTTTGGATCTAAGATTATCATAGAGAGAAGTGCTATGCTGACTGCTTCTTTGATTCCAAGTTGTTCTACGAGAAACTTCTCTCTCTCTTGGTTGACCTGCGCTCTCTCCTCTTTGAACTTGGTGTGGAGGTCATCCTTCTCCTACTGTGAAACTTGGTGTTTCTCTACCATTTCCTCTTGTGCTTTATTTAGGGCCATTTGAGATTGTTCTTTCTCTTCTTACACTCAACAAAGGTGAGCTTTGGTCGTGTCAACTATTCTGTTGATTTGGGCAAGCTCATCTCCCAACTCTGGTTCTTTTGATGGTGGGGGTGCAATGGATACTGCACGGATGGATTGAATGGCCTGTTGTACCCCTATGAGTTCTATCTCAATCCTATCAAACATGGTTTCCTGCTTGGATTCAGTGTTCTGCATAATCTTTTGCGAGGTGTCTGATATGGCTGTGATGATGAATTCGAAGTCATTAAGTGTGAGCATAGTATGCAGAATAGTCTTGGTGGATTTGGATTTCTTCCGTGAGGTAGGTTTCATGGGGGAAACCTTCCTTTTCTTGGAGGGATTGGTCTCATCAACAAGATCCCTAGGAGGTGTTACTTCACCTTGCTTCTTTTGATTGTCTTTTCCATTGGTCTCTTCTCTATATACTTCATCATTATCTCCTCATCTAGGTAACTTTGAAGCAGTTTCTTCTGATGCATTGCTCAGGTTTTTTACCTCTTCAATCTTCTTCCTTCTACTGGTTCCAAGTGTGTCGTGTTCTTCGTGAGTGGCCTATGACCTACCAATTAGTTCAGGATCAGAAATGTTTGCGGGGTCAGCAGGGATAAGGAGCTCTACAGACCAGTGCATGTTTATCTCCTCGAGGTCCTCCTCTGTGACCTTATAATATGATTGAATCTCTTCGTTATGCTCGTCTGCATGCGCAGTGATATGAATAAAGTGTCGATCTGTGCGAAACTTCATGAGGGGTATGAACTGGTGCAGGGTGTTCGACATCATACAAGGCACAAATCCAATAGCCCTCTCCATATGGAGATAGTATGTGTGAAATATTGCATTTGACTACCATTGTTTTCCCATATCACTCGAGTACCAGAGCATGGTGAAATTTGCAACGAGTGGCTTGAATGGCTCAATGTTTGGGAAGGTCACACCTTCCGGCATCTCCCAAGAAGTAAACGCTATGAGGATCAACAACCAACTAAAATGAAACTCATAGCCCTGATCTTGAGCTTCGCAGAAATCCAATTCTAGCTGGTTGGCTAGGTACTTCACCCAGTTCATTTGGAGTCCTTCTACACATTTTCTGGTGAGGTAAAAAACAAGCCCTGTGACTTGCATAGGTCTGTTCTTTATCACCATATTTCCTATGATCAACTGGCAGGCTAGGCACACTACACCATTTTGGATGGAAGCTACCTTGTAGCCTCGCATCCCATTATCTACATCACCATATGTGTCTTTAATCCTCTGTGCTACTGTGCGGTCTGGAGCCATCCTTGGGTAGACATCCTGTGGGTCGGATCCCTACATGATTAATTCAATGATCCGATGGATCAATGTCGGATCGACTGTGATGCGTCTATCTAGCCATAGGTAGCCGTCGTGGTAACATGATAGAAGGAGCTTAACACACCCGTTAACCTCCTAGTGCCTTCCAAAATGTGGAATATTCATCACATTCAGGATGGTGTAACGCGCGAGGTTCATAGTCCATGGTTGGGGGATTATTTTCGAGTTCTTCCCCTTCGTCCTAGTCAAGTATCTATGAGGGGAGAGAATATTGTGGTTATTACAGTCCCCTAGGTTGAAGTCATTCAATTTCAATGTCACAATATTATCCTACTATGTTCTAACTACACGTATCCCCTTCGGGAGGTACGAAGTAACCAAGGTATAATTGAAATTCCTCGAGACACTATCATGACACACCGTGCCAGCCAAAGGTGGGATGTAGTCGGGAAGGATAGTCGAGATTAACCTCATGTTTGCCAAGTCATCTTTATGCTTGGTTCTCTTATTTGTTGCATCTTAGGATGGTCTAGATCCACGAGCAGTCGATGGGGAGGCCTGCACTCCTCTCATTGATGAGGCCTGAATTCCTGCGGACATTACTTTCTCAACCATTAAATCGATTAGAAATTCTTCTACACACTTTTCAACTACACTGAGTTCGTCTGACATACACGCTTAAGATCAAATAACTCAGATTTGATGAATGGGATCTCAAAGCAATAGAAAAGGTGTCAATCTCAGTAAACACGGTGCAATAGCAATGAGATGGCTTGGATACAATTTGCAAAATTGTTCTCATTGCAATAGTTGACAGAATAATTAGACAACGATGTAACGGGTCATCTCTAATGGGCAAGAGGCCTTCATCAATGCGGTTATGTCTGTTGCGATGCGGTACAACCAGTCTGGTGGTGAGCTTTCTGATCATAATTGTTGTTCTAACCATTTGGGAGGGTCGGTATAATGGTCATAAGGCCTCCAATGTTTATATTGCTTCTCCATGGCGAAGTGTCATGTTGCATTGTTTTGATATCCCAGTGAAGTTCCAGTTTTGCAAATCTTCCTTCTGGAAAGTCCCCTCTGGAACATTCTGCAACTTTTCTATCTTTACTCTCTTCTTACTAAGCTTTCTAGCCTTCTTCCTTGTGATCTTTGTCTCAGTATTTCTCTTTCCATTCTGATTCTTACCTTATTTTAGCACAGTAACTTGGTGTTGTCGATATTCTTTTATAGGGTTCAAGGGAAATACTTCTTCTTTGTCTAGGGTAGGTACTCCACTCTTCTGTGAGTCTTCTTATGTTCTTTCAACTTCGACATACAAGTTTCTGGTTCTAAATAACTTCGATTTCTTCTCTTGTTCTTCAATCAAGTGTGCTATCCTCCTAGTCATGAAATCTTTTAGTTCTTGCTTCTTTTGTTCTAGGGACTCCTCTTCTTTTCTTCTGGTCTGATCCTTATCAATCCAGGTTTTTCCTAGTAACATAGAAAATGGGGTGCTACTCTCAATAAATTTAACAACCTAAAAATCTTCCTCTGTCAAAGTTCCATAAGCTCTCATAGATATCTGGGTGAGTCTTCCACATAGGGTTATCAAATTTCCTCTGAATAATATGATTCCTCCCAATGAAGGAATCATAGCAGGCTTTCCTAAAATTTCCCAAGTTCTTTCTATCATGATATTCACCTATGTTTCTTCATCCAGAACATAGTCAATGTCGAAGTCTCCTATTCTTGTTTCTATGCATTATTTTTCTTTTAAGATCTCTAATAAGTTGATATTTTTGTGTTCATTTAGGTTTTCTTTTATTTGTAGCAATACATTTTCTGATTCTTTCTGGGGTTCTGTCATGGTTTCAATTTCTTGAACTTTCTTAGGGTTTTCTTGCCTCATATTCATTCTTTCAACCTTAGCAATCATTATAGGGAAATCCAAAACTTCATGGTCCATAGCTTTACAACAAAGACAACTAGGTCTTCTACTAGGGAATTCCTTAGCAAGATGTCCTAGTCTTCTGCAATTATAAAAAAGGGCTAATCCTCTTTTTATTTTGAATGATCCCCAACTTTTCTTGTACTACGCACTAAGGTCATAGTAGGTAACCTACAAAAAATGATTTCTAGGATCCTCCATCCATTTGTTAGTCCAAACATTCTTTCTATGCATAGGAATAACATATATTTCAATATTCTTATCAGATCTACTCATATCAAACCTTATTTCTTCTAGTTGTGCCCTAGTTTTTAAGCTATAACAAAATTGATCAAGCATACCTAGATCCATACTTTTGAAACAAAAATTTCCACTTATCTTACCTTTTCAATCATAACTTTTCACTGTTATTACCTTTATCAGAGCACAAATATTCAATATCTTACCTCTTTTATTCAGATCTGACTTCTCTTCTTAGCATAGAGCTTTATAGGTCATGTAGAATACTGTGCACTATGGAAACCGATCTATGCATAGAGCTTTCTCTTTTCTTTAGTTCCCAACAATCATAGTTTCAGGTCCCGACAACAGAACCATTTGTTGGAATAGGGGAAGACCCAGGGTTCAATGCTCAAGAGAACCTACAAAACCCTAACTACTAGCCCTTTCGACAACACCTGCGAAGCAGATGAAGTCTCACCCGAGGTAGAGGTAAGGGTGGTTGCAGGACTCCAGTGTCTACAACCGTAGTTGGGACAAAGATTTGTGATTAAAATATTCTATCAAAGCACTTAGCAGTTACAGTTCATTGGTAATTAACCAGTATCTACTTCACAGTAAAACCCCTAATCACAGAGCATCACAGTATTTACCCAGATCTAGTATATTCGAGCACATGCATAGCAACACAGGATATACATGGTTCACCCCCAGCCTAGGGCTACATCCACCAACTCTTCTTCTCTTTTGTTGTCTTCTATCAGTCTTCTTACATGCGCACAACCACAAAATCCTACTCCTCATAGGACAAGAGATCTGCTCTCACTTCGCCAGATCCTCCTTCCCTGAGATAGCTTATAGCACAGAGCCTCTACTCAATATCTTATAGTCACTTGTACTTAGCCTTGAAAGTATCACACATCATGCAGAAAGCATGTACAACTATTACTTGGACTTAGCACATCATCACACAGATGCCTATATCATCTTCTCTTACATCACCTAGACATGTATTTATACATTACAAAATGGGCCTAAACATGGGTAAACCCATGGGCCGACATCCACATACCCATTTCATAATCCGAAAACCCAAAAATCCCTAAACAAGGGGTTGATATCATGTGATCTTAGCTTCGACTTGCACTCTGCCGTCGACAAACTGTTGAAGTCCCAAAATAGATCAAACATGACCAAGGATCCTCAAAACTTGGTCAAGGGCCAACAGGTGACATATGGTGCGCAAAAACATCAGACACCAGCTATACATTCATCAGGGTATCTAGGTACTTTGAGAGGATCCAATTTCACAACATCACGGAGACCGGATCCTTAGAAACGAACTCCCTACATAGGACCACAATACCAACAATAGCTTCATCCGCAATAACAACAGTTTAGGCCTGTTCAATAGAACATATCGGGGTTTTAGGTTGGTGGTCCTACAACTTCTACTTCAGGGACCAGGAGTACTGGGCCAAATACTGGATGATGGACATGTGGAGAGCCACATTACCAGCATGATAGTTCAATTGAGAGGGCCAAAGCATCCAGGTCTGGGGGACACACTACCATTGGAGATTTGGGCAAGGCCCACTGGATTCATGCAGCAATGAATAACCACCAGGCTGAGCACCAATATACTATACCTAAGATGTCAGGTACCATTGCTAACCAAAAATTTAGTTTTTTGATAGATCTCGGTCCAACAGAGAGCTTTATTTATGGTGCAACACTAAAAATAATTAAGGTAAAGGTAGTTGAAAAGGACAAATTTAGCTACGTGGAAATGGATTTAGGTGTCAAGCAGAAGGTTGGAGGAAAGGTTATAGACTGTAGCCTCAACCTGGGAGATTTTGTAATGAAGTCCAACATGTATGTCACGATCTTAAGATCTTATGACGTTGCAATTTGTATGGACTGGTTGGAATTGCATGAGGTGGTACTCAACTTGAAGAAGAAATGATTGAGTTTGACTGATGATGAGGGACATAGATGAGTGATTGTAGGGAGAAACCAGGGAGTTTCTTTGAGGTTCATTTCTTCCCTACAGCTACTAAAGAGCATGCACAAAGGATGCAATCTATATGCATTCCTAGAGCTAAATGACAAGGACGTGGTGGAAGGATTAGAAAACCTTCTGGTAGTATAAGAGTTTGAGGAGATGTTCCCATAAGAGTTACCAAGTTTTCCACCCAAAGGAGAATTGGAATTTACAATTGACCTGAAATATGGAACTGAACTGACAGCAAGAGCACAGTATGTCAACACATGAGTTGCAGGAGTTGAAAATGAAAATGAAGTTGTTGTTGGACCTAGGACTTATACTTCCCAGCGTGTCACTTTGGGGTGCACCTGTTATTTTCATACGGAAGAAGGATGGGTCATGGAGACTCTGTATTGACTATCATCAATTGAACAAGTCAACGATCAAGAACCAATATCCATTGCCAAGAATCGATGATTTTTTTGAAAAAATGAAAGGCTCAATGGTGTTTTCAAAGATCAACTTGAGATCAGCATATCACCAGTTACGGATCAAACAAGAAGACATTCCTAAGACCCCATTCAAGATGAGGTTCTGGCATTATGAGTTTACCATTTTACCATTTGGACTGACAAAATCCCCAAGGGTATTCATGATATTGATGAATGGGGTGTTCTACGAATACTTGGACAAGTTTTTTCAAGTATTCATTGACGACATATTGATATATTCTCGGATGATGAAAGAATATGATGAACATTTGCGCTTGGTACTACAGTGTTTATGAGAGAACAAATTATACAAGAAACTGTCGAAATTCTCTTTTTATCAATCGAGGATTCATTATTTGGGGCATGTTATCTCTGACGAAGGAATCGTTTTGGATCCAATGAAGGTAAAGGCTATTATGGAATGGCCTATGCCGATGAACCTACCAAAAGTATGTATCTTTATTGGATTAGCAGGATATTATTGACGGTTCTTCAAGGGTTTTTTGAAGACAGCAAATCCGATCATGAAATTGCAAAAGAAAAAAGAAGAAGTTTTTTTGGATCAAGAAATGCACAGAAGCATTTCGAAGGCTTAAGGATATGTTGACGACAACGCTGATACTAAAAGTCCCTGATATGGAAAATGAATTATTGGCATGCACTGATGCATTCAAGGAGGGCTTAGGTGGAGTATTGATGCAAGACAGTCGAGTGATCGCTTACATCTCAAGGAAATTAAGAAAGAATGAGGATAACTACACGACACATGGTTTGGATTTATTGTCCATTATGTATGCCATGAGAGTGTGGAGACACTATCTGATTGGATGAAAATTCAAAATAAAAACAAACCACTATGGTTTGTAGCACATTTTTACGCAAAGTGAATTGAATGCACGACAGAGGTGTTGGTCAGAATTTCTTAGTGAATACAATTTTGAAATTACTTAAATAAAAGGAATGGTGAATAGAGTGGAAGATGCATTGATTCGAAGACCATGCATATTTTTGGTGATACCTCTTCATACAAATATTGGAGAAAATATTCTAACTATACAACGCGACGATGACTGGTATAAACAGGTTAAGGAAAATATCGGACAAGAAACCATGTTGGTACCAATGTTTGAGGGATTTACAATGGCCAACGATGGATTAATGAGGTACAATAACCAAATTTATGTACCGCCTAACGACAGATTGAGAAATTTGATCTTAAATAAAGTTCATAGAGTAGTGTACATGGCTCATCAAGGAGTCACAGAGATGAGGGCGGACCTTAAGCCCTTATTCTTCTGGAAAGGAATGAATGAAGACATAGTTAACTATATGGTGAGGTGTATGGAATGTCAGCAAGTGAAGGATGAACATAAATATCCGGTAAGATTACTACAACCACACGCTATTCCAGAATCAAAATGGGAGGTCATTTTGACGAACTTTATTGTTGGATTTCTGCTAGCAACAAGGAGGCATGACTATATTTTCGTGGTAGTTGATACTCTAATGAAGAGTGAATATTTTATCCCTATGCTATGACGTATCAAGTGCCAGACATTAATAGAGTTTTTATCAGCGAGATTGTGAGATTGCATGGCATACCTAAAAGGATCATATCCGATAGAGGATCATTTTTTACAGGATGTTTTTGGACTATTTTCCAAGAGGCCTTGGGAACCCAACTTAACTTTTGTACAATGTATCACCCTGAGACAGACTGGAAGATAGAAAGAACAAACAAAATTTTGGAAGATATGTTGTGTATGTATATGATGGACCAACAAAAGCATTGATTAGAGTTCTTGTGTCTAGTAGAGTTTGCATACAACAACAACTATCAATGAACCATTTGAGTTTCTTTACGAACGATCATGTCAGATGCCATTGAGCTAGGATCAACTTGAGGATATGGTCCTAGTAGGACCCAAATCGATCCAATAAATGGAAGAACAAATGAAAATGATAAGACAAAGGATTAAATAAGTGCAAGATCAGCAGAAGAGTTATGTCGATGCGCATCGCATTGATCGTAATTATGAAGTTGGTGATCAAGTCTTCTTATGGGTGAAACTGCAAAAGAGTTCAATCAAGCTTGGAAAGGGTGATAAAATATCTCCTAGGTTTTTGGGACCTTTTGATGTTGAGGAAAAGAAAGGGCCCATGGCCTATTGACTAGCCTTGCCTGATTAATTGAGGAATATGCATAATGTTTTTATGTATCTATTTTTAGACATTATGTTAGTGATCCTACACATATGATTGAGATGATTTCCTTGTAGGTTTCAGACAAGGGTGCACTCACAACAAAGCCAATTGCATTTGACATCTATGACATCGAAAATTCGATCAGGTCAATTTCCAGTTGGAAGATTATAGTCCACACTCAGCTACCTGGGAAAACACATATGATATGCGCCATCAATTTCCATATTTATTTGATAGTTAGAATTTTAAATCTCGTTAGATGCTTTATTTACTGCATTTATATACTGTGAAACTTCGAGATGAAGTTTAAAACAAGAGGGAGTATATGTAACATCCTTCTCTTTCAAGCACATGTTATTGACTTATTCTTTGAGGACACTTGTGTGCAAATGATCCGGTTTTAGTGTATGTTGTATGTTTCTCTTATGGATTATTATGATGATGTTGATGGATTATGATGTTATTTTATTTGATATCTATGTATTGACATATTCTATTGGTGTGTTTCCCCTAAGTGTGCAGGACACTTGATATATTGAGGATTTCGATGGCATCAATGGACATCTTTGCACTCCAGATTGAGTCAAGGAGTGGATTGTATTGGTTTCAATATTTCATTTATGCATATGTGACATATGATTGATTATATTATAATGTTGTTTATGGATCCTCGATAGTGTTTCGTTGATGGATGCAGGATAACGATTGCTTGCTAATATGAATCACATAAGGAGTAAAGGGTCCATGCAAAACAACCATATATTGAGGGAGAGGTGTGGAAACATCCCTATCACAGCTTACTAGCACTCTCGTTATGGATCAAATTCTAGGTTAATGATTACCTAGTTCAATAGATCCACAATGTCGTGAGGGTAGACTCAAAGAGTCGCTGATGAGGATTCTAAGGGGTGAAGAATAAGGTAGGTTCCTTATTCCTTAGAATCCCTTAGTCTCTCACAAGGTCGCCTAAATGGAGTATTGACTCCGAGGGTTGGACAAATACCAAAACTAGTCAAAGGCGAGTGGCACCCTTGGAGCACGGAGTGTGTCTTGAAGGGCACATCGCGTAATTAAAATTTGAATCAGAGGTGAGTCGAAGCCTTGCATCACCGAGTGCA
The DNA here is from genome assembly GCA_000966675.3 of Picea glauca. Taxonomy (NCBI): domain Eukaryota; kingdom Viridiplantae; phylum Streptophyta; class Pinopsida; order Pinales; family Pinaceae; genus Picea; species Picea glauca. Next base: position 1,812,840 of record JZKD02S0411748.1, on the reverse strand, counting down.
TATTGAAGGGCATGTCACATAAATACAATTTGAGCCAATGAGCCTAGGTGGCCTAGAAAACCTTGAGCAAATTTTTACATCTTGTAAAATCTTTAAACATTGTCGGATTTAATTAATTAAATAGGGATTTAAATTATTAATTTTATACCCCAAACAAAAGTCTAAGCCTATTTGAATTTAATCCTAAGTCTAAAGATTGGTGAGATTCTAAAACTAAATTACAAATCAGATGAAATAAGAAAAAGGTAAACTAACTTAAGAGATTAAGAGAGATGAAATAAACCTAAAGAATTAATGCAATACACATGTGTGCATAAAATACCTAGTTAGAAATTAAAATAAGAAAGGAATAAAGAATACAAAAATGTGTAATCATAGAAAGGTATCTAGAGTCTAGTCTAACTAGAGAACATTCCTATTTTAACTCAACTTCATTTTAGAAAGGTGTCAGTCAGAAATTGGAAATAAAGGGAATAAAGGGACAACTAGGACTGATTTTAGGAGTGCGTTTAGGATGGGTGAGGGAAATTGACATTAATTTAAAATAATTGTGGATTTACTTATGCAACTAGGGGGATGGGTGAAAAGTGTATGGGGGCAAATAAATCCTAATTAATTTAAAAAAAAAATGAATTAAATGTGAAAATGGAAAGGTGTCAGTAAGGAAATTTTGTAAAAGAATTGTTGAGAGGAGGAAAGAGGACACATTGGTTATGAGTAAGGTTATGTTGCCTAACTTCTGACTTGTTTTACTTGTCAGAGTTAGGATACCCAGCTTGAGAGAGAGTGTGGTGGCTCTAGCTTGCGTGGAGAGATGGAAGCTAGAGGATTTTGGATGTGTGTGTGTGGCCCCTTTGCGGCTCGAGGGGATAAGGGGGAAGAAGAGGACCCCTAGAGTTGGTTGGGAGGTACTAGTGAAGTATCCATGGTTAGCAAGCGGGGAGTTGGATGGAGTGCAAGCGTGGAAGAATATCTTCGAATTCTCATCGTCGGCTACTATATTTTATTGAGAATTGTTTTGTATTAATATTTAAGATGTACAAGATTTTAAACATTGTTGAATGGACATTGGTTCCAACATTTATTTTTATGTGAGATGTCACTAGAATATAGATGGTTCATGCAATTTTTGTAAGATGTATTTAGAATAAAAATGGTTCTACAAGATGTACATATCCCTTAGAATTTTAATCGTCTTGTTCATTTCAAATTCCATAGAAATTCCACATTCCTTGATCGCAGCATGTCCCTTGGGGGTTTTTGGAATTCATACTAATCTCAGCTTAAACTAATTGCATATTTTTTTCTGTGCCTTCATTCATTTTCCCAACAACTTACCTTCAAATTGTTTTATGTGTTTTTGGGAGGATGAAGGCTCTGCGCCTTCACTCCTTTCCCAACAACTTAGCATCAATTTTTCTCTATGATTTTCTCTTTAAGATCTCTGCGAGTTTGTAGGTAGATCTCCACAAATTTTTAATGGATATTTATCCTCTGTGATTTTGTCTTCAAATATCTCTACGAGTTGTAGGTATATCTCTTTGAATTTTTAATGAATATTTATCCTCTGGGATTTTTCTTCAATATCTCTACGAGTTTGTAGGTAGCTCTTTGCTAATTTTTAATGGATATTTATCCTCTCCGATTTTTTTTCAAAGATCTCTGCAAGTTTGTAGGTATATCTCTGTGATTTTTTTATGGATATTTATCCTCTGCAATTTTCTCTTCAAATATCTCTACGCGTTTGGAGGTAGATCTCTGCGAATTTTTAATGGATGGTATATCCTCTACGATTTTCTACATCCTTCTTTGCATTTTTTCTTTTTACCCTTAACAAAATTTCCAGGAGTACCCCTACATTTTCATTTGCTTTTCCTCTTCATTTTTATTAAAGGAAACTGCCTGCATTTTGGACTGGTCCCCCGATGACCTTATTCTCCTTTATCTCTTTGTTTTTCCCTTGGTTTCCTCTTTCCATTGTGCTCCAAATTTTTGCCCAACTGTGAGAAATTCTCCCTAGTGATTCCTCTTATTTATCTCTACATTTTTCCATTGCTTTCATCTCTGCGTTTTGCAAAAGAAATTCTTCCCAACACGTGTTCTCGTGTGGTGATGACCATTCTCTTTACCTCATCTTGAGATTGTTGGGGAGGAAGCGGATTTCTTCTCCCAGGTCTATCACCCTTCCTTACGGGACTTACTTCATATCCTCACCAGACGGAGCTGCATTTTAAAATAAATAAATAAAATTTCATCTAATTCAAGGCTTTCATTTTTCTTATTTCCAATCCATGCATGTGGGATAGCCTGTGACATTTACATTTGTATAAGTTATTTCTTGCCAAAGAAATTTTGACCAAAAGAAACGTATTATCCCTATTCGGTTACACTATACTTTGGAAGGATAATGTCATGTTAACTTCACTTATTATTAAGCATTTTAAGTTTTTAATTTATACAGTCATCCATCCTTCCTTAAATGTAAGTGAAGGGTCCCCCTTGGAGATGGGTTTAGCTCAGGTTTATCTACAAGTCCTTAGTATTTTACCACCCCAAATTTGAGTTCTTACCATACTAATATCATTGTACAATAAATATTTAGTCTTGCTTCAAGAGGTTCTCTTAGACCTTTTTCACTTGGGTATTATGGTTGGCATTTTCAAATCCTTAAGGTTTATTATTCTTGACTTGTGGGATTTTTAATATTTTACAGAGGTATAAGTAGCTTCACACTAAAACCTTATTTGATTTAAGACTCTTTTAGATATATTCATATTTACTCTTAGGTAGAAGGAAGGAATGAATTTATGTTATGGTATTAATGTATAGGTTAAGTATCGTACCTTGGGAATGAATTAATTATCAATCCTTAAAATTAATTATTAATCTCAAATACGTTAGACTTTTTGTTTGTAGGGTTCACCGACTAGTTTAGGGTTTTAGGGCCTTGAATTAGGTGTGAAGAGGAAACTCTTCAAGGCCACTTTAAAACAAACATTGGAGCCTGAGATAGGGAGTGCTTTAAGTCCAGTGTCGTAACAGTTAGCCAGGACCCCCCTCTAACACAAAGGATAAACATGAGGTCATGTGAGGAAAGGTAGAGGACATAACCCCTCCAAAGTTGGACTGAACATAGTGGGGATTGTATATTGATGGTATTTCTCGAGAACAATACCAATCACCTTTTCCTATGAAGCTTCGTGGACCTCAAATCTGTTCAATATCCTCAATTGTCTCCAAGACCAATTTCTTTTGATACCCTTGAAAGGATTCAGAATTGTTATCCTACTCATTATGATATTCTCGAATGTCGACTGTACCTTCCCGGTAACTGACTACAAGTTGACAACCAAATTTCCCATATTTTATGGACTTACAAGAAGTGAATGCAGGGGTATACCATGCTACTTAGGGAAGACGTCGGATCGTTCTTCGCATATTATACCCAAAGGGTGCTTCCATGTTCGAGTTTCACTTGCACCAGTTAGTTACTCTAGTATCGATTGGTGTAACCATCCTTCCCACTAGTTAGTCGACTGCTTGATTTATCATTAGGAAAATTTTTAGTGTGCGCTTTGTGTTCTATGATAGTCAAGCATTACCATGTCATTTGAACATTTCACAAAGTGGAATATAGATAGCTATTACGGTCATGAAGGCTTCAGGTCCTATCGTCGGTTACTTTTAAGCCACCTCCACCACCGTTAAGGTGAAGACTTGATCAAGAAAGGTCATTTGAAGCAACTGGGCCATAGGAAACTGTTCTCAAGCCTTCTCTGAGAGGACACTTTTCGTCTCTAGAAGAATCCACCATTTCTAAACTTGAAAATGAAGGTTTCAGACCAACTAATCCTTCGATTACTGACTTATGGGCACTAATCTTTATTCAAATTGTCCCTCTCGAGGTGACATATTCTGAGCACCATCTAGTTCTATAAGCGAAAATGGAAGAGAATGTTGCTACTTTGTCAGGGAGTCCCCATACTTCCATTACGGATACTACTGTAGGGGGCATATTACCTCCTCTCCCACCTTCGCTAGTTAGGACCACAGTTGTCTCGGCTCCCTCAACTTCGGGAAGTGGTATGATACCTTTAACGGCTTCAACCACTGTTTTGTTTACACAGAATGCGACAAGTGCTCCCTTCTCATATGGGATACTTGACTTTGACACAAACTCATTTCTTACCTATTATACCTTACAAACCATGGTTCTAGAGGGAGGGAGCTCAAATACTCCCTTGCAAGGGTCAACTACAGGCACTGCTATCCCATTTAATGCTATCCCTTATGGTGGGGGTCATATACTACCTATGATCCCATTGCTCGATGGTGATTTTCAGCAGCTGATTGAGCCGAATCTTAATTATATATTTTTTGGTGGAGGAAGTTTAGGACCTTCGTCTTATACAATGTCGGTGGGATCTATGTCATTCTCTTTGTTTGGTGAGTTTGGGAATAACTCTTTTTCTTCGGCCGCTTTCTCAACTGGGGGTAACCCCATATTTGATCAACAGAACCTAGTGCAAGGTACTATTCCTTCATAGGGAGCAACGATTGGAGTTTACTCCACACAAGGTCCTTGGAATCCTTGGCAAGGCTCGGTACCCTCGCAAGGGATGTCAGTTGGGGGTAACCGCTTCCATTATCAATGGAACCCCCTGCAAGGCTCTGTAACCATGCTCGTCATATCAGATGGGGGAATCCCCTTTGAAGGTCTTTGGAATACAATGCAAGGAGAAATCCTTGTGCAGTCTATGTCGTCCAATTTTGGGAGTCAGTCGATGATGGCCCAACAGATGCAGTTTCCTTTTTCTAGTCAAGGCCATGGATTCTAACAAAACCTTGGCTAGAAGTACAAATTTTCTTGGCAACCTGGTGCTAGTAAAAATCCAGGGCCCTCTTTTCCCATAAATAATTCACAACCAAAACTACCCTTTCTAGAAACTCTACATCTTCCATACTTGTCAAGATTATTGAATGACCCGATTTGTCACGATTCACGTTGTCCCCCCAAGCTGACTAAGTTTCCTTCGGATATTCCAAAATTTTATGGAAATATTGGCGAAGATCCATGTGATCTTGTGACGAACTTTCACTTCTCATACTGGTCAAATTCACTGAAGGACGACTTTGTCCAGTTGCGCATTTTTCAATGCACTCTTATAGGGGGTGTTGCGAAGTGGTATATTGAGCTTGATGGCTCGAGGTACTCTTCCTTTAATGATTTGGAGATGGTCTTCTTGAATGATTTCGAGTTACCTATGAGATATGATGTTGGCATCTAGTTTCTGGCCAAATTTGAGCAAACCAAGGCCGAGCACATCTCTGATCATATCCTAGAATGAAAGTGTAGAAAGAGATTGATTAAGTTCAAGGTCCCTCCTACTTTTTTTCTTGAGGGGTTCTTGAAGTCTTTGGTGCATTGCATATCCAAGGACGTAGAAAAATACATAATGTTTTAAGAAGAGGAGGCTATTATGAGGGTCCAATAGCTTGAATTGATATATTCTCAGTCTAGCATGTTGTAAGAGATATTGCCCATTGCACCACGATCTATTCTCGATAAGGCTAAGTAAAAGTCTGGGCCTCATGCTGATGGAATTTTGGGCTAAGAACAAATAAATTTCATGGATTTTTTGTCAATTCAGTTGCAACGATTGTCGATACACCAAACTATATCCAGTCAGACTCCAAGTTTGGTTGTTCCCCCTACCCAAACGTCGAATGTACATAGTGTGCAATCGATGAATCCTAAGGCCAACCAATAGACCAAGGGAAAGAAGAAACAATGAAATAATAAGGGTAAAGGAGATAAAATGTCCACCAACAATGTTGGCAAGGGAAAAACAAATAAGAAGAAGTCAAAGTATCTATGTGATCTCTGCACGGAAGACCACCCGACTCACATGTTCCCTCGACTTGTAGAAGCCCAAAATATATTAGCATAGAAACATCTTGCCATGTTGATGAACCATTTTCCAGAAGGGAGAAATATGGCTCAGGCTTCTGCATCCACAAGCATGACAGGAGGTAGTCAGGGACCCCCCGCACCTACCAATAACAAACTGGCCACGGATATTTATATGATGAATGTCAAAGCTCATTTATCAACCAGAACCTGAGACTATGAAATTCCTGAATCTACCGAGAAGGGAAAGGAATCAACTAATCCATCAAATCCTCTCCAAATCATGAAGGTGGTGGGTGAAACAATGACTCACATCCCTAAAGGTGTGTTTAAGAAGGCTTCTCATAATCCAAACGTGAGGGCCACCCAGAAATACTCCGTTGTAGAGGATATGGCATATACCCCTTGTGAGATGTTCTCTCTAGAAGTCCTCTAGATTTTCCCCTCACAGGGAAAATATCTATTGTCTGCCTTGCGAGTGGTAGAGACTAGTAACCCATGAGTGATCATTTTCAATCCAATTGAATTAAAACCCCATCTTCCTCACCATGTTTCCTTTCAGATAGTAGTGGCTTGCACCATGAAATAGTTTACGTGAAACATCTTCCGTACAATGGTTGATGAGGGTGACTTGACTTGCGTAATGTCACAGGCATGTTGGAAGGCCATTGGCCAACCTGATTTGTCTCCTTCACCTAAATTTCTTACACCTTTTGATGGATAGTTGTTTAGACCACATAGAATAATTCCTTCCTTTCCTGTGCATTTAGGGGGTAAAACTATGTGTGTCAAATTTGAAGTGGTCGATCTGCCTCTAAACTACAACCTGTTGTTAGGAAGGAGTTGGACTTATGTGATGCATGTGGTGGTTTCTATATTTTTTTATGTCTTATGTTTTCTGCATGAGGGAAGGATTGTGACCATCGACTAGTTGTATTTCTCTCATCCTGACCCTTCATTGGGGGATTCCATGATCCCGATGATTGATAATACACAGCTTGGCACTATCAACTTAGGTGTCAGTTTGCTTCCATGGTTGATCAGAACCTTTGATTATTTGTCACCTTCCAATGATGTAAGGATTATATCAGTTTTTCTCAACTAGCAGAGGGCTACAATTTTGTATGTGTTCTCATTTTGAAAGAGATACTTTAACAATCCATGGAATTTACCTTCCCCATCGGCCTTGATGGAAGGGATATGTCGTCGTGGCATGGCCGTACCCTTATTTGCAGCTGAGGTTGCATACAACATTGTCCAACAAACTTTGGCCAACCCCGATCTGGCTCCCTCATAGGAGTTAGATCTAGTTCTCGAGCCTATTTGGGCTCAAGATTCTCTTGCCACTCAAGATCCTTTAGACCTGGTCGTTTCCTATGACGAGGCGATTCTCAAGGAAATTACTGGTTCCCACGGACCTTGGGATGATCTACATCATACATATTATTTCCTTCCTGATCTTAGGATAATAGAAGTGGGATAATTTTTTTTGACCGTGAATGGAGATATTCCTTGTCCTATCAATCCTTTTCCTACGCACAGAGTTTATGACGAGGGTAAAATGGAAAGCATTGCTACAATGATTCCAATTGAAATCTCCAAAAACCATGGCATTGTGGAGAAAGTTTTTGTTGGAGAAGATTGCTCCCCCGAAGAGATTCCAACTTACATTGAGTTATTCAAATCGTTTCACGATGTTTTTTCCTGGTCTTACAAGGAATATCTAGGCACTGACCCACGAATTATTGATCATGAAATCATGACTTATCCTGATGCCAAATCGTTCTAAGAAAATCTTTTTCCATTCAATCCTTGAAAAGTGACATCAATCAAGGTAGAAGTAGAAAAACTACTCAAAGTTGGTTTTATCTACCCTGTACAATTGATAGTATGGGTGTCAAATCCGGTTCTGGTCAACAAGAAACAAGGCACGATTCGTGCTTTTATGGACTTTCGTGATTTGAATAAAGAAAATTTTCCTACCATGTTTATCGATCAGATTGTCGATGAATGTGCAGGCTGCGAAGTTTTTTCATTCATGGACAGATTTTTCGGATATAATAGGATTCAAATCAAGCCCAAGGACCAACAGAAAACAACTTTTATTTGTCCTTAGGGTACCTTCGTGTATCATAATATGCCTTTTGGCCTAAAGAATGTTGGAACCACCTTTCATTGGGCCATGTCATTTTCTTTTCACGACCTCAAACACATTGTTGATGCATAGCTTGATGATCTAGCATCGCGTTCTCACAAGAGATCTAATCATCCTGCCCATCTTCGACTAATCTTTGAATGATGTTGCTACTATCGGATTCGCTTGAATCCTAACAAGTGCAGTTTATGTGCGATGTCAAGTCGTATTTTAGGTTTTATTGTATCGACAACAAGTATCATGGTCAATCCTCTCAAGGTTGAGGCGATTGTTCAATTTCCTACTTTGTGCACGATACCTGAACTTCATAGCTTATAGGGAAAGCAAATTTTGTTTAGCGTTTTGTCACTAATTATGCCAAGATAACTAAAGGGTTTATGCATATTTTGAAAGAGGGGGTCCCATTATGTTGGGATGAATCTTTTTAGTGCTCCTTTGAAGCATTGAAACATGCCCTAACATCTTCCCCTCTAGTCCAGCCTCTTGATTATAAAAAAGATTTATTATTGTATTTGGAGTCAACCATCAACATGGTCTTGGTTCAAGAAGATGATATGCTAGAGGAGCATGTTATATATTACCTTCATGTTGAGAAACTTGCCTAGGAAGTTGTTCATGTTGTCCAACGGTTCCCTCACTACATTTTTCTTCGCAAGACCACTACCATTGTCGTCGTCAACCCTTTCCAATATGTGTTAACATGACAGGCCATTGGCATAAATATTAGTATATGGATAGTCATATTACAAGAGTTTGACTTGGATTTTGTTTTTGCAAAATCCAAAAAGTCATTGGTTTTTTCCAAACTCATATCAGAACTTCTAGTCGAGTCTAGTGATATCATGCCCGAAGAATCACCTATTAATGGAGATATTTTTCTAATTGCATCTTTGGACCCCTGGTATGGAGATATAATTGTGTATCTCTAGAATTGAGGATCAGCTCTGGTGAGTGATTAAAAGAGGCAACGCATACCCGAGGTTCTCTATGTGCAAAGGTGAGTAAACAATTTTGTTTCTTATGTTCTCTATGAAAAGTATTTTGTAATGTACTCTTTGTTTCGTGAAAATGTAATTAGTTGAGAGCTCAAAGTAACACACCTCATATTTTCTTTTCTTTGTTTGAGGGTTATGGTGTTTTCCTCTTGATTGGTTGTTAGTCTTCAATCCTATACTCGTTACGGTCCTTTCCCCGTCGGATCGTGGCCCAAATTATTTTAAAAGTTAATTTTTGGTCTTTCTCATTTCACCATAATAAAACTGCTATTTCTATACTCTAGAATTCGTCCAAAGATCCCAAGACTTGCTACACTGGTTGTTATTATTCATACTTGTCTATTGTTAAAACTCCATAGGAAATTTCATAATTTGTACTCTGTATATATATATATGGAAATATTAACCCTCTGTGGGAAATTTCGTAATTTACATTCTGTGTAAATATATGGAAATATTAACACTCTGTGGGAAATTTCGTAATTTACATTTTCTGTAAATATATGGCCAATTAATAGGATCTTATTCATTTGAAACAACACACTTGTTTGTATCCTCTAGATTATAATAATTTTCCTCTGCCGGGAAGAATCGTGGTTTTTTCTTGCGGCCACATCAACAACATCCTTCACTTGATCTCTCGTCTGATACATTTCTAAAACCGTTTATGAAAGGCCTTTCCTGTGTCGACCACTCTGCACTAGAAAATAGAGGGTATCCTTGTTTAATCAATTGTTGAATGTATGTGGAATGAAAACATAGGCTTCAAACATGTTTTGCATAGTTAGGCTTTAACCTATGTATTTGGTTCTTACTTTAAATTTCCCTGCACTCAGAAATTCGTATTTTCCTTCCTATAATGCTATTTAAATTTAAATATCTATTGTGTATATACATAGGTCGCATTTTATGTGCCTCTTATGAATGCTTATTAATTTAATACTTCCCTCACTATGATCGTTACCCAAATCATAAATTCCACTATGTGATTTCAGGAGAATTAAATGATAGTCTCTATTTAGATGCTCACTTTTCCACAACTGACTCCTTTCATTTATTATTCATCTACACAGGGTTGGAGAATTATTATTATGTGCTTCCTATTTGATTAATATATGCACGAGAATTCTTACTGCCATTTTCTCTGTTTTATAAGTGAAGTTCTATGCACGGATATATGAAATTAATGATGGGCACTTTTCCGTTTTGCGAGGGTACCGATCAATCGGCTTTGGCTCCACTCCTCCTCCTCCTGTATCGTGGACATATTTTCGCACAAGGAACAAGAGGTGATCTGGTTTTCATCAGGGCTCAAGCTAAGTTTTTGTCCTTGGATTATTCTATTGTTTGATTTTCATATTATTAAAATGATAGTACAGTTACTAAACCCTCATTTACTTCTTTTGCAGTGTGTGCAAGTCGATGTAATCGAATGAAGGAATCATATTACCTCGAAAGGTGTTCGAGTTCCATGTCCTTCCCTGATCAATATATGTGCATTAACTTTGGTTACATAAAGATTCTGTGTATATTTTATTAGAGCTTAGTTTACAGTACATGAGGTTGTGGAGTTTTGGTCTATGGTACTCCAATTGTAATATTTTGAACAAGATTCATTTGAATATGACAGCTACTTTTAAAATACACTTTGTAGTCTACTGAATCACTATCTTTCTTGTGGTAATAAATAATGTATTTGGACTGTTATTCGTTGTATCTATTCTCTGTGGTATTTCTGTATGTACATGTTTAAATAGAAATTCAATATATATATATATATATATATATATATATATATATATATATATATATATATATATATATATATATATATATATTCAATGGTCAATAGAAACATAAAAATAGTTCTACCATTTCTTTATGTATAAGAACATGTATATATATAGTTAAATATATATGTACAACCATCAAATTTCAAATAAAATATTTCTAGTATCATTTAACTATGATAAGCCATAGTAAAACATGATCATATAGTCCCTTAAGAATTGATTTCAATTATGTATACACAATCAACATATTCTTGACAAATGATAGCCATAAATATAACATTTACAAAAGAATACAAGGTGAGATACATATCTGAAACTTGATGCTAGAATACAAATGGAACAACCACGTTCCACCCAACCATAGAACAAAACAACCAAGTTCACTTGTCCTGCTCACCCCCTAGCCTGACCATGAGTCCATAAGGGAAAACTGAATGATCCTCCTTAGCTATAGTCACCATACACAGATCATAAAATCCTTTTCCTCACACTAAGAGTGATCTTAACAACAATTATTTTATTTTCCCCAACATACTAAGCAATGTCCTGCCTCTTACATATGTTGTTAAATATGCATCCTTGTGCCTACGTCTTTCCTTCCCTCCACAGGGAAATTTTCATCTTTACAAATCCATGATTTTTAGGGGCTGCTAGTGGTCAAATTCCACATCTGTCACTTGTAAAAATCATCCTTGAGGTAACTCAAACCTGTTCCCCACTCATGGAGTCATGGTCAGCTATTTTTAACCTGATTGTTCCATTTGTCTTCCAACATTTAATTTATTAAATGTTTTTCTTACACGTGTGTCAAATAAAGGATGACAGTTGGAAAAATGAAATCTTTTCCCAACATTCATCAAATAATTAATTACAACAATCAAGATTCCAAATTCGGATTTTCCATAAATGGAAAATAATTTCCAAATCCAAATTTTCAAAAAATGGAAGTTTATTTTCAAAGTTCACTTAGAATTTAATATTCTAAAATTTTAGGATACTACAATCATGTTGTCAGTTCTACCAAAAAAAGGAAACCATAGCCATACCTAGGCCTTGAAAAAATATGCCCATGACTATGTAAATTCTGATAGCTAATATCAACAATATACACTACAACGAGGCCTGAAACTATTATAATGCTGTTTCTAGCATTAGAAAAATAAAAATAAAAACTATACAATGTCATACTACAGATGCACACTAACCCCATCGTCTGGTGGAGAATGTGGCCAAGCCAAAGTGAAGGTGAATGGATGACAACAAGTTGGGCATGTTATTTTCACAGACTCGCTTGGGAAAGAGTCAAAGAACATATCGATTCAGTGACTGAGGATGTCCTAGTGATGAAGTTGGTTTGCAGCATCCTGACATAATTCAAAAAAGAGGTGCAATTACTCCTCGAAGAATCCCTATTGGGGAGTCAACTCAAGAATCACTTCATCATTCCCTATAACCACTATATCTGCACCTGTAGCTTCTAGAACCACTTCTTTGACTATCATGGGAGCCACCTCCTCAATAATAGGGAAGCTCCAATTCTCTTCTGGAACCTAGGTAGTAGACTCATCACCCTCTTGAGTAGAAGGGACTAATATATTCTGATCACTCACAGGGGTTTCCATTAAGGAGAAAAAAATAGGTTGGGATTGAACTAGAGGTTATTTCTCCTCAATGAAGACTATACCCCAATCATTTTCATCCTAATTCCAAGTTGTGGAGGGAGACTCGAATAAAGGTGGAGTAGGGTAATGAGGTAAAACAAATGGAGTAGCAAGGTGAGGGCATCTAGCTAAGAATATATAGGAGGATGGGCCACTCTTTGGCTTGCCTCTCTTTCTTAGCATGGTGGAAGTGAGGAGGCTAAGGAGCCTAGGTGAGGGAGGTAAAGTAACAAGAGGACAAGAAGCCAAGAGTGACCTTGGGAGAGGTGGAGGAGCTATGAACAAAACCAAAATGACATGAAAAGAACCATCCTCGATCATAAAAATTGCAATATTTTTCGTTCCAACCATGGTAAATGTCGTTGATCTTGAGTTGACAACACTCAACTTCAAAGTACATGCACAAATGTAATATGACGCCATGAAAAACCTAGGAATTAAGTTACCCATATGGTCCAGTAAAGTATCGAAATCCTCTAGATCATTTCTCGACATCGAGAGGAATAAATGGAGGAAGGTGGTGGTTTTATTCAATGGTGTGATTGTCTGCATGCTCTCCAAGTGGAACCCCATTTAGGTAGGTGTAGTCTCTATAGGCTAAATCAATACATTAAAAAAGTAGAGATGGGGTTGGTAGAATACTGGCATCAATGGAGAGATCTCCCCCCACTAATGACACCCCTTCATTCGCTAACTTTTCATCAATTTTATTTTCCTCTAGTCGAACATGGGAAGGTATGAGGATGAGGGAGGGTCGTAGGAGGGAGTAAAATACCTTCGAGGAACTGAGAAGGAACCAACTAGGGGAGAATTTCATAGGATCAAAGCCATTAATTATTTTGGTAGACAAGGATATGATTACCTGGGAGTCTCCTTCAATGATTAATTGATTCAAACCCAAACTAAAAGATAGTTGCATGCCTCTAATGAGGCCCCATAGCTCAGTGGATTTGTTTGAATCAAAACATACATTCTCAATCATGACGCATTTTATTTTCCCATTTTTGTCTCTGATGACCACCCCATAACTGGTGGGTCTTGGGTTTCCTTTAGAGGAACCATCAAAGTTCAACTTAAAGAAGCTTGGTGGAGGAAAATGACAGGATTTGGGACTAGGTGTATGTGGGGGATAAGGGATAGGCGTGATGATGTGTTGATTGGAGTTAATATTTAGATGCCACTGAGAAAGGATGATATTTTCACGGGGGTTGAAAAATAGTTCCTATTCAGACCACTGTTGGAATCTAATGGTCTCTTATATTAAAGAAACTTTATTAGACCAAATAATGATGGGAAATGAAGGTTTAGAATGGAAGACTCTATTATTTCTCTCCTTAGATATGTTCCAAACCAAAAAACCTTGCAACAATTTCCAAATCCAATTTAAAATTTGGTTATTTAAATTTGTTGTTCCCTAGTACCCAATGGTGTTGATTATGATGTCCCCAGCTCTGTTATTTTTTATCATGATTTATGTGACCTAATGGCAGATTTTTGCACTAAAGGAAAATTGATTTAATCTGTTCTCCATTGGTTCATCTTGTTGCAAACAAAGGTGGTAGACCAAAGGGCCAATGAAACCTCTCTTCAGTATATTATCCCAAGTGATTATGTGGTTCTGAACGAGTAGCCAAAGAAATGTAGAAATTTTTGGCTAGAAGTGCGACTACCATACAATTTTCCAGATATTGTCCTTTAGTTGGAGGTGAAATTTGGTTGTGATATTGTAGGTGTTATCACATGGAATTGATTGGGTCAAAACTACTTTAGGTTTTTTATTTTGGTCATTATTGTTGTTTAAATTTTTTATTTTGTCCTCTCCTTTATAGTCATTTTGGGTTTTAGCACAAATAAAATTAGTGTTGATGTTACCTATTATCCTTGGGTTATATCTTCATATTTATGAATAGTTGGACAATCCATTACATTTAGTATCCTTTATGCCTCCACCACCACTCTGACATGTCACCTCTTCCACGATGTAATAAGACCCCTCCACTTTTTCCCTTTACCCTTTAGAAAGTCAAATCATATTCATTTTGTACACTTCCATCTTATCAGACAGTTCCTAACGCATCACGGGTACTTTATGCTTTCATAACCATAATTGCACTCGTGATCCTTTTCATTCAATCTCCTTGTTTTCATCACTTATGTTTTTTAAAAAATGTTATCCTCAGATTTCATCATTAAATTTTTTAACTGTTTTTCCAAGATTTCAAATTACTTCTACTTCAGCGTTGCAAACATTGTTGTTTTCAGACAAGTGCTACATAAATTGCTGTGAATTGGATGGAGAAAGTGAGTTGGAGGTTAGACCATCTGCAAACAAATTATTTCATGCTCCAGCATATAAATTTTCAAATCACAGCCTCCAGGTACTCCATGAGTATTTTTAGCTCTGTTGAAGGACAATAAAGGCTATGTTTATCATTTCTTCTCTTAGGCACCACGAACTGGTGATCTGTGCTACCAAGTCTCGTACTTACCCTGTTAACATGACATCATCCAATTGCATGTTATTTTAACCTCTTTTTACCAAGACTTAAACAAACCTTGGTTTCAGGCAACCTTGCCTTTCCCATATTCGGCCTTTCCTGCTTATGCTATGAAATCTTTGGCAAATCCCCTGTTCTAGCACTACAAATTCTATTCAATAACCTAGCATTGTTAATCACCTGCCTCATAACCTTTTACCATCTTGTTTTCATAAAGATATCCATTCTAAATTAAATCCTATCTATTTTGAAATTAAGAACTACTTTTGTTGGTAAAGTTATGATAAATTTTGTAAAGATGATGGTCAAGTATTGAACAAAACCTTGTTTACAACAATTTGTCTCCTTGTATCTTATTTTTCCTGTGTAGTCTTATTTCATCTCCTTTACTCTCAATTGTCCTTTCTTAATCCTGGAGGTCAAATAGGCTGAAGAAAACTAAATCCTTAGACAAAACCATCCTTTGAGAAAGATTATCCATCAAAACCTTAAGCCCTCTATTGTTTTTGTTTTGCCTCTTCCATCACTAAAATTAGGGGTTAAATTTTATTGCTATGACATCAATGGATACTCCACAGCAAAATAAGTCTCACAAGGGAGGGGGAATTGTGATGAATTATCCCTATGACATGCAGTTGTTTTTTCTGAACCCCTAATTAGGGAGGTCTTCCAAAGATTGGGATGTTTTAATTTATGTCAGAAGATGTCGAGGGAGCACCCTGAGGTGGCTAGAGAATTTGATTTGAATTTTGATGGAACCAAAAAAAAAATTGGGACACTTGAACTTGAGGTATGTGAAGAAATCATAGCAACAACTACTAAGATACAAAATACTGGTGAAATGTGGTTTAAGTCCATGAACCTAAATGCAACCTTCCCTAAAAAATTCCTTAAACTAGAATGTCAGGGAGATAATCTATCAAAAAAAGTGCCCAGGAGCCACATGATTGAAGGTTTTGATAATATGTTAAAGATAACCAAATATATTTAACCCATGAGGGAAGATTCAACATGATTTAACAGTACCACATAAGACTTTTGTTGCACTTCACAAGAAAAGATCTCATGAATCTTCCTTTCTATTTTTTTAGAAGCATTGGAAAAATGGCTACCAGATTCCAGGCTAAGACTGAGGCAATTGACACAAGTATTTTTCAATCAGGGATGATCAAAATGCTTATGATGGAGGATTTAAGGAAGAAAAACATTGACTAGGAGTAGTTCATTTCCTCTACACACTTTCAATTTTATGTTGCTCCTACCCCACAATACAAAGTACAAATCCCTCTTCAAGATGATAGTACTATACACACAGAGACCAAAAAGAAGAGGAAGAGAAAAGGCATTGTCAAAAATGATGAAGAAAATAAAGAACGAGAAGAAGAAGGGGGATCCCATTACTCTCAACAAACGGATTTTTCACCCAAACCAGCTTCAGAGTCAACCAAAACTCCATCAACTAGAGCCACAGGCACAAAATGAAGGAGATTTATTTTCCCCTCACCCTCTGTTGTAGTTGACTCTAGATTTAGGAGACCTTTCACCAGGTCGTCAACAAAGAAATAAAGTATTGAAAAAGAGAACATGGTGGAATTTCCTACCCAGATAAAAGGTAAATGTAAAGATGTAGTTGTTGAAAATCACATTGATTTATAGACATAGCCACTCCTCCAGAAAACCCTACCTTCAAAAGGATGAACAGACAACTTAAAGAGGCTAGAAATGAAATTGTTATTTTGAAAGGAGAAGGGTTCATTGAAAGGAAAACATTGAGTGACCTTATGGATATGTATCTCGAAACTACTGATAAGGCCCAGTTTCTAGAAAAAAGGTTTCTTCCTCTCCCTAGGAAAATTAATAATTTATACAGACAAAATAAATATTTACTAGCTAAGATCAAAAGACTTAAACTAGAGCTACAACCTTTTAAGGAAGAACTAGCTGTAACATCCCGCTCTGGTGCACTGAGAAAACTTATTATTTGAGGACACTTGCTCACAAGTGATCTGGACTTTTCTGATGTTAAAACATATATACTTGATTATGATGCATTATGATAGACGGCATGATGTTTTACTATTTGATGTAGACAGGTGTTATTGATTCAGTTGTATTGAGTGTGAAGGGTTTTGGACCTTGAGGATGTAGAGGCATCGGTGGAACCCCTTGGACTCCGGATTGAGTCAGGGAGAGTGCTATTTGGGTTGATTTATTTACTGTGATATTTCATTGATTTGATGATTTGATGTTGACATGTTCTGACACGATTGTCGATGATGCAGGCTGATGATAGCTTGCCAACCAGACTCACATATGGAGTAAAGGGGCCACACACGATTTCCAGAGAGGTTGAGGGAGAGGGGTGGACAACATCCCTACCACCGCCTACTAGCACTCTCGCCGTGGTTTGAACTGTAGGTTAACGATTACCTAGTTCGAGAGGATCGATGATGCCATGAGGGCAGACTGCGACAGTCGCCCATGATGATTCTAAGGGGCACACAATAAGGCGGGGCCCTTATTCCTTAGAGCCCTTAGTCTCCCACAAGTTCACCTAGCGGAGTGTTGACTCCAGGGATTATAGATGTCTACCAATCAGTCCAGTTGGCGAGTGGCACCCTTGGAGCACGTGGTGCATCCTGAAGGGCACGTTGCGCAAAGGAAACGAATGAGGTGAGTGGCACCCTTGGAGCACGTGGTGAGTACTGAAGGGCACGTCGCATTGATGTGGATGAAGGAAACAAACCTAAATATCCCTAAGACAATAACACCTTAATAAATTATTAAAAAGACTCCCCTAAACAATTGTCGTCCAGTTCAAGATCTAAACCTAAGTCAAAAAAAAAAACTTCTCTAAGATAAAAATTTCGTTTAACCTTAAGGAAAAAGGCCCTAACTCTAAATCTAAAAAGAGCCTAACCCTAATTCTAAATGAAATAGCTCCAATGAATCTTGACCTAATCCTTTACCCAAATATCATTATTAATAGCAATTAACCCTAATAACCATTAAAATAATTAAGCAAAACATCATTATGAGATTTTAGGCTAGAGTTCACACCTCAATGCAGTGCAAGGAGAATGCAATTTTTTAGAACGTACTTGAGCTCTAGTTCTTGGATTTATTAATGTTAACTTCATCCAACTATACAACCAATATATCAACGGATACAAGATTTCATAATATTTTTCAACCATTTAACTTTTAATGAACTCATAATTTTTATTCAAATTGAAACATAACTTTTCTTAAAAATAAAAATATACATAAATATAGTTTTAGTTAACTCAGACAATAAATTTCATTGAAGGCATATCCTTCTTTAAACACAACCTTCAATGAGAGTTCATTAACATTTTGAAAGAATAACTCCCATACGAATGCAATAGTTTTTCAAAAATTAAACTAATTCATAAATAAACGAATACCGAAAGCCATAGTTTTGATTGACAGAACGCATAACCATCAGTGAATAAATTGAATGCTTAAGGGACTAAACTATTTCCCTTAAAACTCATACATAAACTCATACTGAACCAATAGTAATAAAATTATTTAACAAGCGGGAGTATAAAAGGTATGAATTTAAAAATAAAATGAAAATATGCATTAGCGCATTTACCTTTTTGGTTTTTTTTTTTTTTTTTAAAAAGAAAAAAAAAATAAAAAAAAATTGGAGATACGTGGGGTATGAGTGACACTTGTAAGACAAAGAATTTTTAGAGGGATTTCATTAAAACTTAAATTAAATGTGATTAGGGAAAGAGGGGGTCTCAAAACTCTATAAAAGAAAGGGGGATGAGGGGAAAAAGGGATGGGATATTAGGTATCGTTATGCTGCCGAATTTGGACTGGACTGATTGCTTGTGAGGAGTTGGGATTTTCTCAGCTGGGATTAGAGTGGTAGCTCAGCCTTGGAGGCTAGCTGGAAAGCTAGGTATACTATCTGGACTGTGTGTGGCCCCTTTGCAGCTCGGGGGGTTAAGGGGGAACCAGAGTACCCCTAGCATCTGGCTAGGAGGTACCAGTGTAGTCTCTACAGTCGGTGAGCAGGAGCGGCACGGAGCACAGGAGTCATTTGCGGCAAGCGATAAGGAAACGATATGTTTGTCAGTTGTATATTAGCATGCATTAAAATTATGCTCATATTTAAATTTGATTGTAAAGGACATGATGAACATTATAAAAACAATTTTTCTGAGTGTTGTATGATGTTTGAGGGATAACAATGGCATGCGTACTTGTTTCCATTCTGAGCAGCATTTTTGTGCCCCTTTGTTTCCTTTCATTTAGATTATTTTTTTTTTTTTATATAGCGAAGGCATTATGAGCAGTCTCTTCATGCCCATTTGGTTTCTGTCATTTAGATTTAAATTTTTTTTTATAGCGAAGGCATTCTGAGTAGCCTCTTCACGCCCATTTGGTTTCTATCATCTAGATTTAATTTTTTTTTTCTTCAGCTGCAATAACTGTGAAGCTCTATGATTGGCCCTGTGTTCGGTAGTAATAGGTTTTTCTCCCTTCTCTGCCTTCTACATGAAGTTTCCACAAGATTACCTCTGCTACAGTTAGAGTGCCACGATAGCTACACACCGAGGCAAGTACTGGCGCAGTTTTTCTGCTATAGCCACAGGCGAAATCGTCTGGGTAAATAAATTTGTAAGTCATAGTAAATCAATGGTGGTTATTTTTTTTGGAAACCCGTTAGCATCCCTGGTAACTTAATCCGTGGCTGGGCGCACAAGGGAGAGGTGTACCTGCAACCAATTTTTCCTTTGTGTTAATGTGGAGAAATTCTGGGAAAAGTGTTCATTTGTAGTAGCTGTGTTTTTTTTTCTCCTTTAAGAAAAACCTTGAAAAGGAAAACCCTGGATATCATTGGAATTCCCTGGCAGTTGCGTGGGTGATTTAACTTGCGAAATTAAGTTCTGACCTACGAACTCATTTCCTGGCCCTTTCGTTTTACAAACTATTCATGGTAAAATTGTTTCTAGATTCCGCAACACTCTGTTGAACATTGGTTACCTGAGAAAGTTCTCCCTCCTGGCATACCGTTGTATGTAGATACTGAGCTTGCCTCATAGATTTCTCTAAGGTGAGTCGTTACGGTACTTGAGTTTTGGCACTTTGTAGCCATAAAATCCCTGACCTTGATTTCATTTGGAACGAACTAAGATGACAGTAAACACTACGAGAGCCTCTATTAACTTTTGTTTTATGTTAAGCCTTACGAATTTAGTCTGGTGTTGATATTTAATTATTGCCTTTTTCTTTAATCACGTACATAGGATTGGGTTTATGGCTTTCTATTTATAACCTCCTTCGGGGGCTGTGAAATGGTTGTTCTAGGCCTTACCTCGACTAGACGCGTCACATTTGGCGGAGTGGTCTCCCTCTGCAGATTGTGGTGGAGTTATGGCCACGCAATCCTTCCCCCTCCGACGGTATCAACCTGCCACCGATAGTGGGACTCCTCCCTGCCATTAAACTCCCACCTCACTACCGTTGGGCTCCCACAATGAGGTATAGCCTTAGTTGCTTAAATTTTTTTTCTGCACTGTCAGATTTTGGTCGCCAGTCGAATTCCTGTTTGTTGACCCTTGGATGCACGTTTTCGGCATGTTCTAGTATTGGCCCTTGAATTTGGCATGCCCTCCTAGCGATAATGTCTCCTTGTTAATTCTTACGCTATACTTGGATTCTTGATCTCACTTTTAGTTTCACTGTCATTTCGAAACCCAACTGGTGTAGTATGGTGTAACATGTCGCCACCGTATACCGTTGTTATAACTTTAGAAGGAATGTCTTTAATCGTTGCCTTGATTTACGTAGGGGTATAGTTATTGTACCCTTTGTTTATAAATTTTGTAGCGATTATATAATGTTATTGTAATGCGTAAAGGTAAAATCCTTGTTGTTTTTAATGGTAATGGTAATTGTAATTGCAAGGCTACTTGACATAAAGGTAATGATATGGCTATTTTTGTGGTCTGGTTTTAGTAGTTTAAATTGTTATGAGAACAAATACCATTAAAAGTCCTTGATTGTTTTAATTGAATTATCATTATAATACAAAAGTGATGATATGGCTAGGTTATGGAAAGGTTAGTTTGGAGTTATTTTATTAATAACAAATAAAAGGTAAATTCCTTATTATTTAACGGAAAGGTTATTGTGATATAGTAAGTGATGCAAGGTTAGAAACCTAACAATGTAAGGTGGTGGATATTTTAGATTGTTAAGTTATCATAATGTTATGTAATGGCATAGTTACCTTACTATAATCTGTTGTTATTGTAATATGTATGGAGCACTTCATTAAATTATATTGTGGGTGATATGTAAAGGTGGTACTTTATTGCAATATAAAATAAAGATATAAGGTTGGTGTTGATAACATGATAGGTAAAATGATTGTTATTTTAAATTGCAAGATTTTTGTAATATAAGATATTGGCAAGGTTATTTTATTGAAATGCTATCCAAATTTGTTGTTATTGATGACACATGAAATGTAAGGTCTTGAGCTATGTATCATGGATTATTATGATTCAGTAAACGGGGATTGCAGTTAGCTAATTGTACATTATTTAAGGCAGAGGGTAACTCATCATTTAAAAGAAGTCAATGGAGTAAATGGTCTGTATTTAATGTCGTTGAGTCTCTCTAGTGGTTGGTTATTGTCGGAGTCCATTCGGGTGGAATTTCTGTGGTGGTCATGATTATTTTCTAATTATTGTTGTAAGTGGTCGTAATCATTTTATCACTTGGTCTGCTTGTGTCGGGCGGGATGTAGATACCTCCACGTTCCTCAGAATAGTCGCCAGCCCTGAGACCTTAAATGGTTAAAATCGATGGGAACCTGGGCTTGAGCATTGCTTATGTGTCTTGGAGGTCCTAACCATTGCAGGGTAGGATGGATGGGTAGTCAGTCTGACTTATTTCTGAGTGATCGTTGTTAATGCATGCAGTTTCCTGTTGTATGTCATATGTAGTCTTGTTGTGATCGTCTTTCTTGCATTTTGTCCGTCATCGGGTTACTATTTTCTACCTGAGCAGTCGGCCAAGAGCCTATCTGACCTTCTCTCTCTCCGGAGCAGAGGACTAAGATTAAACGCCCTACTTTCCTGTGCAGAAATAGTAAAATATATTGTTATGGATTCTTCCTTATGTCTATGTCGTTTAATGCTTGCAGTTACTTGTCATGTGCCTTATGTCTTCTTGTTGTGTTCATTGTGGTTGCATCTTGTTAGTCATCGGGTGGCGACGTAGAGTCAAGTGTGTCTATTTCCTCTTTACAAGCGCGCAAACACCTTAAACAAAAAAAAAAAAAATCCACCTGTTATCAGAGTTGTTGTCGTAACGAGGAGGATGTTACATATGGTATCAGAGCCGGTTCGACCCGCGACTTGGGATTCGCTACAACTTCTGTGACATGATTTGATTGAGTATACTGTTGCTGGTCGAGTTGATTGTGTGCATGTAGGTAATCATGGTTAGAGGACGCCGCAGAGGCAGACGACGGGGTGCTAAGGGAGGAGGCGTGACGCCTCCAGTAGCATCCACACCTGAGGGGTCTAACCCCCAGGGAGGCGAGCAGGTTCTCGGACAGGAGCATATAGTAGTT
Organism: Picea glauca; assembly: GCA_000966675.3. Classification (NCBI taxonomy): domain Eukaryota; kingdom Viridiplantae; phylum Streptophyta; class Pinopsida; order Pinales; family Pinaceae; genus Picea; species Picea glauca. Next base: position 1,790,200 of record JZKD02S0411748.1, on the reverse strand, counting down.
GGTGATGTTGTTTTGATGATGATATCTTTTTAGCGCATGTTCGAGGCACTGATCAACAGATTGGACAGAGACGAGGCCAGGGTGTCGACACCCACTAAGGTTCCGCCGTGCACACCGGCCGTTACAGGTAGCATTCACCGTGAACTCTAGAAGGTTAAATTTCTCGATTTCTTTGGTGCCCCGGAAGGCACAACCGCCGAGGCATGGTTGGAGAATATGGCGATGTGCTTCCCACTTCGTGATTATACCTCCAACATGAAGGTCTGCATGGCGGTCTTTCAACTGAAGGGAAGCGCTCTTCTATGGTGGAAGATGCTCCTGTCGTAGCTGAACATGGCCGTAGAAGAAGTGTCATGGGAACTGTTCGAGGAACGATTCCGAGAGAGGTACCTTTCAGAGGAATTCATTGAGCGTCAGCTCAATGAGTTCAACACATTACGACAGGGAGGTCGTATGGTGCCCGAGTACGAGGCACGTTTTATGGAGCTGCTTCGGTATGCTCCGCACCTTAACACTGAGAAGCTCAAGGTCAACCGGTTCGTGTTTGGCTTTAATGGCAGCCTGCATGCAAAGGTTAGGATCTTGATGCCTAAAACCTTGCACGACGTTGTCCAAAAGGCCCTCAAAGAAAAGGAGGAGCTTATCAGTGGGGGTCAGACTAGGACTCCAGCGAGACCCACAAGGCAGGGCTCATCTGGCACACCACAGCATCAGACACTAGTGAGGCATACGCCGAGATATCATGGCTTCCAGAGAGGATCCACTTTCACTACACCCAGATGACTTCCACCTCAGCAGTGGGCACCATATCAGGGACCACAACACCAGCAGTAGCATCACCCGTCGCAGCAGCAGTTTAGGCCTGTTCAGTAGAACAGACTAGGATTCCAAGCTAGTGGGACATCATCTTCTACTTCATGTACCAGGACTACTGGGCCGAAGAAGGGGTGTTGGACATGTGGGGAGACACACTACCAGCACAACTGTCCTGTGGAGAGGATCAGAGCGTCCGGATCAGCCGGACCCACTATAGTGGGAGATATGGACAAGGCCCATCGAATTCACGCAGCAGTGAATAACCACCAGGGAGAGCACCAGTCGACTATGCTCGAGATGACAGGTACTTTCGCTGACCAGAACCTTAGCATTTTGATAGACCCAGGTGCTACTGAGAGTTTCATTTCTGGTGCAACACTAAAAAGGATTAAGGTAAAGGCAATCGAACAGGACGAGTTTATCTTCGTAGAGATGGCCTCGGGAGCCAAACATAAGGTGGGAGGAAATGTTGCGGGCTGTGCCCTTAACCTGGGAGAGTTTTTCACGAGGGACAACTTGTACGTCACGATCTTAGGATCTTATGACGTCGTGATTGGTATGGATTGGTTGGAATCACATAAGGCGATACTCAACTGTAAGACGAAACGGTTGAGCTTGGTTGATGATGAAGGACAGAGATGTGTGATTATAGGACAAAACCAGGGAGTTTCCCTGAGGTTCGTCTCATCCTTACAGTTACAAAAGAGTATGTGTAAGGGGTCAAACCTTTATGCAATCCTTGCGCTAAACGAAAAGGGAGTATCGGAAGGTCTAGAACACCTTCCAGTGGTGAAGGAGGTTGCGGACGTGTTTCCAGAGGAGTTACCTGGGATGTCACCGGAAAGGGAATTGGAGTTTACCATAGACCTAAAACCGGGGATTGAACCGATAGCAAGAGCACCTTATCGGATGTCGACCCCATAGTTGCAAGAGCTGAAAATTCAACTGAGGGAGTTGTTGGACTTGGGACTGATACGCCCTAGTGTGTCACTGTGGGGTGCACCAGTTATTTTCATACGAAAGAAGGATGGATCATGGAGGCTTTGCATTGACTACGATCAACTGAACAAGTCCATGATCAAGAATCAGTATCCCTTACCAAGAATTTATGATCTGTTCGATCAAATGAAGGGTATGACGGTGTTCTCCAAGATAGATTTTCGATCAGGGTATCACCAGTTACTGATCAAGGAGGATGACATCCCTAAGACTGCCTTTAAGACGAGATTTGGACATTACGAGTTTACTGTTTTACCATTTGGACTGACAAACGCCCCAGGGGTATTCATGAGTTTGATGAACGGGGTGTTCTGTGAGTACTTGGACAAGTTCGTCCAAGTATTCATTGACGATATTTTGATCTACTCTCGGATGAAGGAGGAGCATGACGAGCACTTGCACTTGGTACTACAGTGTCTGCGCGAGCACAAATTGTATGGGAAGTTGTCCAAATGCTCTTTTTATCAATCGAGGATTCACTACTTAGGGCCTGTCATCTCCGGCGAAGGTATCACCGTGGATCCAGCCAAGGTTGAGGCTATTATGGAATGGCCTGCGCCGACGAATGTCACAGAAGTGCGTAGTTTCATGGGTTTAGTAGGATACTATCGAAGGTTTTTCGAGGGATTTTCAAAGATAGCAAATCCGATCACGGAGTTGCAGAAGAAAAACAAGAAGTTTGTTTGGACCGAGAAATGTGCGGAAGCATTTAGGAGGCTTAGGGAGTTGTTGACGATAGCATCGATACTAAAGGTCCCTGACATGGATGCAGACTTCTTGGTATGCACTGACGCATCCAAGGAAGGATTAGGCGGAGTCTTGATGCAAGACGGACGAGTAATTTCTTACATTTCGAGGAAACTGAGAAGGCATGAGGAAAACTACACGACGCGTGATTTGGAATTATTAGCCATCGTATATGCCTTGAAGGTTTGGAGACACTACCTTGTTGGACAAAAATTTGAAGTAAGGACTGATCATTGTGGACTACAACACATTTTTACGCAAAATGACCTGAACGCACGACAACGACGTTGGTTGGAATTGCTTAGCAAGTACGACATTGAGATTACTTACATAAAGGGAACAGTGAACCGAGTGGCTGATGCTTTGAGTCAGAGACCATGCATCTTTTCGGTGTTGCCTCTTCAGATGAATCTACGTGAGAATATTCTCACCTTACAGTGTGATGATGACTAGTACAAAGAATTCGAGGATTTTATTAGACAAAACACAATGATGGTACCACGATATGAGGGATTTTATTTTGATAGCGACGGGTTGTTGAGGTTTAGAGGTAGGATTTATGTACCGCCAAACGATGAGTTGAGGAGGTTGATCCTGAGTGAGGCTCATAGAGAAGTTTATATGGCTCACCCAGGAGTCACGAAGATGAGGGCCGACCTTAAACCCTTATTCTTCTGGAAGGGAATGAAGGTCGACATAGTCAACTTTGTGGCTAGATGTCTAGAGTGTCAGCAGGTAAAGGCTGAGCATAGACACCCTGTAGGTTTACTTCAACCACATGCCATTCCGGAATCGAAATGGGAAGTTATTTCGATGGATTTTATTGTTGGATTGCCACTGATGGCAAGGAGACATGACATGATTTTTGTAGTAGTAGACACTCTAACAAAGAGTGCTCACTTTATTCCTGTGCGTACGACGTATCAGGCGCCTGACATAGTGAGATTTTTCATCAGTGAGATTGTGAGGCTGCATGGTGTGCCTAATAAGATTATATCCGATGGAGGATTGGTGTTTACTGGATGATTTTGGACGAGTTTCCAAGAGGCCTTAGGAACCCAACTTAATTTTAGTACTGCGTATCCCCCAGAGACTGACGGACAGACAAAACGAACGAACCAAACCTTGGAATACATGTTGCAAATGTACGTTATGGACCAACAAAAGCATTGGGAGGAATTCTTGCCTCTAGTAGAGTTCGCTTAGAACAACAGTTACCAGAGCACCATTAAGATGGCACCTTTTGATTTCCTTTATGGGCGACTGTGTCGGACGCCCTTGAGTTGGGATCGGCTTGAGGATAGGGTCTTGGTGGGACCAAAAGCGATCCGAGAAATGGAAGAGAAAATGCAAACCATAAGACAAAGGATTAAATAAGCGCAAGATCGGCAGAAGAGTTATGTCAATGCACACCGAGTCGACCGTAGTTACGAGGTTGGTGATCGAGTCTTCTTGCGGGTTAAACCACATAAGAGTTCGATAAAGTTTGGAAAGGGAGCTAAACTCTCTCCTAGATTCGTGGGACCTTTCGAAATTGTGGAGAGAAAGGGGCCCATGGCATATCGACTAGCCTTTCCTGATTCTTTGAGGCGTATGCACGATGTTTTTCATGTATCTGTTTTGAGACATTATATTAGTGATCCTACACATGTGATTGACATGAGTTCCTTGCAGGTATCAGACGAGGGAGCGCTCATGCCTGAGCCGGTCCGCATATTAGATCATCACATTCGACAGTTATGACATCGAACGGTAGATCAGGTCAAGGTCCAGTGGGACAGTTATAGTCCGCACTCGGCGACCTGAGAGGACGCATATGATATGCACCAGTAGTTTTCATTTTTGTTTGATAGAGAGACTTATGATACTGTGATACTTTTATTTCGGCATTTATGCTGAGAAACTTTGGGATGAAGTTTAGACCAAGAGGGGGTGTATGTAACATCCCACTCTGGCGCACTGAGAAAACTTATTATTTGAGGACACTTGCTCGCAAGTGATCT
>JZKD02S0411748.1:1757742-1785585 GCA_000966675.3 Picea glauca | reverse complement strand
AGTTGTATTGAGTGTGTAGGGTTTTGGACCTTGAGGATGCAGAGGCATCGGTGGAACCCCTTGGACTCCGAATTGAGTCAGGAAGTGTGCTATTTGGGTTGATTTATTTACTGTGATATTTCATTGATTTGATGATTTGATATTAACATGTTCTGACATGATTTTTGATGATGTAGGCTAACAATAGCTTGCCGACGAGACTCACATATGGAGTAAAGGGGCCATACATGATTTCCAGAGAGGTTTAGGGAGAGGGGTGGACAACAGCCCTGCTACCGCCTACTAGCACTCCCACCGTGGCTCGAACTGTAGGTTAACGATTACCTAGTTTGAGAGGATCCACAATGTTGTGAGGGAAGACTGCGACAGTCACCCACGATGATTCTAAGGGGCGCACAATAAGGCGGGGGCCTTATTCCTTAGAGACCTTAGTCTCCCACAATTTCACCTAGCGGAGTGTTGACTCCAGGGGTTATAGATTTCTACCAATCAGTCCAGTTGGTGAGTGACACCCTTGGAGCATGTGGTGCATCCTGAAGGGCACATCGCACAAAATTAACACAAGAAGCGAGTGGCACCCTTGGAGCATGTGGTACATCCTGAAGGGCACGTTGCGCAAAGGAAACGGACGAGGCGAGTGGCACCCTTGAAGCACGTGGTGCGTCTTGAAGGGCATGTCAAATTGATGTGGATGAAGGAAACAAACCTAACTATCCCTAAGACAATAACGCCTTAATAAATTCTTAAAATGACTCCCCTAAACAATTGTCATCCAGTTCAAGATCTAAACCTAAGTAAAAAAAAAAAAAACTTCTCTAAGATAAAAATTTCGTTTAACCTTAAGGAAAAAGTCCCTAACTCTAACTCTAAAAAGAGCCTAACCCTAATTATAAATGAAATAGCTCCAATGAATCTTGGCCTAATCCTATACCCAAATATCATTATTAATAGCAATTAACCCTAATAACCATTAAAATAGTTAATCAAAACACCATTATGAGATTTTCGGCTAGAGTTCACACCTCAATGCAGTGCAAGGAGAATACAATTTTTTAGAATGTACTTGAGCTCTAGTTCTTGGATTTATTAACGTTAACTTCATCCAACTATACAACCAATATATCAACGAATACAAGATTTCATAATCCTTTTCAACCATTTAACTTTTAATGAACTCATAACTTTTATTCAAATTGAAACATAACTTTTCTTAAAAATAAAAATATACATAAATACAGTTTTAGTTAACTCAGACAATAAATTTCATTGAAGGCATCTCCTTCTTTAAATACAACCTTCAATGAGATTTCATTAACATTTTTAAATCATAACTCCCATATGAACGCAATAGTTTTTCAAAAATTAAACTAATTCATAAATAAACGAATACCGAAAGCCATAGTTTTGATTGACAGAATGCATAACCATCAGTGAATAAATTGAATGCTTAAGGGACTAAGCTATTTTCCTTAAAACTCATACATAAACTCAGACTGAACAAATAGTAATAAAATTATTTAACGAGCGGGAGTATAAAAAGTATGAATTTAAAAATAAAATGAAAAGATGCATTAGCGCATTTACCTTTTTGGTTTTTTTAAAAAAATAAAAATAATTTTGAAGAAACATGGGGGATGAGTGACACTTGTAAGACAAAGAATTTTTAGAGGGTTTTCATTAAAACTTAAATTAAATGTGATTAGGGAAATAGGGGGTCTCAAAACTCTATAAAAGAAAGGGGGATGAGGGGAAAAAGGGATGGGTTGTTAGGTATCGTTATGTTGCCGAATTTGGACTGGACTGATTGCTTGTGAGGAGTTGGGATTTTCTCAGCTGGGATTAGAGTGGTAGCTCAGCCTTGGAGGCAAGCTGGGAAGATAGGTATATTACCTAGACTGTGTGTGGCCCCTTTGCGGCTCGGGGAGCTAAGGGGGAAGCAAAGTACCACTAGCGTTTGGCTGGGAGGTACCGGTGTAGTCTCTACGGTCGGTGAGCAGGAGCGGCACAGAGCACAGGAGTCATTTGCGGAAAGCGATAAGGCAACGGTATGTTTTTCTGTTGTAGAGTAGCATGCAATAAACTTATGCTCAGATTTAAATTTGATTGTAAAGGACATGATGAACATTAAAAAGAGGGTTTTTCTCAGTGTTGTATGATGCTTGAGGGATAACAATGGCCTGCGTACTTGTTTCGATTCTGAGCAGCATTTTTGTGCCCCTTTGTTTCCTGTCATTTAGATTTAATTATTTTTTTTATATATAGAGAAGGAATTATGAGCAGCCTCTTCACGCCCATTTGGTTTCTTTCATTTAGATTTTAAAAAAAAATTATAGCGAAGGCATTCTGAGCAGTGACCCATCTGGTTTCTGTCATCTAGATTTAATTTTTTTTTCTTCAGCTGCAATAACTGTGAAGCTCTGTGATTGGCCTTGTGTTCGGTAGTAATATGTTTTTCTCCCTTATCTACCTTCTGTGTGAAGTTTCCACAAGATTACCTCTGCTACAGTTAGAGTGCCACAATAGCTACACACCGAGGCAAGTACTGGCGCAGTTTTTTTGCTGTAGCCACGGGCGAATTCGTCTGGGTAAATAAATCTGTAAGTCATAGTAAATCAATGGTGGTTATTTTTTTTGGAAAACCGTTAGCATCCCTGGTAACTTAATCTGTGGCTACGCACACAGGGGAGAGTTGTACCTGCAACCAAGTTTTCCTTTGTGTTAATGTGGAGAAATTCTGGGAAAAGTGTTCATTTGCAGTAGCTATGTTTTTTTTTCTCCTTTAAGAAAAACCTTGAAAAGGAAAACCTTGGATAGCATTGGCATTCCCTGGCAGTTGCGTGGGTGATTTAACTTGTGAAATTAAGTTCTGACCTGCGAACTCAGTTCCTGGCCCTTTCGTTTTACAAACTTTTCATGGTAAAATCGTTTCTGGATTCCGCAACACTCTGTTGAACATTGGTTAACCGAGAAAGGTCTCCCTCCTGGCATACCGTTGTATGTACATACTGAGCTTGCCTCCTAGATTTCGTTGAGGTGATTCGTTACGATACTTGAGTTTTGGCACTTTGTAGCCATAAAATCCCTAACCTTGATTTCATTTGGAACGAACTAAGATGACAGTAAACACTACGAGAGCCTCTATTAACTTTCATTTTATGTTAAGCCTTACGAATTTAGTCTGGTGTTGATATTTAATTATCGCCTTTTTCTTTAATAACGTACACAGGCTTGGGTTTACGGATTTTTATTTATAACCTCCTTCGGGGGCTATGAAATGGCTATCCTGGGCCTTACCTCGACCAGACGCGTCACATCTGGTGGAGTGGTCTCCCTCTACAGATTGTGGTGAAGTTATGGCTGCGCAATCCTTCCCCCTCTGGTGGTATCAACTTGCCACCGACAGCAGGATTCCTCCCTGCCATTAAAATCCCACCTCACTACCGTCGGGCTCCCACAACGAGGTACAACATTAGTTGCTTAATTTTTTTTTTGCGCTGTCAGATTTTGGTCGCTAGTCGAATTCCTGTTTGTTGACCCTTGGATGCGCATTTCCGACGTGTGTTGGTATTGGCCCTTGAATTTGGCATGCCCTCCCAGCAATAATGTCTCCTTGTTAACGCTTATGCTATACTTGTCTTCTTGATCTCACTTTTAGTTTCACTGTCATTTCGAAACCCAACTGGTGTAGTATGGTGTAACGTGTCACCACTGTATATCGTTGGTATAACTTTAGAAGGAATGTATTTAATCGTTGCCTTGATTTACGTAGGGATATAGTTATTGTACCTTCTGTTTATAAATTCTGTAGCGATTATATAATGTTATTTTAATGCGTAAGGGTAAAATCCTTGTTGTTTTTAATGGTAATGGTAATTGTAATTACAAGGCTACTTGACATAAAGGTAACGATATGGCTATTTTTCTGGTTTGGTTTTAGTAGTTTAAATTGTTATGAGAACAAATACCATGAAAAGTCCTTGATTGTTTTAATTGAATTATCATTATAATACAAAAGTGATGATATGGCTAGGTTATGGAAAGGTTAGTGTGGAGTTATTTTATTAATAACAAATAAAAGGTAAATTCCTTATTATTTAACGAAAAGGTTATTTTGATATAGTAAGTGATGCAAGGTTAGAAACCTAACAATGTAAGGTGGTGGATATTTTAGATTGTTAAGTTATCGTAATGTTATGTAATGGCATAGTTACCTTACTGTAATATGTTGTTATTGTAATATGTATGGAGCACTTCATTAAATTATATTGTGGGTGATATGTAAAGGTAGTACTTTATTGCAATATAAAATAAAGATATAATGTTGGTGTTGATAACATGATAGGTAAAATGATTGTTATTTTAAATTGCAAGATTTTTGTAATATAAGATATTGGCAAGGTTATTTTATTGAAATGCTATCGAAATTTGTTTTTATTGACGACACATGAAATGTAAGGTCTTGAACTATGTATCATGGATTATTATGATTCAGTAAACGAGGATTGCAGTAAGCTAATTGTGCATTATTTAAGGCAGAGGGTAACTCGTCGTTTAAAAGAATTCAATGGAGTAAATGGTCTGTATTTAATGTCGTTGAGTCTCTCTAGTGGTTGGTTGTTGTCGGAGTCCATTCAGGTGGCGTTTCTGTGGTGGTCATGATTATTTGCTAATTATTGTTGTAAGTGGTCGTAATCATTTTATCACTTGGTCTGCTTGTGTCAGGTGGGATGTAGATACCTCCATGTTCCTCAGAACAATCGCCAGCCCTGAGACCTTAAATGGTTAAAATCGATGGGAACCTGGGCTTGAGCATTGCTTATGTTTCTTGGAGGTCCTAACCATTGTAGGGTAGGATGGATGGGTAGTCAGTTTGACTTATTTCTGAGTGATCATCGTTAATGCATGCAATTGCCTGTTGTATGTCGTATGTTGTCGTGGTGTGATCGTCTTGCTTGCGTCTTGTTCATCCTCAGGTTACTAGTTTCTTCCTGAGCAGTCGGCCAGGAGCCTATATGACCTTCTCTCTCTTCGGAGCAGAGGACTAAGATTAAACGCCCTGCTTTCCTGTGTAGAAATAGCAAAATCTACTGTTATGGATTCTTCCTTATGTCTATGTCGTTTAATGCTTGTAGTTACTTATCGTGCGCCTTATGTCTTCTTGTTTTGTTCATTGTGGTTGCATCTTGTTAGTCGTTGGGTGGCGATGTAGAGTCAAGTGTGTATGTTTCCTCTTTACATGCGCGCACACACCTTAAATAAAAAAAATAAAAATGCACCTGTTATCAGAGTTGTTGTCGTAACGAGGAGGATGTTACACTAGCCCAAAGAAATTTGAATGTTTTTTTCTAAGATACCAGAAGGAGTAGTTCTAGCTCATAAAGTAATGGATGAGATACCTTAAGTAATATCAGTTTTGGAAATTCTTATTCTTTTCATTTTTAAATATTTTGAGGAAGTATGATGCCTATGATTGATTTTTTCACTCATACACCAAATTATGAAATTTCTATAGGCATCCCTAACTTTGAAGAAGGTTTTTTTGGTGTTTTGGGGGTTTACTAGACTAATTTGGAAGCTACGGGAAAGTTCACAGTGCCTAGCACTATGAACTGATTTCTATAGTCAAGCACTGGGAACTTCGCTATGAACTGGTTGATACAGTTGGGTTACAGGATATGTTATGAACTCCTATTTTGATAGTTTCAAGAGGATCAATGATTTCCAGATGGATAGGGGAGCATGCTACAGTTGTTTGGAGGTCATTTTAAAGCTGGAAGGGTTCCTGGAAAGAAGAGGAATGTCCTCAAAGGACACCTCATCATGCAATATTAGGTTGTTAGGATAGTTTCCAACATTAGCCTTATTTGTTGAAATTTGTTGTTTTCAGTTTGTACAGATGTAATTACTTTAGTTTTGGATGGGATAATCATATGCTAGAGGATGTAATTCACATTATAATGCTATTATTCCCTATATATACTATAAAATAGGAATTAGAATTCATTTTAGAGGTTCGGATGGTTGATGCCAAAAAACTCTTTTTAGTGATATTGATGTAACAGAGCCTGCTCTGGTTTGATGTATAAGACTTGATGAATTTTTTTATAATGAAAGTCAGTTTCCCTCTTGCAATATTGTTTCTCTCTCACTTTGATATTTACTATCATTGAATGATTCAAATGATGTTTTATAGTTGTATTTCAATGAAGGTTTGATTGTGGTTTTTTTATAACTTTTCTCAGAGTTTTTAGCTTGGATTTAAGAAGTTCTTGTATCTAAATATTTTCCTTCCTTTGTCTACTGGTAAAGCATGATGCTAGTGGTATAATTAATTCATGTTTCTCACTAAAGACTTCCTTATATCCACATTAGTCCTTAAAATCTTGATCTAAGTTAGACAAGACCTCTTTTGTTGATGCATTTTATCTAGAATTTCCTATGTTTTCACATTGTTGGACTAATTTTTATATATTTGACACCACATTTTAAGACTTACCTAATAAACCTATTGATGGTTATTGAGCTTGCACTTTAGTAGTCAAAGTGTAACTTTCAATGCTAACATTCTTTGCACCTTTTATTGGGGAACGGATTGGAAACATTTCTCTTGGATTGAATGACACAGAAATATTTATTCTGAGGGTGCATAGTAATCAGTACATTGAAGATTACAACTTGCACATGTTCACTCCACTGTTTCAGTTGTGGATCCTAAAGGAAGACACACGAGGTCTACCTCACATCTACCTCTGGCTACACCTAAAGTTGACCCAGAGAAGATCATCAAGAAATAAAAATATTCTCAAGATGGCTTTTCAATTGTTGTTTTAGGTACTACTGGTGATTTTCCTGATTCTACTTTTAAAACACTAGTAGCTTTATCTATTTCTCCTCTTTTACCTTTTGTTGAAATTCCTAGAAATTTAAAACTTGAAGATTTATATGTGGACTATTCCTCTTTTTCTCCCCATTTGCAAGAAAGTTTTGAAGTTCTTGCTTCACCAGATGTTGTAAGTTGGTTTAGACTTGAGATCTTAGAGGATTTTCCTACCCTATGATATCCTTCTCCTCCTTCTCTTAAACTTGATGTGACCAAAGAATAGGAAAGCTCATTTCCCATGGAATTTCCACCATCCTCTTCCAAGAATCAGCCTCTCCTTGTTAAAACTGAAACTTCTCCATCATATAATCCTCCTACTCCCAAGATACACATTATTGAGACTACAACTATACCAATCAAGACCCAGTATCCTCCTTATTCTCCTATAATTTATAATACTCCTCTTCATAATCCAATGGCAGGTGAAAACCTTCCTAGAAATAGGGTGGATGCCATAGTGGTTGCTAGGTATTCCCCTCTTGTGTTGCCTCAGCCTATGAATTCTCTCCCAATTGGATATTATCTTAGGTACATGCCCAAGTTTACAAGGGAAGAGGACATAACTGCAGAGGAGCACCGTGTAGCCTTTTATAGCTATGCTGACAATCTTAATATTGCAAATGAGGATGTTTGGATTGGATTTTTTGTACAAATCCTTGATGGTGAGGCTAGGAAATGGTTTAGGGGTTTAACTCTTGGATCCATTACTGTAATTGAAGCTCTTGATGATTCCTTTATGAGGCATTTGGGAGATAAGAAAGATTTCTTATATTATATTACAAAGTTTGGGTCACTCAAAAGAAAATAAGGGGAATCTGTTGCATATTTTTCAAATAGAATTAATAAAATGTACAATAAAATTCCCACAAAGATTAAACCTACTCAAACCTCTATAAAGATAACCTATGTCAATGCATTTGATCTTGAATTTTGCCTCCTATTGAGAGAAAGGAAATCTCCGTCATTAGCTCATATGCAAGATGCAACCTTGGAGGTGGAATCAAATATATTGGGAGCTGATAAGCTCAGAGGAAAATCTGATAGAGATAGGAAAAAAAATAGAGATGAAGCTTCAAAGTTTGATTCTTCTGGTGTTAACCCTCAAGTAGATGAACTAACAAAACTAGCTAAATCACTTTCTGTTGAAATGGAAAATAGGAATCTTTAGGGAAGAAAAAATTATAGAAACACACAAGATACTGGTAACAGAGGAAATTTCATTTGAAAAAATAATGCCCCAGAGATCCTTCAAAGAGATCAAAGAAATAAGGATGAACAAAAAGTATAGGCCCCTCTTCAAAATAACATAGTTGATTATGAAGTAGGAGAGGATGAAGAAATAGATCTAGAAATTCATTGTTTGGGTGATACCTCCCCATCCCCTCATCTAACACAGTCTTCATATGAAGAGTCTCTTATGGACAATCAGTTGAATGAATTGAGTAAAGGGGAGAAAACTAATGAAAACCAAAATAAATACAACTTGAGGTAAAAAAAAAAAGGATGGGAAGCCTAGTACATCATATCAGCCTAAGATAACATAAAATTTTGCTAAAGCTATGGCTTCTAGCAGTAAATAAAAAGAGGAACAAAATCATCAAACAATGATTAAGGCCCCTGGTCAAGAAATTAAGGAGACTCTGAAATCTCCCTCTCCTTTCAATTTTGAGTTTGAAATTCAAAAGATAAAAATTCCAGTGCCATTTTTAGAACTGATTAAAAATGAAGATTTTAAAAGGTATCTTTCCAAGATGTTGCAACCTGAATCTTCCTCCAATTCCATAGACTCAGTGAACCTACAAGATGAAAATGTAACATCCTGCTTTGGCGCACGGAGCGAATCTATTCTTTGAGGACACTTGCTCGCAAGTGATCCAGATTATTATGATATTAAAACATTTGAATTTGATTACAATGCGTTATGGGTAGATTGACATGTTGTTTTACTACATTGACATAGACAGATGCTATTGACTCATTTTTACTGAGTGTGTAGGGTCTTGGACCTTGAGGATGCAGAGGCATCAATGGAACCCCTTGGACTCTGGATTGAGTCAGGGCGTGTACTATTGGGGTTTTATTGTTTTACTGTGATATTAGTACATCTGATTAGATGATATGATGTGGATATGTTCTAACATGATTTTTTGATGATGCAGGCTGACGATAGCTTGCCGACCAGACTCACATATGGAGTAAAGAAGCCACACATGACCACCAAAGAAGTTGAGGGAGAGGTGTGGACAACAGCCCTACCACAACCTACTAGCACTCCCATTTTGGCTCGAAATGTAGGTTAACGATTACCAAGTTCGAGGGGACCCACGATGCCATGAGAGCAGACTGCGACAGTCTCTCATGATGATTCTAAGGGGCGTGCAATAAGGCGTGGGCCTTATTCCTTAGAATCCCTTAGTCTCCCACAATTTCACCTGGTAGAGTGTTCACTCCTGGGGTTATTGATGTCTACCAATCAGTCAAGAGGCGAGTGGCACCCTTGGAGCACGTAGTGCATCCTGAAGGGCATGTAGCGCAAAGGAACATATGAGGCGAGTGGCACCCTTGGAGCACCTAGTGCATCCTGAAGGGCACATCACATTGATGATGATAGAGGGATGACCCTAGATGGCCCTAAGACAAATAACACATTGAGAATTTTTAAAAAACAACTTTCCTAATTAAATATCACCCAGTTCATAATCTAAGTCCTAAGTCTAAAACTTCGCTAGGGGTAAAATTTTTCTACCCTTGAGAAAATATCTATATAAAAATAAAATAATAAAATTTAAAAGCACTTAAGTAATAATTTGGTCTTCATAAATTTTTTGTGGTAACATGAAGAGAGTAACAAATTAAATAAAATGTGTGGATGTAAAATGTAAAGAGACATCTAATTATTTTAACTTTTGATAGTTTAAAAAGGTACTAAATTAATAGTAAAAGGAAAAAGAGGGTAAATTGCACAACTTCCGTTCTTAGCTCAAAAAAAGGGGGAAAGCGGAAAAGATAAAAAAATAGAAAATTAGGGAAAGGAGGTAACCTAAACAGGGAAAGAGGGGAACTCAAGGTAAAAAGTAGGAAACCAACTTAGTAAAGAATCTGCATTTAAGAACCTTCTAATTTTTAAACTAATTTAGCAATTTCATTTTAGGGAAAGCCTTTAAAACATGTAAGGGAATCTAGGGACACCTAGGAGTGATTTTAGGAGCAACTCTAGGTGGGTGAGGGAAATAAGATAATTAATTAATGAAAGAAAATAATTAATGGAGAAACGTGGGGGATGGATGACACTTGTACGAAGGAGAATTTTCAGGAATTTTTATAAAAACTTAAATTAAATGAGATTTATGGAAAGAAAGGAAGTGGGAAAACTCTATAAAAAAGAAGGTGGAAGAGGAAGAAGGGGATCAGTTGTTAGCGTAACGTTATGCTGCAGGAATAGTGAATTGACCGATTTACTTGTGGGAGTTGGGATTTCCCAGCTCGGAGAGGAGTGGTAGCTCGGCCTTGTGAGGCGAGCTCGGAGCTAGACGTACCATCTAGATAGTGAGAGGCCCCTTTGTGGCTCAGGGGGCTAAGGGGGAAGAAGAGTACCCCTAGAATTGGCTGGGAGGTACCAGTAAGGTCTCAAAGATCAACGAGCGGGAGCGGCATGGAGCGCGCGGACGCCATTCGAAGGGAGCGATCAGGAAACAGTACACTCTTTTATTTTGTAGAGTAGAATGTATTAGTATTTATGATTTAGATCTGCATGTGTATTGGATAGATAAAACTAATTGTTCATTTACGTCCTTCAGTACGAACTTGGCGTTGGATCATCCCGCTTCCTTGTTGTCTATTTAATGCGAATAGACTGTTATAACCCCTGTGTTCCCTTCGATGAGTTAACCTCACGGCCCCGACATTCTCTTATTGTTGTCTGCTATATATATATATATATATATATATATATATANTATATGGGTAATCTAGATGAAATGATATTAAACTTCAGTCTGTGTTTGGATCTCATTGGAGTGAATGGTTTTCTTTATTTATATTACTTCGACGATGGTAGTTGTGTAACTAATGGAGAATATTACCCCTGTTGTGGTAATTCGGCAAGGGATGTAAATATATATATATATATATATATATATATCTTCAGTGATTGCTTTCTTGATAGGTGTAAAATTTTAGCCTTCTGCCTTCATCAATTAACCGGCGAAATCTCACTGTGCAATTATCTTTTACTGGCAATTTGTCTCTGCATGTTCATCTTTCGATGTCTAGAAAAAAAAAATTGTTACTCTGCCTCTTCATCACTGTTTATGGATAAGTTAACTCTGAGTAACTATCAATTCAAGGCGAATCCATTTGGTGTGCTCCTCACTTGTTTTTGTCTTGAAACTCTGCTTCTCATCCTTCCTTTCCAGCCACGCCTTCTCCACTAATCCCTTGCCAACATTTTTCAGCCTTCATCGGCATTTTTTTTGTCTTTCCCACTCAGTGTAAGGCATCCTTACCTCTGGTTACAACTTGGTTGTCTCTGAATCTACTATGTATTTACCTCTGGAATTGTAACGTTTTACCTCTAAGTCTCAGCATTGAAGCACTAAACCTTCAACGTTTTGTTCCCTGCAATTATAGCCTTATCACTGCTCCAGTCTTTACCAACACTTACGCCGTGCATCTTTTGGAACAACTCCTACTAATTACCATGATTTCTCCTTTCAATTCGACTATGTATTTTCTTTAAACGGTTACTGTGTGTCCGCACTAAGAGGCATGACCTTCAGTCTTTAAGAGGGTCGTGTATTGCAAGGTTGAAAACCGTGATTTGCTGGGGAGGGGGTTTGTGTCATCCTGATCACCTGCGTGCTAATAGATGTAACAGTGGATGCCTTCCAACGATGATTGGGATACTTAGATAAGACATCGATGGAGTTATTCTTCTTGTCATTCAATTACATTACTAATCTGGGAAGGACGTGACAACTACTTACACACAACTTTATTCATGATTTTCTCTTTTTAAAGAGCATTAGAGATATCCTGGCCCTTCCTCAAGTTGTTAGTGGTTTAGTGGATAGTGTGTTATGATCTTGAAGGGTATTTAAATATTGTTAACATTTCTAATTATGGGTTGGTGTATTATATTCCGAACCTTGGGAATCTTATTTAACATTTAATTTGCTGACAGTAACACTATTACACATTACCGTCAATTATGCTTTTACGCCATATTATGGATTGATTATTTTAGGCTTGTTATACCTCAACTGTTAAAACTTAGGCCGGTTGCTTCAGACATCGGGTCCATTTCATTTGTAGCATAAGATCACCTTAATTTGTGAAATAGTTATTCCAGACCAGACTGCTAAATCTAGGCTTCTTACTAATTGAACAAGCAGATTAGCATGTATTTATAATGACAAATTTAGTATTGACTTAATTGCTTTCCAAGTCACTTAGGATGGTACCTTGATGAACCATTTTCTTTTTCCAACAGGCTCAATGGTTTTTCATTAATGTTAATTGAGATGGTGCTTGAAGTTTATGATTCTAATATTGATTAAATTCTACTAGTCAATCAGATTGTAATGTTGGACTGGTATTTTGCTAGAATTTATTGCATTTAATGCCTATTGATTAATGGTTAATTTATGGTTTTGACAAGCTAGTTTAGAGTGTATTTAATGTTAATTATGTTAAACCAAGTCAAAGTTCCAACCTTCTTAGTGATTTCCATTTGATGTTGACTCAGATAGTACCTTGAAGACAAATTGTGATTTAGAATTGTGCAAGTGGGCTGACCTTAAGACTAAATTTAGATTATACCTTGATGTCATTATGCACCTTAGACATGCATTGCAAGGCTCGTAATGGAGGTTGGATTAAGATGTTTTAATCACCTTACTTGCTTTATTAATTTCCATTGTCTTGTAATTTGATTAAAAGTACACCTCCCATGCAATACTGTAATAGTAGCGAGTAATTTAATGAGTTAATAATGATTCACTACCACATTTTTCCTTAATATAGATAACTTGTAGATTGGGATCTTAATGGGTATGTTATTGTCTTTAGCTTAGTAGGCTTGGTCTACTTGTGTCGGGTGCGATGTAGACACCTCCATGTTCCTCAGAACAGTCGCCAACTCTGAGACCTTAAATGGTCAAAATCAATGGGAACCTGGGCTTGAGCGTTGCTTATGTGTCCTAGAGGTCCTAACCATTGTAGGGTAGGATGGGCAGGTATTTATATCATATTTTCCAGTTGATTGTCTTTCATTTCTTTAAGATGCTTATTGTGCATCTTAGGTCATCATGTTGTTGTTGCAGTTGCATGCATCATGTTCGTTGTTATGTTGCGACATAGAGTATAATGTCCTTATTACCTTGTACACACACACAAAAAAAAAAAAATCACTTGTTATGAGAGGTTGAGGTCATGACGAATGGGAGGTTCG
The DNA here is from genome assembly GCA_000966675.3 of Picea glauca. Taxonomy (NCBI): domain Eukaryota; kingdom Viridiplantae; phylum Streptophyta; class Pinopsida; order Pinales; family Pinaceae; genus Picea; species Picea glauca. The sequence goes on along the minus strand of JZKD02S0411748.1, from coordinate 1,772,254 downwards.
TTACATATGGTATCAGAGCGGGTTCAACCCGCGACTTGGGATCGCTACGCCTTTCATTGACATGATTTACTGTTGCTAATCGAGTTGATTGTGTGCATGCAGGTAATCATGGTTAGAGGATCCCACAAAGGTAGACGATGACATGCTAGGGGAGGAGGCAAAATGCCCCTAGTAGCATCCACGCTTGAGGGTTCTAACCCCCAAGGAGACGAGTAGGTTCTCGGACAAGAGCAGATAGCAGTTGATGATGTAGTAGGAATGATGAGAACTTTTCAGCACATGTCCAAGGCACTGATCGACCATTTGGACATAGATGAGTCCAGAGCATCAACACCCACTGAGGTTCCACCATGCGCTCTAGTCGGTACTGGTAGCATTCACTGTGAACTCGAGAAGGTTAAATTTCCCGAGTTCTTTGGTGTCCCGGATAGCGCAGCCACCGAGGCATAGTTGGAGAACATGGTGATGTGATTCTCACTTCATGATTATACCTCTAACATGAAGGTCTTTAGCAGTGGCAGTATTTCAACTGAAGGGGAGCGCTCTTCTATGGTGGAAGACACTCTTACCATAGTTGAACATGGTCGTCGAAGACGTGTCATGGTAACTATTCGAGGAACGGTTCTGAGAGAGGTACCTTTCAGAGGAATTCATTGAGCATCAGCTCAATGATTTCAATGCCTTATGACAGGGAGGTCATACGGTGGCCGAGTACGAGGCCCATTTTATGGAGTTGCTTCGGTATGAACCGCACCTTAACACAAAGAAACTTAAGGTCAATAGGTTCGTGTTTGGTTTTAACGGTAGCCTACATGAAAAGGTTAGGATTTTGATGCCCCAAAACTTGCATGATGTCATCCAGAAGGCCCTCATAACAGAGGAGGAGCTTATCATTGGGGGTCAGACTAGGACTCCAACGAGACTAGAAGGGAAGGGTTCATCTAGAACACAGCAGCACCAGACACGAACAAGACATACACTAGGATATCATGGCTTCCAAAGGGGATCCACTTTCACTACACCCCGGTGACCGATGCCTCAGCAACAAACACATTACCGGGGACCACAACATTAGCAGTGGCATCACCCACAACAACAACAGTTTAGGCCTGTTCAGTAGAACAGACTAGGGTTCCAGGCCGGTGGGTCGTCATCTTCTACTTCAGGTACCAGGACTCCTCGGCCAAATAAGGGGTGTTGGATGTGTGGGGAGCCACACTACCAGTGCGACTATCCTATGGAGAGGACCAGAGCATATGGATCCGTAGGACCCACTACCGTGGGAGATATGGACAAGGCCCATCAAATTCATGTAGCGATGAATAACCTCCAGGAAGAGCATCAGTCGAATGTGCTCGAGATGACAAGTACTATCGCTAACCAGACCCTTAGTATTTTGATAGAACCCATTGCTACCGAGAGTTTTGTTTCTAGTGCAGCACTAAAAAGGATTAAGGTAAAGGCAGTCGAATAGGACGAGTTTAGTTTCATAGAGATGGATTCGGGAGCCAAACAAAAGGTTGGAGGAAAGGTTATGGGCTATGCCCTTAACCTGGGAGAGTTTGTCACAAGGGCCAACCTATACATCACAACCCTAGGATCTTATGATGTCATGATTGGTATGGACTAGTTGGAGTCGCATGAGGTGATACTCAACTATAAGACAAAATGGTTGACCTTGATCAATGACGAGGGCCAGAGACATGTGATTGTAAGATGAAACCAAGGAGTTTTTCTGAGGTTCATCTCTTCTTTGCAACTTCAGAAGAGCATGCGCAAGGGGTGCAAGCTTTATGTGATCCTTGCATTAAACGAGAAGGGAGTAGTGGAAGATCTAGAAAACATTCCAGTGGTGAGAGAGTTTGCGGACATGTTTCCGAAGGAGTTACCTGGGATGCCACTAGAGAGGGAGTTGGAGTTTACCATAGACCTAAAACCAGGGACTGAACCGATAGCAAGAATGCCTTATCGGATGTCGACCTCAGAGTTACAAGAGTTGAAAATGCAACTGAAAGAGTTGTTGGACCTGGGACTGATATGTCCCAGTGTATCACTGTGGGGTGCACCTGTTATTTTCATATGAAAGAAGGATGGATCATGGATTCTTTGCATTGACTACCATCAACTGAATAAGGCTAAGATCAAGAATTAATATCCATTGCCAAGAATTAATGACCTGTTCGATCAAATGAAGGGTGCGACGGTGTTCTCTAAGATCGATTTGCGATCAGGGTATCACCAGTTGTGGATAAAGGAGGATGACGTCCCTAAGACCACCTTTAACATGAGTTTTGGACATTACAAGTTTATTTTTTTACCGTTTGGACTAACAAACGCCCCAGGGGTATTTACAAGTTTGATGAATGGGGTGTTCTGCGAATACTTGGACAAGTTTGTCCAAGTATTCATTGACGATATATTGATTTACTATCGGACGATGGAGGAGCATGATGAGCACTTGCGCTTGGTACTACAGTGTCTATGAGAGCACAAATTGTATGGGAAGTTGTCCAAATGCTCTTTTTACCAATCGAAGATTCACTACTTAGGGCATGTCATCTCCGACAAAGGTATCACCATAGACCTAGCCAAGGTCGAGGCTATTATGGAATGGCCTGCACCTACGAATGTCACAGAAGTGCATAGATTCATGGGTTTGGTAGGATACTGTCAGCGATTCGTCGAGGGATTTTCAGAGGTAGAAAATCCGATCACAGAATTGCAGAATAAAAACAAGAAGTTTGTTTGGACCGAGAAATGCGCGAAATCATTTCAGAGGCTCAATCAATTGTTCACAACAACACCGATACTAAAGGTCTCAGTCATGGATGCAGACTTCTTGGTATGCACCGACACATCCAAGGAAGGTTTAGGTGGAATCTTGATGCAAGACGGGTGAGTGATTGCTTACATTTCAAGGAAACTGAGAAGGCATGAGGAGAACTACACAACGCACGATATGGATTTATTAGCCATCGTTTATGCCTTGAAGGTTTGGGGACACTACCTTGTTGGATGAAAATTTGAACTAAAGACAGATCATTGTGGACTACAACACATTTTTATGCAAAGCAACCTGAACGTGTGACAACGACGTTGGTCGAAATTTCTTAGTGAGTACGATTTTGAGATTACTTACATAATGGGAACAATGAACCGAGTGGCGTATGCTTTGAGTCGGAGACCACACATCTTTTAGATGTTGCCTCTTTAGACGAATCTACGTGAGAAGATTCTCACTTTACAGTGTGATGATGACTGGTACAAAGAGGTTGAGGGTTTTATCAGACAAAACACAATGATGGTACCAGAATATGAGGGATTTTAATTTGATAGCGATGGTTTATTGAGGTTTAAAAGTCGGATTTATGTACTGCCAAATGACGAGTTGAGGATGTTGATCCTAAGCGAGGCTCATAGAGCATTTTACATGGCTCACCCAGGAGTCATGAAGATGAGGGATGACCTTAAACCCTTATTCTTTTGGAAGGGAATGAAGGCAGACATAGTCAACTATGTGGCTAGATGTCTAGAATGTCAGTAGGTAAAGGATGAACATAGACACCCAACATGATTACTACAACCGCATGCTATTCTGAAATCGAAATGGGAGGTTGTTTTGATGGATTTTATTGTCGGATTTCCACTGATGGCAAGGAGACATGACTCAATTTTCATAGTAGTAGACACTCTGATGAAGAGTGCTCACTTTATTCCTATGCATATGATGTATCATGCACCTGACATAGCTAGATTTTTCATCTGTTACATTGTGAGGCTGCATGGCGTGCATAAGAGGATTATATCCGATCGAGGATCGATGTTTACTGGATGATTTTGTATGAGTTTCCAAGAGGCCTTGGGAACCCAACTTAGATTTAGTACTACGTATCACCTAGAGACTAATGGGCAGACCGAACGAATGAACCAAACCTTGGAAGACATGTTGCACATGTATGTGATGGACCAACAAAAGCACTGGGAAGAATTCTTGCCACTAGTGGAGTTCACTTACAACAACAGTTACCAGAGCACCATTAAGATGGAACCTTTCGAGTTTCTTTATAGGAAACCATGTCAAATGCCCTTGAGTTGGGATCGGATTGAGGATAGGGTCCTGGTGGGACCAAAAGTGATCCAAGAAATGGAAGAGAAAATGCAGATAATAAGACAAAGGATTAAAGAAGCATAGGATCGATAAAAGAGTTATGCTGATGCGCACTGTGTCGACCATAGTTACGAGATCGGCGATCAAGTATTCTTGCGGATTAAACCGTACAAGATTTCAATCAAGTTTGGGAAGGGAGTGTTACACATAAAAAATACTCACTTTGATAGTGTCACAAGTGTCGTCATTACAAAGGTTGCAAGTGTCGCATTTTTCTCACGAGGTCACAATTTTCGCATGTTGCTCACAAGTGTCGCAAGTGTTAAAGAAAGCATGCTGCCATGATGCCTATGTCATGCCTATAATGAAATGAGAAGGACACTTGAAACACCTCAAACATTTGATTTGGAAGAGGAGAAATGAGTTAGCAGGCTTGCAAACCTTTTGTCATCTGAAAGCACCTCAAAAACTAAGCTTTTGAAGGAAAGTGCTCCCCTATACCTCTTCTGGGAGCACTGGCGCTCCTCCTTACACTGTCTGGGAGCATTGTAAAGATCCTTTGGCCCCTTTGAGGGAGTTTTTATGTCTTTAGAAGTGTTTTCACCCCCCTTAAACCTACTGGGGAGTGTTGTAGTGCTTTGATGGCCCTTTTGAGGGAGCGCTACCTATTCAGGGCAGCAGTTGAGTTGTTGAGATGAATGGGGGAAAGATCTTTTCATTCTTGGAAGGTAGTTGGATTCGAATCCCTAGTCCATCCATGATCTTAGGGTATATCCTCAACTAAAGGAGACAAATCCTCACCTTCCCCAATGATATCTCAAGTTGTTGAGCCTCTCCAAGGCTATATAAGCAAGCTTTCTAATGGTGAAAGGGGACTAAAAAGGGAGAATCACACCAAACTTATGATCTCATAAGTGGTGCTGAAACAGAGATATTTTGGAGGCAAGAGACCTATGATATCATAGGGAGAAACTAGTGAATCTATCATCATTCATATCGTTGATCTTTTGAGCAAGGGATAGACAAGGAGGACTTGACGAAACTGCTGCAATCCATCCACAGTTTTAAGCAATGTTTTGTCCTCATTAATATAATTTGCTTAGCCTGTTTTTTTCTAATTCATGTTCAATCTCACATGAATTTGTCTCTTTAGTAGATAGACCTATTTCGGACTAATCTTGATAAAGTAGGAAGTAGTTGTACTTTGTTTTTCTACAGGATCCATCAAGGAGCAAAATATTGGAGCTCAACTCGGAGCATGCAGGGACAAACACCGGTAAAAGTTACTTATGTTCTCCTTCCTACTCATGTATTAATTTGTATAGGTATGAAGGGAAGTCAGTGTCCATGTTAAGAACTTTCTATCTTGGAGTTAAGGGTCTAGCTCTTTGAGGCAATCTACCTGTCCGTAGGGAGATTTTCCTACAATAGAAACTGGCGACTCCACTAGGGAGAATCGAATCGAAACTTTTAGTTTTGATTTTTCCTCATAGACCTTGTTTTACTTTTGGATTGATTTCAAGCCTTGTTCAACCCTTCATATCTGATTACATTTGTGGATTGACTCTTTACCCCATCACACTCAGTGTGATTGTCAAAATTTGATTGAAATTTTGGGTTTTTGGACCTTTTTGTGAGTTTTTTGAGCCTGGCGCCCCCCTGCCCATGTTATCAGAGTGCCAACACTCCCTGGAAGTGTTGGAAAGAGATTTATAACACTCTGGTGGCCCTTATACTAGATCACCAACCCTCTTTTGCCCAAAATCTCTTCAAAATTTCCATTTTTTGGAGGTCCAAACCTTGTTTCTTCACTTACTGAGCTACTTTGGGATTCAATGCTTCTTCTTTTGACCTTTAACATGCTTCCTCCTGAGAAGTAAACACCTTATTTTTCATCTTTTATTCCCTTCTTCATTCTTTTTGAGTTTTTGTTATTGAGAGCTTGAAATCGATCCCCTGCTTTCTTCTCTCCTATCCGACTGAGTGGGAACTCTAGTGAAGGACATTTGAAGTCTGTAACTCTTCTCATTTGAGGTCATATGGTCCAATATCCTTCTCCTTCCTTTTGTGTTTTTGGTTTTCTTTCTCTTGTTTGATCGCAAAAAATAAGGGTGTGTTGTTTATGCGAAATCTGCATATTCTTGTCTGAATCTCCTTGATCTGAAAGGGTAGTTTGCAAGAGAAATTTTTCATTGAATTGATCATCATTCGCATGAAAATGACAAAAGTGCATCTTAATGATTAGTTTGCATATTAGTTTGCATTTCTAAAATGTTGTAGCATCATATTGGATTTGATTGAGAACAAAATTGATTGAGGGCATTCCTTATCAAGTGTTTGATAGTGAAAACGACTCTTCCTCTTTCCCTTAAATATGTATTCATTGAAAAGAAACGATTTCTTATCATATTTCATGCATATTTTTGGGAATCGAGTCATCATTCCATCAGTTTCACTTTCGTACACCCTCTGAGTAAACAACAACCATTAAAATCAACACTTAACTAAAATTTATCAGACTTTTTACATCTTTGTCAGCAAACCTACATTAGTTTAAGGTGTAGGGCTTTGGAATAGGTTGAAAGGATAAATTTCCAAAGGTATCAAACAAACTTAGTATCTTGCAGTAGGGAGAGTCAAATCCAATTGTCGTATTGGCTTGCTGGGATCCCCCTCTCACACAGGGTTACGCACGAGGTCGCATTCGGGTGAGTTACAAAGATTATCCCTCCGTGGTTCAACTGTTTGTAGTGGTCGGATCGTATATTGGGGGTCACTGGAAGGTATACCCACGATTATGTGTGGGAGATTTTCGCGTTGATTTTGGACTTGTTATCCTGCCCATACATTCTAATTGGACTGTTGATTGTACCCACCCAGGGGCTGACTACAAGTTGGTGACCTTAGTAGCCATAATCTTGAGGGTCTCACACAAGGTGATGGTGAAGGGAAGTCTCACTGTACCTGGAACAGATGTTGGTCAAACTCACTCGGGCTCCTTGGAGGGTAAATCCAGAATTACTGTGTGGAAGCTTGCACCAAGGCGTAAATCCATTAAGTAGGTCACCAACGTAACTGATCCACCTTCTATATCCCCGCCCCTTCCTATTTTGATCTCGCAATGTTGGATTTCATCACCAACTAGTGGTTTCATCATAGGAAGGTTTGTTTGATTGTTTGCTTCTTAGATTCTTAGCGTGTGTTGTTTGTTTTACTTAGTGGACCTTAGTTCGAGTCACTATTAATGGCATCAAATCTTCGGAGTAACAATGGAGGAACCCCTTCTCCTGGGGAACCCTATACCTTTCCTTCATTTGGAAACTTTGGTCCTCCATATGTTGCCACACTGAGTCTTACAGGACTCACTATTGGATTACCAGTTTGGTTATTCTCCACTCCGGTGATCCTGAATCCTCCCAATGTTTCAGTTGCACCAAATACTTTGGATGTCAATACACCACCCACACATCAACCTCATGTCGACTTTTCACCTTCTTCATCCATCAAGTCTTCTTCCATTTCTCCTTCTTCACCCAGTGAAATTTCTAAAGCAAGTATCCAGGTTGATCAGAAGAAGATGAAATGGAAAGACAAGAAGAAGAAGAACCCAAAAAGCACACAGACCCCAACAACATCGGATGTTGGCTCTAAGAAACCAGTTACTGTTAATAGTACTGGGAGTGTTGATGAGGTCAACAAGATTAAAATGAAGAATCCAAAACCCAAATTCCCTTACAGCCTTTGTAAGGGTGACCACTTTCTGAGGGATTGCCCCGGTCTTACCTAGGTCTTAGAAATGTGGTCCTCCACATCATCGGCCTCTGTCGGTCATGTCGATGATACCCTGTCAACTAGTGATGTTCAGGTTGGTAAGAAGAAGAAAATTGTCAAGTTCCCTTGCATGTTATGTAAAGGTAATCATTACTCTCACCTTTGTCCTCACATGGACAAGGCTTCTTCTCTCTTAGAAAAACTTCAACTTCCAAAAGGTTATCGTAAACTTTCCTCCGACCCATCATTGGTTGATGGACTGGTCAATCCGGTTCCATCCCAAGTCAGTCCGGTTGATCAGGTGGCCAATCTAGTTTCCTCTTCGATTGAACCACAAACCCAAGTAGCTGATCCAGTTCCGTTATCGATCAGCCCCGCTATTCATCAAAAGAGTGACACCAAAGTGGTCGATCTGTTTTCATCTTCAGTTGATCCCACTCTCTTGTTAGAGAGTGACATCAAAGCGGTCGATCCATTTCCACCCGTCAACCCCATTCTTTGTTTGGAGAATGAAACTCAAGTGGTCGATCCAGTTTCACCATCGATCAATCCCATTCCTCCATTGAGGAATGTCAAAGTGACTGATCCAGTCCCTTCCTCGGTCAGTCCCACTCTTTTTGAGAAGAGTGCCAAAGTGATCTATCCAAGTCAACCATTGGTTGATCCGATCTAATCATCGATCAATCCTACTCCCCTTCTAGAGATTAAACACGATACTGCCCATGTTTTTTTCGTTAATACAGACTCTACCGTACTGGGGGTCATTCCTCCTTCTCCTGTGAAACCCCCTCCAAGTAATGAGGCCATCATTTTTTATTGGGGTGTGCTAACTAGACCTCGTCTTCCCTCCCACATTCCTTTCCATATTACAGTACAGATTCGTGGTCGGGATGTTCCTCAAACGTTGATAAATGAAGGTGTGTCCATTAGTATTTTGTCTTTTGTTGCTTGGTACACTTTGGGTTATCTATAGCTTGCACCGGTTACACATAATCTGTTAGCTTTTAATAGAAGAACTAATCAACCTTTAGGGATCCTTCCTCAGTTTCCTATAACTTTGGGAGGGAAAACTGTCTTTATCCTTATCCTTTGGTGAATGAATTGAATCTTGGGGGGCATGTCTCTAGCCTTTGATGATCATTCTGGAGCTAATCCACTAGCTTTCAAGCTGGGATCATACCGAGCTTAGTATTTATTATTTCTCGTGCTCGTAAATACATGAGAATGCATCCAGGTAGACTTTTATCTCTTTTTCAGACCTGTATGGATACACGAAAAAGGAACCCCCTGGAGTCTCCTTTAAGCTCTTTTCAGACTCTCTAAACATGAAAATATTGCCGAGTGATCTTGCTTCTTTCCCACTCGTTAAACGGTTTGAAAGGGCATCTTTCGAGCGATAGTTTATCTCTTTTTCGGTCTTGTCAGACTACTGTATGAAAAAGGAACTGAGAGAGTTCTCTTTTAAGTGTTTTTCTAGAATCTATAATCATTAAAAACCTTTGAGTTTTTTGTCTTTGGACTCGCTAAAACACACATCGACAGGCCCATACGGGATCGAACCCTTACTTCTTCCAGTTCGTTAAACAAAGGAAGAGGAACTTACCGAAGGTGAGTTATATTGAGAATGTGTTATCCTCCTGGAGCTCATTAAATTAAAAGAGGTACTCTTCTATCTGGATGGGGGGGAAATTCAAAGAAGCAAGCCAAGTAGTTTTTTGAGAACACTACCAAATAACTCTTCGAGTCACCCTTGAACACGACACTGTGTTTTTTGCATGCATTCTAATCCACTGAACCTCTGCACTGAGCCAATCCTTTGACTTTCTTTCACTCCTTTGGGTCATCTGACGTAAGTCATAGCATCCACTGAACCATCAAGTTTTGGTCCATGTCATGTTTTTGTTGTTGTGCCTCAGTTTTCAAGAGAAGTATCCACCTCGAGAGTCAGCCACCACAAATATCTTGACTCGATACCTGTGTCAGTCCATGTTCATGTGATCTACCAAATACATCTCTATGTTCGTTTCATGTCGTTGATGGGGGATACATCAAGGCCCTCCTTCGACGAGCCTATTCCTGTCGACTTCAACAAATTATCCAGGAATTAGACTTAAAAACAAGTTAGTACTTTGGGACCTGCATGCCTCAATGGCAAGCCTCCTCACATTTGATGGTAGGCTTACATCATTGACCTCTGATAATATGATTCCACGAATGTTCAACTCTAGCTCATCCATTCACATTCGTTGGAATGTACTAGGGTACCTTGGGAATCATTGACATTAATGGTGATCTCCCTCGCACTTGTTAATGGTTTACACCATTGACTGGTAATCAAGTGGTTTCTGCTATGTTCGACATCAGGACATCTATTCACATGGTTAGATTCATACCACATTGAGATCGGTAAGAAGACCCTGGGTTGAGTGATCACTTTGATATGTACTTTGCCCAGGTTGCGAAGGAGTGTTTTTCTAACAGTGACACATATATTGTTACATAGATCCACTTTGTATTGGTCGTGGATATGTCTTGTCATCTCATAGATCCACTGTGTATTCTTCGTGGCTACAATCAGTTCATGTCATAAGAGTATAGATCCACAGTGTATTTTCAGTGGCTATACCTTTTTATCAATACAATTATGGATCCGCAATGTATTTTATGGTGGCCATATCTTGCAAATCTTGATCACCCAAGCATAGGTATGCATGCCTTGGGTTTGAAACATGTCATAATATTTGTTGGATGTTTGTGTGCAGATTTTGTCAATTTCTCTACATCTATACCCTTGCTTGAAAGTCTACAAAGCATTTCAGTTATCACTTCTCATCTTCTAACTTCATACTTTGGGGGGCAATCTGTTACACATAAAAAATACTCACTTTGATAGTGTCGTAAGTTTCGTCATTACAAAGGTCGCAAGTGTCTCATTTTGCTCACAAGGTCGCAAGTGTCGCATGTTTCTCAAAAGTGTCGCAAGTGTTAAAGAAAGCATGCTGCCATGATGCCTATGTCATGCCTATAACGACATGAGAAGGACACTTGAAACACCTCAAACATTTGATTTGGAAGTGGAGAAATCAGTTAGCAGGCTTGCAAACCTTTTTCCATTTGAAAGCACCTCAAAAACTAAGATTTTGAAGGAGAGTGCTCCCCTATACCTCTTCTGGGAGCGCTGGCACTCCCCCTTACATTGTTTGGGAGCATTGTAAAGCTCCTTTGGCCCTTTTGAGGGAGTGTTGGTGTCTTTAGAAGTGTTGGTGCTCCCCTTAAGCCTACTGGGGAGCATTGTAGCACTCTGATGGCCCTTTTGAGGGAGCGCTACCTATTCTTGGCAGCAGTTGAGTTGTTGAGATGAATGGGGGAAGGATATTTTCATTCTTGGAAGGCAGTTGGATTCGAATCCCTAGTCCATCCATGATCTTAGGGAAAAACCTCAACTGAAGGAGGCAAATCCTCACCTTCCCCAAGGGTATCTCAAGTTGTTGAGCCTCTCCAAGGCTATATAAGAAAGCTTTCTTATGGTGAAAGGGGACTGAAAAGGGAGAATCACACCAAACTTATGATCTCATAAGTGGTGCTGAAATAGAGATATTTTGGAGGCAAGAGACCTATGATCTCATAGGGAGAAACCAGTGAAGCTATCATCATTCGGATCATGGATCTTTTGAGCAAGGGATAGACAAGGAGGACTTGAAGAAACTACTACAATCCATCCATGGCTGTAAGCAATGTTTTGTCCTCATTAATATAATTTGCTTGGCCTGTTTCTTTCTAATTCGTGTTCAATCTCACATGAATTTATCTCTTTAGTAGATAGACCTATTTCGGACTAATCTTGATAGAGTAGGAAGTAGTCATACATTTTTTGTCTATAGGATCCATCGAAGAAAGAAAGATTGGAGCTCAACTCGGAGCATGCAGGGACAAACACCGGTAAAAGGTACTTTTGTTATCCTTCCTCCTCATGCATTAATTTTTATAGATCTGAAAGGAAGTCAGTGTCCATGTTAAGCACTTTCTGTCTTAGAGTTAATGGTCTAGCTCTTTGAGGCAATCTACCTTTTCGCAAGGAGATTTTCCTACAACAGGGAGATAAACTCTCTCCTAGGTTCATGGGACCTTTCGAGATTGTGGAGGGAAAGGGGCCCATCGCCTATCGACTAGCCTTACCTGATTCTTTGAGGCGTATGCACAATGTTTTTCATGTATCTATTTTGAGACATTATATTAGTGATCCTACACATGTTATTGACATGAGTTCCTTGCAGGTATCGGATGAGGGAATGCTCACAGCTAAGCTGATCCGCATCTTAGATCATCACATTCAGTAGTTACGATGTCGAATGGTATATCAGGTCAAGGTCCAGTGGAAAAATTATAGTCCGCACTCGACGACCTGGAAGGACGCATATGATATGCGCCATCAGTTTCCATTTTTGTTTGATATTTAGACATACGATACTGTGATACACTTTATTTTCATCATTTATACTGTGAAACTTCAGGACGAAGTTTAGACCAAGAGGGGGTGTATGTAACATCCCACTCTGGCACACTAAGAGAACTTATTCTTTACAGACACTTTCTCGCAAGTGATTCAGATTATTATGATATTAAAACATTTGACTTTGATTACGATGTGTTATGGGTATATTCACATGTTGTTTTACTACATTGACATAGACAGGTGCTATTGACTTGGTTTTACTGAGTGTGCAGGGTCTTGGACCTTGAGGATCCAGAAGTATCGATGAAACCCCTTGGACTCCGGATCGAGTCAGGGCATGTGCTATTGGGGTTTTATTTTTTTACTCTGATATTAGTACATCTAATTAGATGATATGATGTAGATATGTTCTGACATGATTTGTTGATGATGTAGGCTGGCGATAGCTTGCCGACCAAAATCACATATGGAGTAAAGGGGCCACACATGATTACCAGAAAGGATGAGGGAGTGGTGTGGACAACATCCCTACCACTGCCTACTAGCACTCCTGTCATGTCTCAAACTGTAGGTTAACGATTACCTAGTTCGAGAGGACCCACGATGTCGTGAGGGCAGACTGCGACAGTCGCTCACAATGATTCTAAGGGGCATGAAATAAGGTGGGGACCTTATTCCTTAGAAGCCCTTAGTCTCCCACAAGTTCACCTAGCTGAGTGTTGACTCCAGGGGTTATTGATGTCTATTAATTAGTCAAGATGTGAGTGGCACCCTTGGAGCATGTAGTGCGTCCTGAAGGGCATGTCGCACAAAGGAACAGATGAGGCGAGTGGCACCCTTGGAGCACCTAGTGCATCCTGAAGGGAACATCATGTTGATGATGATAGAGGGATGAACCTAGATGGCCCTAAGAAAAATAAAACATTGAGAATTTTTAAAAAACAACTTCCCTAATTAAATGTCGCCCAATTCAGAATCTAAGTCCTAAGTCTAAAACTTCGCTAGGGGTAAAATTTTGTCTACCCTTGAGAAAATATCTATATAAAAATAAAATAATAAAATTTAAAAGCACTTAAGTAATAATTTGGTATTCATAAAATTTTTATGGTAACATGAAGAGAGTAACAAATTAAATAAAATGTGTGGATGTAAAATGTAAAGAGACAATTAATTATTTTAACTTTTGATAGTTTAAAAAGGTACTAAATTAATAATAAAAGGAAAAAGAGGGTAAATTACACAACTTCAGTTTTTAGCTCAAAAAAAGGGGGAAAGTGGAAAATATAAAAAATTAGGAAATTAGTGAAATGAGGTAACCTAAAGAGGCAAAGAGGGGAACTCATGGTAAAAAGTAGGAAACCAACTTAGTAAAGAATCTGCATTTAAGAACCTTCTAATTTTTAAACTGATTTAGCAATTTCATTTTAGGGAAAGCCTTTAAAACATGTAAGGGAATCTAGGGACACCTAAGAGTGATTTTAGGAGTAACTCTAGGTGGGTGAGGGAAGTAAGACAATTAATTAATTAAAGAAAATATATAATGGGGAAACGTGGGGGGTGGATGACACTTGTACGAAGGAGAATTTTTAGGAATTTTTATTAAAGATTAAATTAAATGAGATTTAGGGAAAGAAAGGAAGTGGGAAAACTCTATAAAAAAGAGGGAGGAGAATGAAGAAGGGGATCAACTGTTAGTGTAATGTTATGTTGCAGGAATAGTGACTTGACTGATTTACTTGTGGGAGTTGGGATTTCCCAGCTCGAAGAGGAGTGGTAGCTCGGCCTTGCGAGGCGAGCTGGGAGCTAGACGTACCATCTGAATAGTGTGAGGCCCCTTTGCAGCTCAGGGGGATAAGGGGGAAGAAGAGTACCCCTAGCATTGGTTGGGAGATACCAGTGAGATCTCAATGGTCAACGAGCAGGAGCAACATGGAGCGCGCAGACATCATTCGAAGTGGGCGATTAGGCAACGATACACTCTTTTATTTTTAGAGTAGAATGCATTAGTATTTATGATTTAGATATGCATGTGTATTGGGTAGATAAAATTGATTGTTGATTTAAATCCTTCAGTACGGCCTTGGCGTTGGATCATCCCACTTGTTGTCTATTTTCTGCACCTAGACTGTTATGACCCCTGTGATCCCTTCAATGAGTTAACCTCAGAACCCCGACATTCT
>JZKD02S0411748.1:1726539-1757692 GCA_000966675.3 Picea glauca | reverse complement strand
TATATATATATATATATATATATATATATATATATATATATATATATATCTTCAGTGATTGCTTGCTTGATAGATGTAAAATTTTAGCCTTGCGCCTTCATCAATTAACCGGCGAAATCTCACTGTGTATTTATCTTTTACTGGCAATTTGTCTCTGCATGTTCATCTTTTGATGTTTGGCAAAAAAATTTTGTTACTCTGCCTCTTTATCACTGTTTATGGATAAGTTAACATTGAGAAACTATCAATTCAGGGAGAATCTGTTTAGTGTGCTCCTCACTTTTTTTTGGCTTGAAAATTGGCTTCTCATCCTTCCTTTCTAGCCACGCTTTCTCCACTTATCCCTTGCCAGCATTTTTCAGCCTTCATCGGCACTTTTTTTGTCTTTCCCACTCAGTGTAAGGCGTCCTTACCTCTGGTTATAGCCTATTTTTCTCTGAATCTAATGTGTATTTACCTCTGGAATTGTAATGTTTTACCTCTAAGTCTCAGTGTTGGAGCACTGAACCTTCAACATTTTCTTCCCTGCAATTACAGCCTTATCACTACTCCAGTCTTTACCAACACTTACGCCATGTAGCTTTTGGAACAACTCATCCTAATTACCATGATTTATCCTTTCAATTTGACTGTGTATTTTCTTTAAACGGTTATTGTGTGTCCACACTAAGAGGCATGAACTTTAGTCTTTAAGAAGGCCATGTATTGCAAGGTTGAAAACTGTGATTTGCTGGGGAGGGTGTTTGTGTCAGCTTGATCACCTGCGTGCTAATCAATGTAACAGTGGATGCCTTCTAGCGATGATTGGGATACTCAGATAAGACAACGATGGAGTTATTCTTCTTACCATTCAATTACATTGATAATCTGGGAAGGACGTGACAACTACTTACACACAACTTTATTCATGATTTTCTCTTTTTAAAGAGCATTAGAGATATCCTGGCCCTTCCTCAATTTGTTAGTGGTTTAGTGGATAGCGTGTTATGATCTTGAAGGGTATTTAAATATTGTTAACATTTCTAATTATGGGTTGGTGTATTATACTCCGAACCTTGGGAATCTTACTTAACATTTAATTTGCTGACAGTAACACTATTACACATTACCGCCAATTATGCTTTTACGCCATATTATGGATTGATTATTTTAGGCTTGTTATACCTCAACTGTTAAAACTTAGGCTGGTTGCTTCAGACATCGGGTCCATTTCATTTGTAGCATAAGATCACCTTAATTTGTGAAATAGTTATTCCAGACCAGACTGCTAAATCTAGGCTTCTTACTAATTAAACAAGTAGATTAGCATGTATTTATAATCACAAATTTAGTATTGACTTAATTGCTTTCCAAGTCACTTCGGATGGTACCTTGATGAACCATTTTCTTTTTCCAACAGGCTCAATGGTTTTTCATTAATGTTAATTGAGATGGTGCTTGAAGTTTATGATTCTAATATTGATTAAATTCTATTAGTCAATCAGATTGTAATGTTGGACTGGTATTTTGCTAGAATTTATTGCATTTAATGCCTATTGATTAATGGTTAATTTATGATTTTGACAAGCTAGTTTAGAGTGAATTTAATATTAATTATGTTAAACCAAGTCGAAGTTCCAACCTTCTTAGTGATGTTCATTTGATGTTTACTCAGATAGTACCTTGAAGAAAAATTGTGATTTAGAATTGCGCAAGTGGGCTGGCCTTAAGACTAAATTTAGATTATACCTTGATGTCATTATGCACCTTAGACATGCATTGCAGGGCTCGTAATGGAGGTTGGATTAAGCTGTGTTAATCACCTTACTTTCTTTATTAGTTGAAATTGTCTTGTAATTTGATTACAAGTACACCTCCCATGCAATATTGTAATAGTAGTGAGTAATTTAATGTGTTGATAATGATTCACTACCGCATTTTGCCTTAATATAGATAACTTGTTGATTGCGATCTTGATGGGTATGTTATTGTCTTTAGCTTAGTAGGCTTGGTCTTCTTGTGTCGGGCGGGATGTAGACACCTCCATGATCCTCAGAACAGTCACCAGCCCTGAGACCTTAAATGGTCAAAATCGATGGGAACCTGGGCTTGAGTGTTGCTTATGTGTCCTGGAGGTCCTAACCATTGCAAGGTGGGATGGGAAGGTATTTATATCATATTTTCCAGTTGATTGTCTTTCATTGCTTTTAGATTCTTGATGTGTGTCTTAGGTCATCATGTTGTTGTTTCAGTTGCATGCGTCATGTTCGTCATCGTGTTGTGACACAGATTATAATTTCCTTATTACCTTGTACACACGCACACGCAAAAAAAAAAATTGCACTTGTTATGAGAGGTTGAGGTCGTAATGAACGGGAGGTTCGTTACAGAAAAACAAACAGTTATATCAATGGGACCTTTGGTAGAAGATAGGAATGATTGTTCTCCTCCTTTTTACACATCATTGAATATTCATGATAAAGTTTTGCAGAACTTCTTGATGGAATCAAGTGCATCTCACAATCTCATGCCTAAAACTTTCATGGATGAGCTAGGTCTAGAAATTACTAAAACCTATCATGATCTATACTCTTTTGACTCCAGAAAAGTGAAATCCCTTCAAGTGACAAAAGACCCACTTTTTACTTTGTTTCAACTGCCCATGAAGAGTGTGGTTGTGGATATTGTAGTGGTTGATGTTCCCACTAAGCTTGGGATGCTATTGTCAATATCTTGGATTAAGATACTAGGGGGAACTTTTCATATGGACCTTTCATATTCCACTATTACTGTGTTTGGAGGAGAGAAAAAAATGATTTACAGGGAAGCACAACTAGCTTACATCATTAGTAATGAAGATAATCCTATAAACCATCTAATTTATGCAATTGACACTGATATAGGATCCGATATCCTACAAATCATGGATTCTCCTCAATCACCCATTGAAATCAGAAAAAAAAAACTATTAAAACTTGTGAGACACCTCCTCAAAATGCCCTAGTTTCGAAGATGTCTTTTGATGGGGCATCTTCTAAAGAAAGTGTTGGTGTTGGAGTGATTTTTATTTCCCCAGCTCAAGAAATCATATCCTCATCTTATAAACTAGAATTATAACCACAAATAATGTTGTAGAGTATGAGGATCTTGTCTTTGGTTTGAGGACTGCTAAAGATATGAATATTGAAGATTTCATAGATTTTGGGGATGCTGAAGTAATTGTGCATTAGATTAAAAATATATATCGAGAAAAACATCCTAGATTAAGGACTTACAAAAATGAAGTTCAGGATCTTATTGACAATTTTTTCTTATCTTTTAAAATCTCTTTCTGCAAGTAACTTTAATATCCCTTTGCCTCTGAAGATCAAGTATGATGTGGAAGTAAAGTGTAGACCCTGTATACTTGACAATGTCAAAAATTGGAAGGTCTTTGAGGATGATCTTGAGAATAAAAAATTCCTAGAAATAGTGGAAGATTATTCTTCTCTTCACCTTGATCAAGATCAAGATGATATAAAAATCCTGCATGTTGATGTTTTCCTGAATAAAATTGCAGACCAGAAGATTGTCCAACTAACCAGTAACCATATTCCCAAAGAATTGGTCCCTTTAGAGAGATTATTTGATAGAAATGATGTTGTTGTGAAGGTTGAAGGTTCAAATGAAGAAGTTGATGTGACAGAATGCAACTTATGTACAGAGGAAAATTCCAAATATGTCAAATTGTCTAGGAGTTTAGAAAAGGAACAAAGGTCTAAGTATGTGAATTTATTAAAGGAGTTTGATGACGTATTTGCTTGGAAATATGAAAATCTACAAACTTATGAATCAGGCATCATTGAACGTAAAATTCCTTTGAAATATGAGACCAAGCCATTTAGGAAGAAACTAAGATAGATAAATCCTATGTTGCTGCCTATTATGGAAAAGGAAGTCAAGAATTTTCTTGATGATAAGATCATCATGTCTTTATGGTACTCTGAGTGGGTGGCCAACCTAGTCTCTGTGAGGAAAAATAATGGTTGAATCAGATTTTGTGTTGATTTCAGAAATTTAAACAGAAGTTCCAAGAAAGATAATTATTCCTTGCCTAAGATGGAACATATTTTGTAGAGGGTGACTGGTTCAGCAAGGATGTCCATGATTGATGGCTTCTCAGGCTACAATCAAATCTATGTCCTACCTGAAGATAGAGAGAATAAAACTTTCACTACCCCTTGAAGTACATTTATGTATGCTAAAATTCCCTTTTGTATAATGAATGTGGGAGCAACCTTCCAACGAGCAATGGATATTTCCTTCATTGGGGAGGACAAATTTGTGGTCATCTATATGGATGAAATTACAGTGTTCTCAATATATGATAAGGAGAATTATCATCATTTGAAGAAGGTTTTCTTGAAACGTAGAAAGTTTGGGTTGTCTCTCAATCCTAAGAAGTCTTTGTTTGTTCTTAAATAAGGAAAGTTATTGGGACACATTGACTCAAAATAAGGGGTAAGGATTGATCCAAGTATATTAGAGGCCATAAAGACTTTGTCTCTTCCTATATCTAAGAAGGAGATCCAATCTTTCTTGTGTAAAATTATTTTTTTGTGAAGCTTCATCTCTAACTTTGTTGAATTGGTTAAGTTTATCACATCTATGCTTAGAAAGGGAAATGAGGTGAAATGGACTGTTGAATCTCATAATTCTTTTGATCAAATCATACAAGAATTGACATAGACACCTATTCTCATCAACCTTGATTATTCAAAGGAATTTCTAATATTTTATTTTTCCTCACCTGACACATTGGCTATTGTCCTTCTTCAGAAAAACACAGATGGGATGGAGCAGCCCAATTCCTTTTTCAGTAGAGAATTAAGGGATGCATAGGTGAGGTATGATACTATGGAAAAGAAGGCTTATGTTTTAGTTAAATCCCTTAAATGTTTAAAGGCATATATTCTTAATTCCAATATTATTACCTATGTCCCATCAACTTCTTTGAAGGAAATACTTATCCATCCTGACATAGATGGAAAGAGGAGCAAGTGGATTGCAAATATTATGGAGTTTGACCTTGAAATGAAGCCTACTAGGTTGGTGAAAGGGAAAGGTTTAGCCAGATTGTTGGATGAATAAAATTGCAAATCACTGGGGGTTAATTTCATGAACCTAAACTCTGAAAATAACCAAATTGATATCTTTGTTAAAATCTCACATATCAGTCCCAACTTCGTAGAATGCACTTGGTACAGAGACATTATTTAATTCTTGCAAAAGTTGCAGCCTCTTGATGGTTTGGAGAAGAATAAGGTGAGAGATTTGAAACTAAAGGAAATCAAATATTGTCTCATTGATCATATACTGTATTGGAAATATCCTCTAGGGGTTCTCTTAGGATGTCTAGATCCAAAAGAGGCTCAAAAGACCATAACTGTTTTTCATGATAGCTTGTGTGGGGGTCATCATTTTTGGAGGACCACAACATATAAGATTCTTAGAGATGGGTATTTTTGGCCTATCTTTTGTACTGATGTTTGTGCAAATATTAGGGCTTGTAATAAATGTTAGAAGTTTTCAAGAAAGGAACCACTGAAATCTTTTCCTCTGAAGCCTGTGGTGGTTTCTGGTCCTTTCCAATAGTGGGGACTTGACTTCATTGGGGAAATTCATCCAGATTCAAGTGGTCAACATAAGTGGATTTTGACTGCAACTGACTATTTCACCAAGTGGATAGAAGCCATTCCTACAAGGATTACCTCACACAAGGTAATTATTGGTTTTCTTGAAGATGTTATTTCAAGGTTTGCTTTCCCAAGAAATATTGTTACTGATAATGTTGCATCCTTCAAATTTGAACCATTGGTGTAATTTTGTGAGAAGTATGGGATTCAACTAGTTCATTCTACCCCTTATTACCCCCAAGGCGATGGTTTAGTAGAAACTTCTAACAAGAGCGTTGTAAATATTATTAAGAAGTTACTAGAGGAAAAAAAGAAAGAATGGGACTCCAAGATGAAATTTTCCCTATGGGATGATAGAGTCACTACAAAAAGGTCACTTGGTATTTCCCCCTTTCATCTTTTTTATGGGATTGAATCTATTTTTCCTACTCAGCTTGTCTTGCCTATGGAAAATTTCCTTCAGGATCAACAAGGATAACCAAATGATATGGTCATAAGGATGCATAATCTAGTATAAGTACATTAGACCAAGGAGAAACTCCTTGATAAAGCACATAGCCATTACTAGAAGATCAAGCAAGCTTTTGATAAGAAGGTAAACAAAGAACATTTCCAGCTGGGAGATCTGGTTCTCAAGTGGGATGCACTAAGGAAAGACAAAGGAAAACATGGTAAATTCAAAGCCTTATGGAGTGGTCCTTTCAATATTTCTGTCGTTTTTCAAAATAATTGCAGAACTTGGAAGACTCTAGAGTTTTTGGTGGCCTTGTTATTGGACACTTTCTGAAGAAGTATTTTGTTTAATCCATGAGTGTATTTTCCTTCCATTGTAAATATCATTTTTGTTTTTCTTTCTATTGAATAAATGACCCCATATCCCTAGGATAAGACACTAAAGTTGCTTGTTCTTGGAAACTCACAGGGAGCACGCCATCCCCTGTGGAGCCAATGTTATCACATGGAATTGATTGGGTCAAACAGTCTTTAGGTTTTTTATTTTGGTCATTAGTGTTGTTTAAATTTTTAATTTTTTCCTCTCTCTTATAGTCATTTTTGGTTTTAGCACAAATAAAATTAGTGTTGATGTTGACCTATTATCCTTGGGTTATATCTTCATTTTATGATTAGTTGGAAAATCCATTACATTTAGTATCATTTATGCCTCCAACATGACCCTGACATGTCACCTCTTCCACAATGTACTAAGACCCTTCCACTTTGTCCCTTTACTCATTAGAAATTCAAATCATATTCATCTTGTACACTTCCATCTTATCAGATAGTTTGTAGTGCATCCCAGGTACATTTGATTTCATCACCATAATTGCACTCATGAGCCTTGTTAGTTGATCTCTTTGTTTTCAGCACTTATTTAAAAAAAAAAATACATATCCTGGGATTTCTTCATTAAAGTTTTTAACTATTTTTCCAAGCTTTCAAATTACTTCTAGATTGGTGCTGCAAACACTGGTGTTTTCAGAAAAGCGCTACAAAAATTGTTGCGAACTGGATGGAGATAGTGATTTGGATGTTAGACCATATGCAAACAAATTCGTTCAAGCTCAAGAATATCAATTTTCAAGTCACAATCTCTAGGTACTCCATGAGTATTTTTATCTCTGTTGAAGGACAGTAAATGCCATGTTTATCATTTCTTCTCTTAGGCACTGCAAACTGGTGATCCGCGCTTCCAAATATCCTACTTACCCTATTGTCATGATCTCATCCAATTTCATGTTCTCTAAACCTCATTTTACCAAGCATTAAACAAACCTTGGTTTCAGGACACCTTGCCTATCCCATATTTGACCTTTCCTTCTTATGCTACGCAATTTGTTGCGAATCCCCTATTCTAGCGTTGCAAAATCTATGCAGTGACCTGGAACTATTAATCACCTACCTCATAACCTTTTTCCATGTTGTTTTCATCAAGATCTCAATTCTAAATTCAAGCCTATCTATTTTGAAATTAAAAAATACTTTTGTTGGTAAAATTATGATAAATTTTGTAAAATGATGGTGAAGTATTGAACAAAACATTTTTTACAACAACTTGTCTCCTTGTATCTTATTTTTCCTGTCTATTCTTCTTTCATCTCCTTGACTATCAACTATCCTTTGTTAATACTGGAGATCAAATAGTTTTAAGAACACTAAATCCTTAGACATAACAAACCTTTTAGAAACATTATCCATCAAAACCCTAATTCCTCTGCATTTTATGTTTTTCCTCTTGCATCACCCAAATTGTTGGTTAAAGTTTCTTGCTATGAAATCAATGGATACTCCATGGAAGAAGAAGGATCACAAGGGAGGGGGAATTGTGAGGACTGAGCCCTGTGAAATGCAATTGTTTTTTGTTGAACCCCTGATTAGGGAAGTCTTCCAAAGAGTGGGATGTTTTAATTTCTGTCAGAAGATGCAGAGGGGGAACCCTGAGGTGTCTAGAGAATTTTCTTTGAATTTTTATGGAACCAAAAACAAAGTTGGGACACTTGAAATTGAGGTATCTAAAGAAACCATAGCATCAGCTACTGATATACCAAATAATGGTGAAAGGTGGTTTAAGACCATGAACCTAAACGCAGCCTTCTCCAAACAATTCCTTAAACAAGAATGTGAGTGAGATAATCTATCAAAAGGAGTTCCTAGGAGCCACATGATTGAAGGTTTTCATTAGATGTTAAAGGTAATCCAAAGATATTTCACCTGCGAGGGAAGATTCAACATGATTTATCAATACCACATAAGACTTATATTGCACTTCACAAGAAAATATCTCATGAATATTTCTTTCTATTTGTGTAGAAGCATTGAAAAAATGGTTGACAGAGTCCAGGCTAAGTCCAAGGAAGTTGACACAAGTGTTTTTCACTCAGGGATGATAAAAATGATTATGATGGAGGAGTTAAAGAAGAAAACAATTGACTCGGAGCAGTTCATTTCCTCTACACACTTTCAATTGAATGTTTCTCCTACCCCACAATCCAAAGTACAAATCCCTCTTCAGGATGATTGTACTGTACACACGGAGACCATAAAGAAGAGGAAGAGCAAAGGCATTGTCAAAAATGATGAAGAAAATAAAGAAAATGAAGAAGAAGGGGGATCCCATTACTCTCCACAAAGGGAGGTTTTACCCAAACCAGCTCTAGAGTCATCAGAAACTCCATCAACTAGAGCCACAAACACAAAAGGATGGATATTATTTTTCCCCTCTGTAATGACCCTAAATTGATAAATGGTTAAAGATTATTAAGTAAGATTTAATTAAGGGATAATTGTAGTTAACAAAATAATAAATTAATTGTTGACCACATTTAATGACCTGATCATTAAATTTAAAAGGTCAGTGAAGAAATGATATAACAGAGGGTAGCATATGCAGAGGGTTGAGTATGCAGGGTGGGGAGCCCAGAAATCCTGAGAGGATAAAAAAATTAATGGGGGACGAAGGATGGAGGACGGGGGGGTGGTTGTGGAGTAATTGCGTGAGTCGGCAGGGAGGAATAAGGGATGGGAAGAAAGGGATGCTGTGGGCTGTGTGGGTGGAGAACTATTGTCTTTTTCTGTGAGCAGAGATTCTACATTTTGCTGTGAGCAGCGATTTTCTGTGCACTATTGTATTGGCTGTGAGCCTGTGATATTTTGTGGACTGTTAGCTTGCTGTGAGAAAGGAACAGAGTGTTCTGGACTGTGACTTTTGATCAGGGGAGGCATCGAGTTGCTGGTGTTTTTGGGCATGGAGGGCCAGGATATCCATAGATATCCTAGAGCTAGGTAGTTTTCCTAGTTGGCAGGGAGGACAGTAGTTTTGGGCAGTTAATTGCTTGTTTGTGGCAGGATTGATCCATGTACTAGGCAGAAACAGAGGAAGAAAGGTAGCATAAATTAGCATCAGTACCAGGTATTTGTCAAGTTATGCATTTATTTCATTCTACAAGAAAATTATTAACCTGTGATAAATCCAAGTTACAGAAATTATTGTTGGAAAGATAAATATTATGCTGTGAATTTTTTGTCTCTGCTTAGAGAATGAATTACTCATGAAATTTACAATGTTTATAATTATTTGGGCATTACATATGGTATCAGGGCATCTTAGTTCGAAATTTGGGGCCTAAGGGCCGAAACTCGGAGTGTTAACTACAACCACGCTTAACCTGTAAGAGATACAGGTTCAGCTTGACTAAATGGGAATGATAAATGATACAATATGGCATCCAAGCTATTGAGAATGGAAAAGAGAAGTCATAACTTAATTTTATTTGAGAAATGCTATTAATGAAGTTTCGCGTAGAATAAACACCTGAAACCGATGAAAATGTCGTGGGAAGCTTCTGTCGAAGGCTTGAAACTGGTAAGATCCAATAACTACACAAATTATACTAAATAAAATGTAAAAGACATTTGTGAGACCTTGAAAAGGCCTACTTTACCTCGACCTTACCTAAATGGGGAACTATCGATGCGTAGGCTGAAAAAGGAAATTTAGCAGACTTATATTACGCAGGAACAACGTAAACTAGTTGCCTGTATTGGCCTTAATGAAGTTTTAAAATAATGAAGAATCTTCGGAACGTTAGACCCATACAAATTTTAACTGTGCCAAAAGAAAGAAATTTTTACACCACGTGGTGTTTCATGCAACTAATCGATTTTCCCAAAGAAGAGTTGTCTGTTACACGGGAGAACGGATCTGCGCCGTCAGATCTCGGACGAAATCCCGTCAGCCATTAGATCTAGACAAGTTGCGTGGGGTTTAAGCCCTAGCGTGCATAGGAGGAGTCATCAAGAAATCTGAGTCATCGGGGTTTTGTGAAGTTAGAAAATCGAGACCTTGTGGTTCTCGAAATCTCGAGAATGGATCCTAGTCGTTGATCTCAGCATGACATGTGTCAGTGTTCTGGGAGGCGTCGGGATTTTACCATCGGATATTTTAGGACAGTAGAACCATTGCATAATGAAATCACGATACGCGATTTCCTGATCGGATCCGGACCATCCATGGTGCGTGATGCGTGTCAGGAGATCCCAAAGAGTCGTGGATCGGAAAATCGGGGTTTTCGAGGACAAAGAAACCGCGTCACTGGGAATCGCGATCGGCGATATCCTGAAATTGACGTAAGAATAGTGGGACCACCAGAGTCAGAGAGGAGGATAAGTGTCCGTCATCTGGGAAGAGTCAGGAAATCTGTAGGAAAATCCCGGTACAATCACAGCCGTCCATCTTTGGGACAAGTCGCAATCATAAAAAACCATCGGCATTTGGCCCCATCGGGAAATCGGGAATTCCGGGGATAAAATGTTTAGGCAATTTGAATTCGTGATCCACGAAACCCCGATGAGTGGAGGCCAACTGTCAGTCATCTGGGGAGTCGGGATATCGGGGTTTTCGAGGGCATAGAATGCTCGCATGAAAAAATCGTGATCCGCGATTTCCCAACGGGAGTTATGAACCGTCCATCGGAGAGGATGCGTGGCATGAGATCCTCAAGATTCGGTGTTTTGGGGCATCAGAGTTTTCAAAGGTGAAGAATTCGTGCAACGGGAAATCGCAATCCGCGATTTCCCGATGAGATCCAAGCCGTTCACTTCGAGGACATGTGTCGGAGGATCCCAAGGAGTCGGGGTTCGGCATATCGGAGTTTCCGGGGTTGTGAAACTCATGCACAACAGAATCGCGATTCGCGATTTCCCGATGCGAGAATAGAGCCATTCGATTGGAGGGACACATGTCCCAGGATCTGAAGGAGTCGGGATTCGATATTTTGAGGCTTCAGCATACAAAGGAATTGATGCATTGGAAATCGTGATTTCGTGATACCTGATAGATCTCACACGTGCATCGAGGATCGGGGAATCAGAAATCCTAAGGACGTGTGCGCATTGACATCGCAAACGCCGAAACGCCGAAATCCCGATAAGGTGACACGAGGCCACGATTACGGAGGCGATCATGTGGACCAAGCTCGTAGCAAAGGGGCTAATGGAAAAGGGCCCATCAGGAAAGTTGAGCACAAAATCCTGATAGGAAAATATGTAGCCACGGTCTTGTGAACACAGTCATATAGACCAAGGTATAGTCAATAAGGGGCTAGATCTTAGAAACTGAGCCCATTGCAAATCAGGAATTGGAGAGGTAAGGGGATCATGACGGCAAAAAGTCCAAAACCCCAAACTCTGATATAGAGTCGGGAATAATCCATGGTAGGTGCAGGGGCCGTGACGAAGGAAGATAAGGCTGTGGATTGGGGCATTTGACAGTGAATCCCGAGGGGATTTGAAGGGCCACTTCGGCTTAGATGAGGGGAGCTTGAGGAAACCAAACAAGCACGTGGAACCCAGGTGTGCCCAAATCCTTGGGTGCTTGTTTAGTCATTTTTTTTTATTATTTATTGTAAATTGTTATAAATATTATAAAATAAATTAAATTATTTAGTATAAATAAATTATATATAGATAGGAATGAGTTAGTATAAATTAAAATAAAGTTAATTTGGATTAAATCAATGTAAATAATAATTTTAATTTAATAATTTTATTGAGTGTAGGGTTAGTCTACCTTAAAGTTCGATGTTAACCAAGCTTAGATGCTTAATCCTAACCCAAATCGAGCCAATTCCCCTGATGGAGTAATGTCTATTTACAGACAAGTAAAGAAAAATGATGCCTAACTCTATTTCTAAGTTTAAGTAACACCAATTTGAAACGTCCATGAACTCACCCGGATAACTTTGGGGTGATGCAAGTTAAGTCATACCAGATGGCCAGGACTCGAAGAGGTCGAGGCAGGGGAGTGTCATCACGGGTGCCACCAATGCCACCAACGCCATCAACGCCATAACCACCACCAACACCACCAGCACCACTACCACCATCGCCCGAACTAGCTCTCATACTACGCTCGTTAGAATCCATCAACGAGACTTTAAAGGGGTGCCAACCAGCAGGGACTGAAGTGGAACCCCCACCATCTAGAACGGGTAATCTAGAAGCATCAAGGGATTCATGGGGAGGACTTCCACCTAAAGACATCACACGAGAGTTGAAAAAAATCAAACTTCTGGAGTTTGTCGGGGGTCGCGCCATTGAACGCGCGGAAGCATGGTTGGAAGGCATGAGAAGGTGTTTTTCCTTAAGGGACTATGCATCCAATTCAAAGGCAAAGATTGCAATTTTCCAGTTAAGAGATAGCGCCTTGAACTGCTAGGGCAACTTAGAAAGACAACTACACCTTACCCCAGACACAGTATCTTGGGAACTCTTCGAGGAAAGGTTCTGAAGGAAGTATCTACCAGCATACTACGAGGAACAACAAGTAGGGGCATTTCATGCCCTAGTACAAGGAAACAGGACTGTGGAAGAATACGAGATCAGGTTTATGGAACTGGTTAAATATGTTTCGTATTTGGACACTGACCAACGACAAGCAGAGTTCTTCATTTATGGATTGAACCCGAATATAAGAGCTATGGTGTGTATGTGGAAACCATCTTCAATGGTAGAGGCAGTAGAGAGTGTGCGTTACACGGAAGAACATATGAACCTAATGAACCTAACAGGGGGTACAAGATCGACATTTCCGCATCGCCCTAGGTTTGTAGGAAAGACCCCGAGGGCATTTTCCAGGGGAGGGGGCTCAAGGCCACCACCTTATGGTAACAGAGATGTGGCAAGGACAGTAGCTGCAGGGATTTCAATGGTAGCTAGTGCAGCATCTCGTTCATCGCCAACGGTGCAGATAGGTCCACGACCATCTCGGGGAACAACTAGTAGGGGCAGAGGTTCCAGGGGAACGAACTCATTTCAAGGACAAACATGTATCAATGCACCGGTTCCACCTGGTGTCACCTGTTGGGGGTGTGGGGGGACCCCATTACCAGTGTGACTGCCCAGAGTTTCAACCAGGGTTCGTGCATAATGAAGGAAAGGAACCGATGGGGAAAGCAAGTAGCAGCCACCATATTTACGCAGCGGTTGATAACCACGAGGCTGAACATCATTCCACCGTAGTGGAGTCTTCAGGTACGCTAAATTATGTTAATGTTAAGATTTTGTTTGATTCTGGTGCGACAGATAGTTTCATTTCACCATCTACATTAGAAAAGAGTGGGCTGGCAGCCTATGAGAACGATGACTTTAAGCAAGTCGAGACGACTTTGAGGAAGAAACAAGTTGTAGGACCTAGTGTCGATAATTGTATAGTAGACCTAGGAGTGTGCACTACCAAGTTGAAGGTATACGTCACTGCCCTTGGGGCATACGACTTAATCATTGGAATGGATTGGTTAGCAGCTCATCGAGCTTTGATAGATTGTTTCGCAAAGAAGGAGCATTGTGTCAATGATGAAGGAAAATCGATAGAGATTCAAGGTGTACAGAGAAAAGTGTCATTACTCTTTATATCGACTATGAAGGTCAAGCAATGCTTGAGACAAGGGTGTCGACTTTATGTAGTGGAAGCAGTGAAAGAAAGGAAGGGACCCTCATTGGGTCAGTACCCAGTATTGTCATAATTTCAGGATGTTTTTCCAGACGAGTTACCAGGATTACCTCCTGAGAGGGAGCTTGATTTTACCATTGAGCTGAAACCTGGTGCAGAACCAATATCCAAGATTCTGTATTGAATGACGGCACCAGAACTTTGTGAATTGCAAATGCAGTTGAAGGAGTTACTAGATTCAGGGCTAGTAAGGCCCAGTGTCTCACCTTGGGGCGCACCGGTAATTTTTGTAAAGAATAAGGATGGATCCTTACGACTATGTATAGACTACAAGGAATTGAACCATGCTACAGTGAAGAATAGGTACCCAATGCCACAAATAGATGACCTCTTCGATCAGATGAAAGGAGCAATGGTATTCTCAAAGATCGATTTGCGATCTGGGTATCATCAGTTAAGGATTAATGAAGGTGATATCCCAAAAACTG
This sequence comes from Picea glauca, assembly GCA_000966675.3. Classification (NCBI taxonomy): domain Eukaryota; kingdom Viridiplantae; phylum Streptophyta; class Pinopsida; order Pinales; family Pinaceae; genus Picea; species Picea glauca. The sequence continues at coordinate 1,743,104 of JZKD02S0411748.1, read as the reverse complement.
CCTTTCGAACTCGGTTTGGACATTACAAGTTTGTTGTAGTACCTTTCGGATTGACTAATGTGCCAGCATTGTTCATGAGTCTCATGAACGATGTATTCCGAAAGTACTTAGATTGATTTGTACAAGTTTTTCTAGATGACATTCTCATCTATTCCAGGAATGAAAAAGAACACGAGGAACACTTGCGAATAGTGTTGTCTTGCCTTAGAAGGAACAAATTGTATGGAAAGCTGTCGAAGTATTCCTTCTTCTAGAAAGAGATCCACTATTTAGGCCATATCATTTCAGGCAAAGGAATCTCGGTGGACCCAGAAAAGGTAAAGGCCATTCTGGAATGGCCAGTGCCGAAGAATGCATATGAGGTGAGAAGCTTCATGGGGCTAGTGGTTTATTACCGGAGATTTGTGGAAGGATTCTCAAAAGTAGTGAAACCCATCACCACTTTTCAATGCAAAGAGGTCAAGTATGAATGGACAAAAGAATGTAATAGTGCATTCATTGAGATTAAGAGGTTACTAACTAGTGCGCCAATTTTACGAGTTCCAGATATGGAAAAGGACTTCATAGTCTACACGGATGCCTCGAAACAAGGGTTGGGGGCCGTGCTAATGTAGGATGGAGGAGTGATAGCTTATGCATAAAGAAAGTTGAAGAAGCATGAGGAGTCATATGCGACTCATGATTTAGAGTTGGTAGCTGTAATGCTAGCTCTGAATCTTTGAAGGCACTATCTTGCGGGTCGAAATTTTGAACTCAAAATAGACCATCAAAGTTTAAAACATCTCTTCACTCAAAGAGATCTGAATGCCAGGCAAAGGAGATGGAGTGAGTTTATGAGTGAATACGATTTTGGTATTTCATATATAAAGGGAAAGGAAAATGTGGTCGCGGATGCCTTGAGTAGGAGACCACGTATCTTCTCCTTAGTAACCTTAAAGGTCATTCTGAGGGAACAGGTGTTGACGCAACTACTAGGAGACAGTTGGTATTTAAAAGTTACTTCAAACCTATAGAACGGGAGGTAGTTAGACCCAAAGTATGAAGGGTATTATCTAGAATCAGACGGATTGTTGAGATATCGAGGTAGGATGTACATCCCAGAGAATGGGGATATTCGAAGCATCATACTGAAGGAAGCCCATAGATCACTTTATTGTGCGCATCCGGGTGTGAAAAATATGTACGCGGAGATGAAGAAACTCTTATTTTGGGTAGGCATGAAGCACGATGTAGTCCATTTCGTCATCATATGCCTAGAGTGTCAACAAGTGAAGGTCGATCACCATCACCCAGAAGGCCACCTACAACCGCATGACGTTCCTATGTCCAAGTGGGAAGTCATCTCAATGGATTTTGTTGTAGGGTTGCCACTCACATCTCATAGACACAATGCCATTCTTGTGATAGTGGATAAGTTAACCAAGAGTTCTCATTTCATTCCAATTAGAGACACATACAATGTCACTGATGTGGCACGAGTGTTCATAAGCGAGGTTATCTATTTGCATGGGATACTTAAGAAGATTATTTCAGATAGGGACTCCAGATTCACTTCTAAATTTTGGACAAGTTTACAGTCAGCATTGGAGACTCAATTAAACTTAAGCACAACTTATCATCCTGAAACAGATGGGAAAACCAAGAGAGTAAATCAAGTCATGGAAGACATGCTTAGGATGTACGTAATGGATAATCAAACCCAGTGGGAGAAGCACCTACCTTTGGTAGAGTTTGCCTACAATAACAGTTATCACAGTTCCATCGGAATTCCACCATACAAAGCTTTGTATGGAAGGCCATACAGAACACCATTGAGCTAGGATAGACTAGAAGACCGGGTAACAGTTGGGCCATAATTGATTCAGGAAATGGAGGAACAGGTGATTCAGATTAGGCAGAGACTAAAGGAAGCATAGGATAGACAGAAAAATTATGCAGATGCACATAGGACCGACCAAAATTATGAAGTAGGGGACCAAGTTTTCATTCGTATCAGGTCGAATAAGAGTACCATACGGTTCAAGAAGGGGAAAAAGTTGTCACCACAATTTATTGGGCCATTTAGGGTCCAAGAGAAAATCGGAACCATTGCCTATCATCTCGTACTGCCACCCCACTTGCATAAAACTCATAATGTATTTCATGTATCTATTTTATGTCATTATGTTGCTGATGAATGACATAAACTAAATTGGAAAGAATTGCAGGTATCGAACATGGGAACCCTCACGGTCGAACCGTTACGCATATTGGACTGTAGAGTCTGACAGCTCAGAAACCGTCTGGTAGAACAAGTTAAGGTCCAGTGGGACAAGTATAGTCCAGGATCTGCTACTTGGGAGGATGCCAAGACACTATGGCGAGACTATCCATCACTATTTTGACCACCTCGAGAACAGGATTCTCGAAGGTGGGGTGTAGGTAACACCACCGTTTTGACTTAGATGGCCAGGATTACCTGAGGCCTATGCACTTTATTTCCTAGTCACAGTGAAACTCTTTAAGCAATATACTTAAACTTTAAACTTCAGAACTGTAATGAATGTTTAAGTGTTATTGATGATGATGCATGTAATGCGATCTATTATGTGAATGAAAATTTTATGAATGATTAAATGCTATTGATGATGATGTATATGATGCGGCATATTGTGAGAAAGAGAAATTGTTGAATGTTTAATACTTTTGGAATGATGTTGGATACGATGAAATCTATTTTGGTAAATGATAATCTTGTGAATGAGTAAAGAGTATGAATTATGGGATATTGTGAAATCTAATTCAAATGGGAAAACTTTGATGTTAATGTATTGGTACGGGGATACCAAATTGAAATAATGAAAGTATGCAATTATATGATGATAATGCATAGGAATGTATGAGTTTGTGTTGCAGACTAATCTGCAGGTTATGGGCTATGAAATAGACAAGTGATAATGATGATGAAAGTGGATATGTGGACCACTGCTGAGAAACATTATGGTATGAATAACATGTGGGAAATTATATTGATTGGATGCATTGCTATGATAGGTGGACTAATGCATGATTATGCTATGATTTTGGTACTAACACTGCCCAAAACTGAATAAACGATGAAAAAACCTCCAGCAACACGGTGCCCCTGTGTGTTCCACTGTAGGGTGTTGACCTTGGTTCTGTTAGGAGGGGTGGAGGCTTTTCCCACCGTGTATCCTCCATTATAGGGTGTTGACCCTAGTACTACTAGGAAGGGTTGAGGTGTTTCACACCGTGTATCATCCGAAACCTGAAGTCCTGGGAGGACGGTGCTGGTTCACGCTCCCCAAGACGTGTGATGAGGATTGTCAATTGCCTGCTAGGGAAGCTTGGTCGAGATAGCGACACTTCCACTTATGGGTTCTATTTGGAGTTAGGCCAATATAGTTGGCGCTCCAGGATAGTCTAGCAGAGGACAGATAGGATGGGAGATGGAACTAGGTTAGGAAGGAAGGATGAGTAGAGTAGTTGAGACATATGGAGATCTGTATTGTGGTGGAATTTGATGTCGTCCCTTCAAAAAAAAAAGAGAGAAATGTGTATATATGAATATTCTTTATTATGTAATTAAACCACAACTGTTTAAAATAAATTATTGAACTGGACAATTGTAATAAAAGGATTTCTTGCACGGATAATTGATTGTTGTCTTTTATAAAAGACCATCCTTCCTGACTGGATTGAATGCATACGTAAATTATTAAAGAATGACAGTTTAATTATTAGTACATGCACGAGGTTTGCATGTACTAGCTACACATGCATTCCTTGTACATATACATTAGTATGTATGGAATTCTTGACTTACTTAATGATATTGCCAGTTACTTGCTATGAATGTATGAACCACACTCTTTTCCTTTGTACCATCAGATACCTTAACTTCGGGACGAAGTTTCTTGAAGGGTGGGAGTATGTAACGACCCTAAATTGATAAATGGTTAAAGATTATTAAGTAAGATTTAATTAAGGGATAATTGAAGTTAACAAAATAATAAATTAACTACTGACCACATTTAATGACCTTAGCATTAAATTTAAAAGATCAGTGAAGAAATGATATAACAGAGGGTAGCGTATGCAGAGGGTTGCGTATGCAGGGCGGGGAGCCCAGAAATCCCAAGAGGATGAAAAACTTAATGGGGGACGAAGGACGGAGGACGGGGGGGTGGTTGTGGAGTAATTGTGTGAGTCAGTAGGGAGGAATAAGGGATGGGAAGAAAGGGATGTTGCGGGCTGTGTGGGCGGAGAACTATTGTCTTTTGTCGTGAGCAGAGATTCTGCATTTTGCTGTGAGCAGCGATTTTCTGTGCATTGTTGTATTGGCTGTGAGCCTATGATATTTTGTGGACTATTGGCTTGCTATGAGTAAGGAACAGAGTGTTCTGGACTATGACTTTTGATCAGGGGAGGCACCGATTTGCTGGAGGTTTTGGGCACGGAGGGCCAGGATATCCATAGATATCCTGGAGCTAGGTAGTTTTCCTAGTTGGCAGGGAGGACAATAGTTTTGGGCAGTTAATTTCTTGTTTGTGGCAGGATTGATCCGTGTACCAGGCAGCAACAAAGGCAACAAGGTAGTAGAAATTAGCATCACTACCAGGTATTTGTCAAGTTATGCATTTATTTCATTCTACCAGAAAATTATTAACCTGTGATAAATCTAAGTTACCGAAATTGTTGTTGGAAAGATAAATATTACGCTGTGAATTTGTTGTCTCCACTTAGAGAATGAATTACTCATGAAATTTACGATGTTTAGAATTATTTGGAAATTACACCCTCACCCTCTGAAGGAGTTGAAGCCAGAGTTAGGAGACCTTTCACCGGGTCATCAACAAAGAAAGAAAGTATTGAAAAAAAGGGCATAGTGGAAGCTCCTATCCAGAGTAAAGGTAAAGTTAAATTTGTAGTTGTTGAAAATCACATTGAGGTTATAGAAAAAACCACTACAGAAAACCCTACCTTCAAAAGGCTGAATAGACAACTTAAAGAGGCTAGAAATGAAATTGTTATTTTGAAAGGAGAAGGGTTGGTTGAAAGAAAAAAGTTGAGTGACCTTATGTATATGTATCTGAAAACTATTGATAAGTCCAAGTTTGTATAAAAAAGGTTTCTTCCTCTCCATAGGCAACTTAATAATTTATACACACAAAACAGAGATTTACGAGCTCATATCAGAAGAATTAAACTGGAGCTGCAACCTTTTAAGGAAGAACTAGCCAAAATAAATTTGAATGTGTTGGACCAAGCTGACACAAGGAGGAGTTCCAGGCACAGAAAGTAATGGATGAAATACCTTAAGCAATCTCAGTTTTGGAAATGCTTGTTCCTTGAATTTTTTAATATTTTGAGGAAGTATGATGCCTATGACTGATTTTTTCACTCATGCACCAAATTATGAAATTTCTACAGGCATCCCTAACACTGAAGAAGGTTTTTTCATTGTTTTGAGGGATTTAATAGACTAATTTGGAAGCTATAGGAAATTTCACAGTTCCTGGCACTGCGAACTGGCTGATACAGTTGGTGCTACAAGATATGCTGCGATCTCCTATTTTGATGGTTTCAAGAGGATCAATGATTTCTAGATGGCTAGGGAAGAATGGTACAACCGTTTGTAGGTTATTTTAAAGTTGGAAACATACATGGAAAGAAGAGGAATGCGCTGAAAGGACACCTCATCATGCAATGTTAAGGTGTTAGGATATTTTCCAACATTAGCCTTATTTGTAGCAATTTGTCTTTTCTAGTTTGTATAGATGTAATTACTTCAGTTTTGGATGAGAGAATCATAAGCTAGAGGATGGAATTCACATTGTATTTCTAGTATTCCTTATCTAGACTATAAAATAGGCATTATAATTCATTGTAGAGGTTCGAATGGTTGATGCAAAAAACACTTTTTGGTGATATTGATGTAAAAGAGCCTACTCTGGTTTGATGTATCAGACTTGATCGATTTTTGTCTAATGAAATTCAGTTTCCCTCTTGCCATATTGCTTCTCTCGCAATATAAAATTTAGTTTCATTGAATGATTCAGATGATGTTAATAGTTTTATTGCAATGAAGGTTTGACTGTGGTGTTGTTATAACGTTTCTTAGAGTTTTTAGCTTGGATTTAATAAGTTCTTGTATCTAAATATTTTCCTTCCTTTATCTACTAGTAAAACCTGATGGTAGTGGTAGACTTACTTCACTTTTCTCACTAAAGTATTCCTTCTATCCACATTATTCCTTAAAACCCTGATCTAAGTTAGACAAGACCTCTTTTGTTGATTCATTTTATCTAGAATTTCTTGTGTTTTCACATTGCTGAACTATGTTTTATCCATTTGAAACCACATTTTAAGACTTACCTCATAAACCTATTGATGGGTATTGAGCATGCACTTTAGCAGTCAAATTGTAACTTTCAGTGCTAACAGTAGGATTATTTAATTGAAAATGGCCCAAGAGGGGAGTGACCCCAACGTATTATATTTTACCTCTCCCCAATACAAACCTTTCTATAAGAATCTATTTCTTTCCAAGGTTGCAGATTGCAGTCAACCGGAAAATTGAGGTCAGTGTGAAGAAATTTTTATTTCCTCCTATGTGGAGGAAGGGGATATTCGTTCCAAAGATTAGCTACCCTGAGGTTGTCCCCTTGTTTCATTTTTTATCGAATAGGTTGTATTCTTTATAAGGATTTTAGGGGAGTCAATTGTTTCCATGGGTCAAACAAAAAAAGACCATATTTTCCACTTTGAATCTCCCAAAAGGCATGTTCTTGGATAATAGGATGATTACTCCATGACGCATTCCATATATTTGTGCCTAGAATTTGATCCATATTCTTAATGATCTGAGAGACATTGATGTTAGGAGCATATTTTTACTTACATATTTGTTCCTACAACTCGTTTGGTTTCTTAATCCAATGCCACCATATCTTGGCACCCATCACTTCATTTAGCAAGTCGAGATCACGAATACCAATACCCCCATTGAAATTTGGATTGCATACTTTGTCCCAACTTATGAGGGCCTATTGTTTCCCTTCATTTTGAACTTTTGAGAGAAAAATCCTTTTCAAATTATGAATGGATTTGATAATAGATTGCGGTGTAGCCAAAATGGAAAAAAGGTAAATGGGGATGGCTTGGAGGACTGACGTGATTAGGATGAGGAGAGAAGACATATTAAGGGTTTAGAAGGTCTAGGAGTTAAGGGGATAGGTTAGATATTGATGAGAGAGACCCATGAGATATTTCTGGTTGCCGAATAAGAAAGAGGAATGCCAAGGTAATTGAATAGAAAGGAGGTCATGGGAATGCCTAGTAAGCGAGAGATATGTTGTTGAATGGCCATAGGACTATTAAATAATAAAAAATTGTATTTATCTAGGTTAGTAGAGGTTCCAAATACCTCACTAAAATATGTAAGTATGAAGTTAATTTTCAAGGATTCTTGCGCGCCTGTGGTACCCATTAACATGGTGTCATCCACAAATTAGTTGTGGGAGGATTCTAGTTGTAAAGCATGCAATTCCATGCCTTGAGGAGAACCATATACAATAGAGGCCTTGATGTACCAACCCAATCCCTCTATCATTATGATGAATAGGAAGGGGGAAAGTGGATCACCCTGGAGAATTCCTTTGGAAGGATCAAAGGGATTGGATGCAACACCATTGATAAGAATGGAAAAATAGATTGAGGAGGTTAGTGTAAGTATCCAATTGACCCAATAAATGAAAAAACCAAAATCTAAGAGAGGTGATTTCATATAATGCTAGCTAAAGCCTTTGAAATATCAAGCATACCTAGACTTCTGGTAAATTTTAATGAGTGAAGTGCCTGATCTGAAAAAATGACGTTGTCCATTATTTGGTGCCCCTCAACACATCCTGGTTTCTCTTTAGAGATGATAAAGGGAAGAATCGGCTTAAGGCGGAGGGAAATCACTTTAGTGATAATTTTGTACACCACATTGCATAATGCAATTGGCCTAGACTGATTTGTCTAGGAGAGTCTTTCCTCCTTGGGAATGAGAGTAAGAAACATGGCATTGAAAGATGAGAGCACATGTCTAGAAGCGCAAGATTCCTCTATGAGTTTCTATACGTTCTCCCTTACCATCGACCAACAATCATGAAAGAAATGTTTTGTGAAGCCATCTAGGCCTTGTGATTTCCCCCCCAAGATTTCCTTTATGGATTGGTCCACTTACTCAATAGTGACAGGCCTCATAAGTGCATCATTGTGCTCCTCATATTTAAGGGGAAACATATGAATAAGTGTCCATGCTAGTGGCATTTTCTACAATGGAAAGGTATATTATCATAATCTATAGTCTGAACCCATTTCTCATCTTAGTATTCTAGGGTTAAGGATCTTGAAAGGGCCTTTCATAAATTCATATAAATACATATCCATGCATAATATCTATATCTCCTTTGAAGAGTGGCTAAGGAGGATTTAACATACCTTCCCAAGGTATTACCAATACCTGTGAGGATTTATTCCAACCAAACTTTATGTGGGAGCGAGTAGAGTCGAATCTAGACCGGTGTGAATGAAAAATACACGTTTTTGGACTAAAGTGATCTGTCCATAAGTTGAGATATAACCCCACTGCGTTGAAGAAATATGGGCCATTTTAGAAGATGTGATCCTTGCCCTCAATATTGAAGAATATTATTGTAAAACAACCCTTCAATATCAACTAAACTTCATAGTGATGCTTGGGGTTCCACCACATATTTATCGAGTGCATGAGATCCCATTCAGATGGCCATAGGCCCAGAAAATTTTATATCATATCATGATCCTTTATAAATTGGGTATTATCTCCTACCCTTGCTGAATTGATTACATACCTTGGAGAAATAGTGGACCATGGAATGCATTTCCCTGGCTCCCATATAGGATTCACTTTTGGATGGGAGGTGTTTTATTCCACATCCATGGCCTTACCGAACCATTGCTTTCCTTGCAGAATATCCTCTCTGAGATGGTGAGATAGATCAAAGGTCGGTCTCTTACTCGTAGATCCTGGCACTTCATTAGCTACCACATTATTCTATGAGGGGGTTTGCACCCCCTCCCCTATGTTCATGAGGTTCCTGCAATTTATGGTACCCCTCTGTCGTGACCGAATTCCCCTGAAAAATAGCTTAGTGGTGATTGTTGATCTAGATCCCAACACACATTAAAACCCTAGCCACTCTGCTTCCACCTTCTAGGAGGAATAAAATTGTAGTACAATTTTCATTGCACATTGCAATATTAAATAATAAATATTTAATTAATTCTTTAGTATTTAATAATTAATCAATTATTTAGTATCAAATAATTAATAATTAATAATTGATTAATTATTTAATATTAAATAAGAATTTAATGGGTTTCAAATTGCATATTGCACATTTCACATTAATAAATAATAACATACCATATGGGGCTACACCACTACGGAGGTGCGGAGAAATCATCAAAGAAAATTCCTTTGCACATTCGATGTATAGGTACATAACTATAATCTGCATGGATATACTTGTGCTAAATTTTCTACCCATACCTATGTGGAGTTGCAGACAAATATTCAAAGGAAAAGTATTGCACAAACCATGTACGTGTATGGAACCATTGTTGTGCATGGATTTTCCTTGGAAAAAGTCTTCGCACATAAGAAACAACGTATTGCACATCAATAAATAATATCATACCTATGCAGAAATACACATGTGCGAAGGAGATGACAAATCGTCAAAGCAAAAGTCTTTGCACATACCATGCATAGAAAATAATTAATAAATATTTAATTTTTTAATATTAAATAATTAATAAATAGTTAATAACTAATTAATAAATAATATTAAATAATTATTAAATGATTAATTATTTAATGAATTACACATTTTTATGCATTGGAAATTAATAAATAATATCATACTTGTCTAGGGTATACATGTCTAGAGGTGCATACAAATGTTCAAAGCAAAAGTCTCTATGCATATGATGTTCCACTAAGTTTTACTTTACACTCAACGAATTGTTTTTTTTATGAAATTTTATGATAGTTGTTTTTATTTTATTATAATCATTGTCCTCTTTGCATATACAATAATGTTTTATTTATTTATTATATGAATTATCTTTTGACAAAGACTATAGTGCATTTAAGTATATTGATTTTCATTCTTCTAACACATACAATTGTTTCTTGTCATAGACTTGTAGCATGGTATATATATAATATTTTAGACTACAGTGTGAGTTTCCAATTATACATTGCAAATGATCAAGGTTTCCAATAAAGAAATAGAGGAACCCCTAGTATAATGTACTATACAATGCCCCCTATTTTGTCACCATCTCTAGTTTGACAAGGAACCCTCTTCGGGGAAGGGAAAATAGCCATGCAATGGAGTTTAGTCAAATAAGACAATATTCATAAAGGTAATATATTTTTTAATGTATTAAATCTTAGGGTTATCAAACTATACATGTATAGTGAAGAGGAACCTTTGTAAACAAGAATATATAGTCAGTCTAGAACATTGTTAAATTTTTCTAGACATAGTTAGGATGAAGAACGCTAATGGAGTCATGCGAACTATGGTCACAAAGAAAAAGGAAGTGGCTAGGTATTTATGTACAAAATATAAGTTTATAATGAAATGGATAAATAAATTAGGTATTTGACATTAACTGTAGACTACAAAATCATTTAGTACCACTGAAATGTATACAAATGTCTCAATCACTCGCAAGAGTCCAAGTTATTTGTAACTTCTCTAGTAACAATGTGCATATGCACACCGGGGCACTACCGGATTTCGTGCATGCACATGTTCAACCATTTCTCAATCCTCATATGTATATCCTCAAAGGCACGAAGTTTATTCTATTTTATAGGAAATGTACGAAGAAAACAGATTGGTCATTCCACTTTGATCCTGAACTTCCGCACTACTGCACTCCTAATAGTTTGCATACTTTCAAAATGAAATCTATTTACAATCCACTAAACCTAGTGGAAAGTTGCATTTTAATTGATTACCTATATATGTACATTTACCGTTAACCACGATGCCAACCAAGAGAAGCTAAATTATAATTGTTGGTTGTTTATAGTTGTGGTAAAGTTGTTTACAATTTTTCCCACATATATATTTTAGTTTAAACATCTCCAATTTACCAAGTTTCTTGTTTGTTATTTCAATTTCATATGACTATGGACATATGTGTTATATGATAATGGATACCAGATTATGATTAGGGTTATATTTTATTTTTGTTGGAAAGGCATGGACGCCAAAACATGTGTCAAAAAGAAAGCATGATATGCATTCATTCCATATACAATTTTTCTTTTTCTTTAATATTTCAATGTGCAATGTGCTTCTACTTATGTGTGTATAATTTTGAAGATGTATATGTGCGAATACTTTTGCACATGTATATCCCCGTAGAACTATGGTTTCAATTTATTAAATAATTAATTATTTAATATTATTTATTTAATATTTAATATATAATATCAAGTATTTATTATTTAATATTGCAATGTGATGTTGCTTATGTGTGGAGACTTTTTCTTTGACGATTTGTCTACACATCTACATATGTATATCCCAGTATAGGTATGGTATTATTTATTAATGTGCAATGTGCAATTTATTAGATAATTAATTATTTAATATTATTTATTAATTAGTTATTGATTATTTAATATTAGAAAATTGATTGTTTATTAATTATTTAATATTAATCCCCAGATGGGGCTCCATCCAATGCATAGTGCATATGAATCACTACAGGGAATCAAGACCACCCTCTACTTGGCTCACCAATCTGTGAGCCAACAACATGGGTAGAGAATTCACGAGGTTGTCATTTTAGAATATTTAGGGCATTTTGTACTCAACTAGATTTTGTTCCATGGGAATGTTGCAGGTTTGTACGAGGAAGGTTGGTGTCCATAAATCTAGGTACCCATTGATTAAATTTCCATTAAAATCCATGATGCGGTTGATGAGAGGTGACTTAAGGAGTCCCAACATTGGGGGGAATCATCACTTTTATTGTAGTTTCTACATAGTGTTTTATCGCAGGTGGGGAGAAAAAAGGATAAAATTAATTCACATCTAGGATTCTTCCATTTCCATCCTCATGGTGCCGAGACAATGAGGTCGCTTGAAGAGGGGAAGAGAATAACACATTCTAGTGGGTCTCCCTCCTCAGTTGTGGGAAGTGAGAAATCAAATAGCCAAATGAGTCAGTCCAGGTCTCCATCTCTTAGCTTGACAATGACTCACTAAAAGTATAGTGGTCACACCTCATTTATTTGGGGTTGTAAAATTGAATGGTTTAATAGATGTGGGTTCTCTCTAGGTTATTCCCTGAAATATTTTCGAGGTTGGACTTCTTCATAAATCCCACCGCCAAGTTCCCCTCATGGTAACTCCAATTGTACTCATGATTCTCTATCCTTAGTGAATACAACTACTCATCCTTATGGAGAACCCTCCTATGACAATCCTAGAGTATTTTAAGAGTAGGATTCCCAACACACTTTTGAACCCTTGTTTATACTTCAACATTTGATTTTTGAGCTTCAAAAACAGTTCTCTGATGTCCAATTCCTCCTTGAGTTTATGGAACATTGTATTTCTATGACAACATATTTGAGCACTGAACAAGATTCCTCGTGAACTCCTATGACAATCAAAGAAATGACGCCAATCCTCCTTACTCTGGGACATAATTGACATCGAGCATGATGATCACTAGGTCCAATATTTTGGTTGCTAGTTTTTCTAGTTTGTATCTGGTCCAACTGGACATTATATCTATTAGTTTCAAGACCAATATAAGATCACAGGATTATATTATAGTTTTGTATTTGGAACTGTTAAACAACATTTATGCTATTATAGATATTTGGATCTGTTATATTTTTGTTTCCATAGGAAGTACAATTATGAAAACTCAGTTGGAGCATAGGTGGTTTCGATTTATGAAGACTAATTCTGTAGCGAACACTTGTCATTTTGTAATATTTTTTCATGAAAGGTAATTTATAGATCACTTAAAAATATTATTTAATATTAAATAATTAATTATTTAATATTGCAATATAAAATGTGTTTCTTGTGCGAGAATTGTTTTTCATGACACTTTTGAATAGGTATATCCCCTCACAACTATGGTTCTTAATAAATAATTAATAAGTAATTAATAAATAATATTAAACAATTAATTATTTAAAAAATTGAAACCATAGTTGTGCAGGGATATAGTTCTGCAAAAATTTTCACACTTAAGCAGCAATGCATTGCACATTACAATATTAAATAATTAATAAGGCATATACCCACACAACTATGGTTCCACACATTGCATATGGCTCATTATTAATAACAAATTAAAAAACAATATTAAATAATTAATTATTTAATAAACAACAAATAGTTTTTTTTTAAACTCATATATGCAAATTAATAAATAAAACCATGCCTATGTGGAGCTATACGTGTATAGAGGTGTAGATAAATCATCAATGCAAAATCCTCTGCACATACCATGGACACGTATGAAACCATGTTGTGCGGGGGATATACTTGTGCAAAAGTCTTCGCACATAAGCACCAATGCAGTGCAATATTTAATGATTTAATATTAAATAATTAATAAATATTTAGTAACTAATTAATAACTAATATTAAACAATTAATAATTATTTAATTATTTAATAAAAATTGCACATTGTATATTACGCATTGGACACAAATAAATAATATCATACCTATGCAAGGATATACATGTGTAGAGGTGCAGACAAATGTTCAAAGAAAAAGTCTCCACAGGTAAAATCATGAATCTGGGTAATACTTTAGTGAGAATCGGGATCGCGAAAATTGTTAATGGCATGTTTTCATTCGAACTCTTGAATTTTTCGGCCGAGATAGTTTTCGTATGAACTATTTTTCGGCCAAAAGTTAAATATAACAAAATTGTTGAAAAATATAACACAAATTTTAAATCTAACAATTTTTTTTGTTAAAACTAAGTTTCAACCAAAAAACACTAATAGTTCGATCGAAAACCTATAACTATGGAACTTTTCAGAAAAGTATGTGTTCACTTCAGCTTACTCTAACTTGGGGAGGAGTAGACTCCGTAAAATACTATGAGTCTGGTTTCAGAACTAGTACCAACATTTTTAGAGTTGAATGTACCTTCTTTTGATACAATTTGTATTCAATTTAATTGTTTTTTAGTAATTACAGTTAATTTTATAAAAAAATGTCTTCATGTTATTTTTAGATGACATAATGATTCAGTAAAATGAAAAATCAACATATGCAATAATACGCAATAAAAAATTATGAAAATTTATATTATCGAAGCTTTCACTATACTCTTCAAAAGGGTACTTTTCTATTTTAGTTTTAAATAAAAATTAAGGTATATAAGTGGTGTCAACCTAAATGTGTTTAAAATATGCAACGTTTTTAGATTGATCAATTTCAAAAAATTGTAGTAATTATTATATTCATTCGTTTTCTTCAAAACTATAGTCATACTTTAATAGAGTTTGTTTAGATTGTTTCAACGTATTTCATTTTTCATAATCAAAAGTTTAATAATGAGTAAAGTTTTGTCAAAAAAACATAAATCATTATCAGTGCCTTCATTTTTAAGGAACATATTTTCAAACAATCACTAAAATGTCATATCAAATATCAATAAAAAAAATTCAAAAAACAATCAATAGAAATCTAGCAAAATTCATGACAAGTTTTGTTTTTACTGTAAACTGAATTTATAAATAAATAAAAAAACAACTTTTGCTTACCAAAAGTTGAAAAACTTTTGACAATATAATTTATTTTCTCAAAAAAAAAAGAAAAATAGACACCCAGATTCATGGTTTTACCCCCACACATACAATGTACTACTAAGTTTTACTCCACATTGAACAAATATTTTTTTTTTTTTATTATTTTTACAAAGTTTTATGCTAACTTTTTTTATTTTATTATAATCATTGTCCTCTTTGGTTATACAATAATGTTTTTTTTTTTTATTATATGAATTATCTTTTCATAAAGACTATTCATTATATATGCATTAGTTATATTAAGTTTAATTGTTAAGTATATATTTCACAGTTGGGAGGGTTGTGCGTACAAATGTATCAAGAACCTGCAAAAGTCTAAATTACCTATAACTTCTCTGGTCACAATGTGCACATGCACACTAGGGCACTGCTAGATTATGTGCAGTTGTATGTTCAACCATCTCACATTCTGCAGATGTGTATCCCTGGAAACACAAAATTTATTCTATTTTATAGGAATTGTGTGGAGAAATCAAACAAGTCATTGCACTTCAATCCCATACTTCCACACTATCGCATTCCTAATAGTTTTCATAACTGCAAAATGAAATGTATTTGTGATCCACTAAACCTAGTGGAAGTTGCATTTTAATTGATTACCTTTATATGTACATTTACGGTTCACCATAAAGCCGACCACGAGAAGCTATATATTATAATTGTTGGTTGTTTATAGTTGCAGAAACATTGTGGACAATTTGTGCCAAATATATATTTTAGATTAAACATATGCAATTTACCAAGATTCTTGTTTTCTATTTAAATTCCATATGAGTATGGACATATGTGTTGCACAATAAGGGAAATATCTGATTTAAAGTAGTAATGTAACAATCTGTTTTTTTATTGAAGTTTGATTACTATAAAAGTTTTTTATTGAAGTTTGTGTACTATAAAAGTTTCATGTGGACTTGTTGCTTGGCACTTTGGGCGCTAGACTTTGATATGTGTGTTGTGGCTCTGTGCTAACCTGTGGTTGTATGTTCAAGGGTGCCAAGCTCGACAATAATGGCTAGTGGACTTGGAGGTTGGATCTTCTTCCAATACATTTTATTATGTAACGAACCGCCTCGTTACGACGACCGTTCGAGTGATAGGTGCAAATTTTTTTTTTTGTGTTGAGGGTGTGTGCGCGTGTGTGGAATTAACAACATACTTAACTCTATGTCGCCACTCGACGACCAACAAGACGCGACCACAACAAGTAAAACTGACCACTAAATACGACTGACCTCCCACCCGTCCTACCCTGCAAGGTTAGGACCTCCAAGACACATAATCAACGCTCAAGCCCGGTTTCCCATCGTATTTAACCATTTAAGGTCTCAGGGCTGGCGACTGTTCTGAGGAACATGGAGGTATCTACATCCCACCTGACACAACAGACCAAGCACTTAACAAAAATCAATACGACAAGCATAAGAAGTACGGTCACGCCCCTTACGGTAGGCGCGTGACAAGGAACTCTGACCTCGAATCCCAAGCTCAACATCCAATCATAGACCAAACAATCCCCCAATTACTAACTTCGAGTAAATGCTGGTACGAAAATTTAGGACGTTCCACCATGTGTGTCCTATCATTATCAAGATTACACTAACCTCACAATAAGATAGCCATACCATTTCATTTCTAAAATTCAGTAACACGA
>JZKD02S0411748.1:1684393-1726529 GCA_000966675.3 Picea glauca | reverse complement strand
TAACTCAATGCATCAAAATGAAAGAAGAGTTTTATCATCATATAAATCCAGATCACTTGCGAGCAAGTGTCCTCAAAGAATAAGTTTGGTATGTGCGCCAGAGCGGGATGTTACAGCATTTGATTCTATATATAGATCAATTAGAACAGTATTCTTAGTATTTGTCTATTCACTCAAACCAAGTTGTTTAAATCAATTGAAACTACATGGTTCATTGCATGCCATGCTATTATCGAAACAAGCATCAAAATGTCTAAATTTGTTTTTATGCAAAATATTTATCACATGCTATATTCTTTGTTGCACGAGATGAAATTCTAAAATGATATATTCAAACAAGCATGCCAATATACATATTCACACCAATAGTTGTATGTAGAACAAATGTGATTGTGATTTCTTGCACAATCACATTACGAAAGCAATTTCTCACACTGATAGTAGAGATGCATATTGCATCTACAAAGTTGTTTCAATTGAAATATATCTCTTGTAACAATATATAAATGTTTCAATGTAACATTACCAATAACATCTAAACATCTTGTCTCCAATTTCCATCAAAATTTTGACATAATTGAGTTGCAAAGAATGCAACAGAACAATACTGCAATACTAATAGTTTCAACCAAATACATTTGAATCAATGCATACTTTATTCCTAGCATTCAATAAGTGCACATGAAATATGTATATACAATGTATATGATATTATGCATTAACCAAAAAAACAAAAACTAGATCATAGTTATAGTAATTGCACAACGAAATTCAAAAGAAATAGATAGAAGTCATTGCACATGCACAATGACACTATACTCATCCAATATCTACCCCACATGAAACAAAATATTGTCTTCGTTCGATGAAAATTTTCAATCTACTAGAAAGTTGCGTAGCATATAAATTGTTTCGGGCTTCTTTTGCAAATACATTTCATATTGCATTTTTGTTAGGCCAGGAAGTAGTTCCTACAATATTGGTTCCATGGCGGTGAATTTCACATTATCGTTGTCAATTCTATGTATAACAACACCCAGGAAATGTTTATATACAAAATGGAATCTATGATTGCATCTTACACAGTCAAACATTGCATTCTTTTTTATCAAAGTAGGTGGTCCTACAGGAGAATTGCAAATTGCAAAAACATGTTCAAATGGAATTGAATATCCAATTTCTACTATCGTTGTACCCTCGACCTGTTCATAAACTACAAATTTTAATAATTTATGTTGTGTGTGTGTGTGTGTGTGTGTGTGTGTGTGTGTGTGTGTTTTCAAATACTCTTGTACATGACATTTGGAGATAGAGTTGTAAATTTGTACTAACAACATTTTTCAACCCAGATAGTTTTTTTAGAACTTTGACCACTTTTGTTGTAAGTTTTATTATAAATTTCGACTGTGTTGTACAAAATTCATTTTTTTTTGCATCTCTCCTCTTAGTTATATTTTTAAATAGAAAAATGCAATTTTTTCCTATTTTCAATTGTTGTTCTAGTGAAGCGAATAAATATCCATATGTCTTGAACAACTACAGTTCATACATAAAAGACTATAGTTTTCATATAGCCACACCTAACATATAGTAGCATATAAACAGAAAAGATTTGATAGTGGAAAATAATATTGTTTCTATCTCATCCTCTATGTTTCCATATTTTGTATGCAAATTGTACTATGATCCAACTTTCTTATCTAGTTTCACGAAAAATCCAATAGTGTTGATGGGATACATGTTTGTATTACTTGCAAATTGCTTGATTTTTGTGGCTGCTATGAAATTGTATTCTTTCCATGTTAGAGACACTATCTCAACGACAATGCATTCAAATATGAATATAACACAATCACAATCACCATGATCATAGACAATTTTTGGTATAATTTTGAAAATTGTAATAGATATTCCATCTCCAAGAACAATCCTTTGCTGATGTCTTTCAATGAGATGTGTAGAAAAATTCAATGTAATGGTCATCATGCCATTTGCATCTGTCATGCCAACATGCAATATTTTGTGTGTTCAAGTCTCTTTATCCAAATATGTGTTGTAAACAACCATCACGTCACCAATGGATACTTCCACAGTTCAACGAATATTCAAGTCTTCTATTGAAACAATGTTCGAAGTTGCACAATTGCACAATGCAATCGGAATTGCAGAAAATAAGCAATATGAAAAACAATTTCAATGTATTTCTTATCCAACTGCAAAATACACACTTTTATATATATACCTTTCCAATTTGTTATGTTGTACATGTATACTTTCTTCACCTGTCTCTGTCACACTTTGCTCCCCAACATTGATTGTTTCGATTCCAGATATAACTATCTCACCTTAACTGAATAGAGAAATTTTCAAATTGCATAAGTACCTCTTTCTATTAGCTAACCATGCCATGGAAAAATGCAAACAAAAAATAGACTATACGAATTTACATGTGACTCTATTGTTGGGAGTGTAACATACCCATCCACCCACAAGTTGTGTAATGTTACTTAAAAACACACTTCAAAAATTGATTTCCAATTATGATAATAATTAATTAGAAAATAAGCATGAAATACTCACATGCATTAATCAATATCCATGCTATAACATAAAAGAAATGAATAGTGTGACATGCACAAAAAATAACCAGCAAGCATGCATGGAGAAATACATCTCGTAGATAATTAAATACACAACACAATATACATTATACATAAAACACAAAGAACACTTATCTTTTCAAGTAAACATTCACCAACTGGATGTATACCAAGGATGTTCCTCCCAACCATATACATTGTTGTTCATTTACACTCAACAAAATGTCACCCTCGATCCATGGATATGAATCCACAAGGATGGGTCCTAGGGAAAATAAAAAACACCCAACATTTGGCTAACTAGCTCTCATGTTTTTCCAATCACACAACAACCCTAATTTCTAGATTTCTTTCCCCTTCAACCTACACAATCCAAAGAAATTAAACCCTTTATTTTCCATGTAGTCCCTCGAGTTGTTCCATTTCTGCAGGGTTCCAGTGCTACAGGTCAAGAAATCTCCATGCTAGAAACTTCAATGATTCTCAATTGTGACAGTTATTTGAGAACTATCATGAAACGTATTCCCATAGGCATACATTCCCACATGGAATGATAACCAATTCCTCATAGCCATATTCTAATGGCTCTCCTCCTCTAGCCATTTGTTTCCATACTCCAACCAAGAGAACATGAATTAGCAAGAGTGAATGAAAAAGAATCCCAAGGAAAGAGTGTAAGAGTAAATGGAGAAGAACCCACAAGAAAACCCACAAGGGATGTTTATATAATTACATGAAATCAAGAACCACATGGCCTCCCCCACAAGAATCTCATGTAACCACTTTTCTTAATTAAATCCAATATGGCCAAATAAAATAAAATAAAAATACGTATCCCCTTAATCCCCCTCTCTCGTGGAATCGCAACCCCCTATCTCTTGTCCTTCTTGTCTTGCATCCAACAATGTCTTTTTATTAATGTATATACAAGTACTACATTTCCTAGGCACTCCGACCCCTTTTCAACTTTACTGGTTCACCACCCTAATGTCACATTTACATAATGCATTCTAGTTCATAGGGATTAAAACCAAGGTGTTACAGAGAGTGTGTCTACGATGCAACGATACTAATACTTCATTGGCTTGTCCAACTTCTCCTAGTTGCAACAAAATATATGTGAATGCATATCACATCGAATATATTCTACATTATTTTTAAATTCATACCTGGACATTACTATCAAATGTACCAATGTGTCTTTGTATATGTCATTCCTTACAAATGGAAAATAATGCAAATTATGATTTTGTTTTGCAACCTAGCATGTCCGTTCTCAATTCAATAGATATCTATTTTAATTCTGTATGCTTTTTCAGTTTCTCAATGCACTTCTGACGAATACATTGTCCATTCACATCTGACAGAGGAATGGCACATCTGTATAATTCCCAAATATTCCTTGGTCACAATTTTTTCATTTCGTAAAAAAACATTTGATATGTATATAACTTGGAAATATGGACATGGAATATTTACAAACAATGGATGCACAACTTACTACCAACATGATAGAAACCAATGCAATATTCACTTTCAACTATAGGCACTACTATGCAATATCTATATATATTATTGCATTTGCATACAATCTACCAAAAAAAATGTTGTTTCTTTTGTAATTGTTTTAGGAATAACTTCTCTTGGAACATTTTTCTTAAGTTTCCTCTCCTACATTGTTTGTTACTTCCTTCTCTCCTCCAATTACTCTATTTCATTTTCATGTGAAAGAATTAAACCAAAACCAATGAATCCATAAATAAACCCTCATGTCAAAATTGCATGAAATACACAATGTTAAGGGGAAACAAATGAATAACACACAAATCAAATTAGAAAAATGCACCTTTGTAGCTCTTGTTCCATATTTATTTGTTTGTCATATTGTCCTTTTTAACAAAGGTGTTTGTTTCGATTCAATGTACATTGAACTAGTCAAACATCAATGTATATCGATGAGAGAAAGATTGTTGCAAATGGCCACCCCAGGCACATCTGCTATCCAAGGACCTTCTCTTTCCTAGGCTCGAAAAGATGAATCACTCCTCAAATCCCTTATCGAGAATTTCCAATACCCACAGACTCTTCCCTTCTTGATCCTCTCTTCTATACTTTCAAGGGATCGGAACTCACGGCTTCGCGAGTCCAACAATCAGGCGCTACACCCACAGATCCCCGAGATCCGAAGCGTTAATCAACTCGCTGACTTTTCCCCTACCGGGACTTCTTAGCTATCGTGGCTTCACCCTATCGCGACCTCGCCACTCGCTATACCAAATCCTCGGGCTTCCAGTTCCTGATAGTTGATGTACCGAGCACCGATGCAATCATGTCACGTGTTTCACGATTTGCCACTTCGCACTTTCGCCACTCATGGCCCCAAACACTAATTCCTCCATCTTCCAAGTCCCGATGTGACGAGACTCCGATATCCTCCTGCCGCACCTTCGCTACTTCACGCCTCGTGACTTGAACCTTCAACTCTATAGACCTTTGGCTTGCGAGTCCCGATCTCGTGAGATCTTCGATCTTCGCCACCTGCCTTGCACTCACTCCTGTGGCCCACACGACTTATGTCACCATTGGGATATCACCTCTCTCTCTATCGCGACTTCCGTTACGTAGATTAGGAGTCCCGCCTCATGAACTTCCGACATTCTGATCCACGAGTAGAACCCTGCTCCTCGTGATCCCGATCGACGGCTCCTACCCTTCTGAACTTCAAACCTTTTCCACACCTTCACTGTAGCCTCCTTTCACCTTCGCAATATCCAACGGCCCACAGTATTTTGTGAAATCTCCTCGGAGAATTTCGTCCGTCCGTTTCTTCCTCATACAATTCCACGAAAAGGAAGAAATGTCTCTCCGCGAGACTCATTGTCTGCTCGCCAACCTACGCTGCTTCTTTTCACCTTCGATGGAAACTTTCTCTGTGCTTATCCTTCAATGATTTTGAAGGCCTACTCCTCCTGAGATTCCTTGCGATTCTCGATTACTTAGAAGGGACTTTGTACGCACTCATTGCAAAAAATCTTCAACCTTGTCTAAGTGTTGAAGTCTTTCGACCCTTCGCACTCTTGCAGCAGTAGTCTTTCAATACTTTGCTCAGAATCGCAACTCTGAGACTTTGATTGGCCTGTGAACTCCTTGCACGACAATGTTCCTATCTACACTGTTGAGACGAAATGACAACAAAATATTTCTCTAATTGAACCCTGCATTCATGCACTCCTTGCGGACAAATTCAACTGCACTCCTTGCGGACAAATTCAACTGCACTCCTTGCAGGAATCTTCTGGCTCACTTAGAAAAACTATTGGAACCCATTCACGCACCCTCTCAGACTTCAAATTAACCATGAAATCACATACACAACATATAAAAGAAAATGTATGATAGAAAGCAAATGTTCATAAGCATAACAACATCAACATAGAGAATAGACACATAACCATGGATTGGAATGGAAACTTCATTCTATTAATTCAATATCTATACATGGATGTTCTCTACACATTTGTCTGCTTGCTCTTCTGCTCTCCTGAATGCTTCCTATGTTACAATGATACAATGAGGGTGTCTATATCCGTTTTCCCTCTTGGCTCTAAAACTATCAAATCTACAATTAAAACCCTATCTACCATCATTAACTAAAATAAATGCCTCATCTACCTAAGGACGAGAGCTATCCGCTCAAATTCCATTACAACATAAAAGGGCATCATCTCTTAAATGAACCATTTAAGATCACGCAATAATTTCCAAGTATTTTCAAAATGTGTGCTGGCTTATCCAGCTGTCTTCCGCTCGATGTGTTGGCTTGCTTGATGTGTTGGCGATGCTCCTGCATCATACTCCTTGGCTTGAAAACTTTCATGGGCTCCTGCCCATGAGCTCCTGCACGGTCTGTCCATGCTTTTGTATGACTGCTTCGTTCTCCCAGCTGGCATATTCCACTGGGTGATTCTTCCACTTGACCAGATACTCATACTATTCTTTTCTCCTGGTCCTTTTACCCACTCTCTTGTCCAGTATACGCTCCATTTGAGGCTTTTTTGCTACTAGCAATTGTTTCATCCACTCGATCATTGGTTCCTCAGTTCCAATGTCTGTTTCTCTAGCCCTGTATGGGTATAAATCTACAACATTAAATATCAGAGATATCCCGATGCCCTCCGACAACTCTATCTCATAGGCATTTTCTCTGAATTTCTTCAGGACCCTGCATGGCTCGATTTTCTTCATTTTCAGCTTATTGTATGTTCCCCTTGGGAATCTTTCCTTCCTCAAGTGTGCTAGAATCAGATCACTATTTTCGAACTGAAGTTGTCTCCGATGTTGATCTTCTCTGCGCTTGTATTCCTGATTTGAATCTTTCAGTCTCTACTTCACCTTGCCGTGAAGTTCCTTCATCACATCCGCGAATTCCTCTGCACTAGCACTGCTAGTTGCAGTCTGTTCTAAATCTCACAGTTCAGACACTCCTCTCGGATGCATCCCATATACAACCTGAAATGGACTCTTTCTTGTACTCTGATTCACTGAATCATTGTACGCGAACTCTGCCTGTGGCAATATGTTGTCCCAGCTGCTATGGTGCTCTGTCACCAAGCTTCTCAGCAAGTTCCCCAGACTTTTGTTCAGTACCTCTGTTTGCCCATCTGTCTGAGGGTGATAGGCTGAACTAAATGCCAAGTTAGTTCCTAGCTTCTTCCATAGCGTCCTCCAAAAATGACCTATGAATTTCGTATCCCTGTTCGAGACTATGCTTCTCGGCAATCCATGAAGTCGCACAATGTCTTTGAAAAACAAGTTTGCGATGTGGGTCGCATCATTGGTCTTCTGGCATGGAATAAAATGTGCCATCTTAGAAAACATTTCTACCACCACAAAGATGGAATCAACCCCTCTTTGCATCCTCGGCAAATCCAATACAAAATCCATGCTGATCACCTCCCATGGTCTCTCTGGTATGGGCAATGGCTGATAAAAACCCGCGTTCTGCTTTCTTCCTTTCGAATGTTGGCAAATTCGACACCTGTCAACAAAATTCTTGACATCTACTCGCATGCCTGGAAAAAAATAGGATTCGTTCAACTTCGCGAATGTCTTGTCATGACCAAAATGTCCTGCCAATCCACCACTGTGTTTCTCCTTCACCAAGTTCTCCCTCATGGAGGAAATTGGAATACACAGTTGATTGCCTCTGAACAAAAATCCCTCTTGGATCATGCAGTCTATCCATGGGCTCCGATCTTTGAGAACTGGATTCTCAACTCCTTCGTATGCTTCCCCGAAATCTGAATCGTTCGCATACATGTCCTTGAGATTTTCAAAACCCAATGTTTTGACTCAGAACTCCTGTAGCAACAAACATTTCTTGCTCAAAGCATCAGCCACTTTGTTAGCGGTACCTAAAATGTGCTTAATCACGAATGTGAAATTCTTCATATACTCTACCCATTTAGCATGTTTATGATTCAACTTATCCTGTTGACTCACAAACTGTAATGTATGATTATCACTGTACAATACAAATTCTTTTGGGATCAAGTAATGCCTCCACTTCTTCAATGCCTGTATGATAGCATAAAACTCTTTATCATACGTGGAGTATTTCAGCTTTGCTTCATCCAGCTTCTCACTGAAATATGCAACTGGTCTGTCTTCTTGACTCAAGATTGCTCCTATGGCAAAGCCACTTGCATCGCATTTCACCTGGAACGTCTTCATAAAATTCGGCAACACCAAAACCAGTTGTTCTATGATCTTTCACTTCAATAGATTGAAGCTCTTATCTGCTTCTTTGGTCCAATGAAAAGATTTATGTCTTTTATTGACTGTGTCCATCATTGCTGCGCTAATTCCACTAAAATTCCTGATGAATTTCTGGTAGAAACTAGCCAGTCCATGAAAACTTCTTACCTCGAAAATATTTCTCGATGATGGCCAATTCTTGATCACTTCCACCTTACTCGGATCCATCTTCAATTCATTCACCGAAATAACAAAACCCAAGTAAATGAGCTCTGTCTTCAGAAATGAGGACTTCTTCATATTAATCAATATCTTCTCCTGCTGTAGCTTTCTCATCACAATGACCAAATGTTTCAGATGTTCAGCCTTGGTCTTACTGAAGATCAGTATATCATCCAGATATACGACTACAAATTTCCCGATGAATTCCTTCAGGACTTCATTCATCAATCTCATAAAAGTACTTGGTGCATTTGTCAAACCAAATGGCATGACTAGCCATTCATACAGTCCTTCGTTTGCCTTGAATGTCGTCTTCCATTCATCACCTTCTCTCATGCGAATTTGATGATATCCGCTCTTCAGATCAATTTTTGAGAAATAATTTGCCCCACTCAGGAAATCCATCAGATCATCCATTCTCGGCAGTGGAAATCTATACCTGATGGTAATTTTGTTAATCGCTCTTGAGTCGATACACATTCTCCATCCTCCATCTTTATTTGGACTTAGTACTGTTGGAACAACACACGGACTCAAGCTTTCCCTGACCAATCCTTTATCCAACAAATCTTGGACCTGTCTCTTGACCTCCTCATTTTCTTGTGGAGTCAATATATACGCAGCTTTGTTCGGTAAAATAGCTCCTAGTATGAGGTCTATATGGTGATTCACACTTCTCATCGGTGGCAATGAATGAGGTAATTCGTCCACCACAATATCAGCGAACTCCTCCAACAGTTCCTGAATCTCATCAGGTAGGTCATCTACTCTTGTGCTAGTCAGAACAATCCTCGGTTTTCTGACCACAAAGAATTGTGGATCTTCCTTCTTCTCCATCTCTGTAAGAATCTCTTTCCCACTCATGAGAAGTATTGTGTTTCTTACTCCTAGTTTCACCTCCTTGTCCTTTATCGGAAGCAACCTGTGTGTCCTCCCATCCTTCTCTAAAGTATATGTGTTCATTCTCCCATCATGAACCACATTTCTGTCATATTGCCAAGGTTTACCCAGCAATAAATGACATACATCCATGGGAATGACATCACATAAGACCTTACCATTATATCCCCCTATCTTGATGTCCACTAAGCATTGTTTGGTGACACTTACCTGATGTCCCTTTTGTAGCCATGAGACTTTGTATGGTCTCGGGTGATCAGTTGTCTCCAGCTCCAACTTCTCTACCATCTCGGTCGAAACGAGATTATCGGTGCTACCGCTATCCACGATAACCTTGCATTTCCAGCCCTTGGTCTTGCAAGCTATTCTGAACAATCTGGTCCTCTGAGATGAGTCCTCCACCTCCTTCCCAGGTGTTAATAGAACTTTAGGCATCATCAGCGACCTTCCACTTTCCGTGTCTTCATTCTCAACATCACACCTCTATGCTTCAGCGATGTGAGCTTCCCCACTATCTTTATTTTTCTCTGGACACTCAAATGACTTGTGCCCCTCCTTTCCACACGTGAAGCATGTGATTACTCCACCTCGGCCCCTTCCTCTACCTATGGTACGAGGAAAAGTGTTTGCGTCAGCATAATCTCCCTTCTGCTCATTACGTTGTTCTCTCTGCTCAGCATATTGTTTTCCTCGCTGTGAGGTTCCACCTCTTTCAACTTTACCCTAAGGTTTCTTCCATTCCTCCTTGGGCTTCTGATATTTCCCTTGGGCAACTGCCTTACCTTTGGGCTGACCTCTGCCTCGCCCTCACTGTCCTTGCTTACGGCTCGGCTTCTCCATGGCTTTCAGAGCCATCTGATAAGCATCCTCCATCGTCCTGATGGTTGTCATGCTTAATTCATCTTGAATGTCGTATTTCATACCATTCAGATATCTGGAAACCTTCTCATCATCACTCTCTCGATGACCTTCTCTGATGTTCAGTCGATAGAATTCCTCAGTGTATTCTTTCACTTTCATCAGTTTCTGTCTCAAGTTCTGCATCCTCCTGAACAGATTTATTTGATAGTCTCTTGGGATGAATTTCACATTCATCTTCGCGATCATTCAATCCCAGCTTTTAATCTTTTGCTTTCCTTTGCAGCGTCTGTCTACTTGTAGCTCGTCCCACCATAATGATGCATGTCCTTTCAACTTTGTGACAACATGTCTAACCTTTTAATCCTCTTTGATATCCTCGTAATCGAAGAAGGTGTCAAGAGCCCTAATCCAGTCTAGTAACTCTTATGCATCCAGACTTCCTTCATAAGATGGAATGTCCATTTTTGTCCTTGAACTCATCCTGGTGATATCTTTAATCAATTGCTCATTGGATTCATCTTCAGCTGCAACTTCTCCTTGTTGTTCAACCTCAACTTCATCCTGGGAATCACTTAGATCTCCAGCACTGACTGTGCGTCGTTGAGCTGTCTCCATCTCTTCTAATCTCACTCGGAGATCACGTATCTGCCTTTCCATCTTTGGATTCCTTGTCGGCCTGCCTCTTCTTCTCACCTCCCTTTCTTCTGGGTCAGGTGATTGTATTTCCCTTCTGGGCGGCATGGTAAATTTTCTCTCTCTCTGCTAAAGAAAACAAAGAGTATTCTCGCTCTGATACCACCTGACGTGTATCAGAGTGTTTTCCTCCTCTTTCTCCCTCTGTCTGAAGTATATAAACAAAGACAAGCTCTGATACCACCTGCTGCAAACGACCACCCCAGGCACGTCTGCTATCCCAAGACCTTCTCTTCCCTAGGCCCGAAGAGCTTAATCACTCCTCAAATCCCTTATCGGGACTTTCCAATACCCACAGACTCTTCCCTTCTTGATCCTCTCTTCTATACTTTCGAGGGATCGAAACTCATGTCTTTGTGAGTCCAACAATCTGACACTACACCCGCAGATCCCCCAGATCTGAAGCATTAATCAACTCGTTGAATTTTCCCCTACCAGGACTTCTTAGCTATCGTGGCTTTTCCCTATCGTGACCTCGCCACTCGCTATACCAAATCCTCGGGCTTCCAGTTCCTGATAGCCAATGAACCGAGCACCGATACAATCCTATCACGCGTTTCGCAACTCGCCACTTCGCTCTTTCGCCACTCACGGCCCCAAACACTAATTCCTTCGTCTTTCGAGTCCCGATGTGATGAGACTCTGATATCCTCCTGCCGCACCTTCGCTACTTCGTGCCTCGCGACTTGAACCTTAAAATCTATAGACCTTTGGCTTGTGAGTCTTGATCTCGTGAGATCTCCGATCTCTGCCACCTGCTTTGCACTCACTCCTGTGGCCCACACGGCTTACGTCACCGTCGGGATATCACCTCTCGATCTATCGCGACTTCTGTTACATAGATTAGGTGTCCCGCCTCACGAACGTCCGATATGCCGATCCACGAGTAGAACCTTGCTCCTCGTGATCCCGATCGACAGCTCCTGCCCTTCTGAACTTCGAACCTTTTCCACACCTACACTGTAGCCTCCTTGCACCTTCGTAAGATCCAACGACCCATAGTATTTCACGACATCTCCTTGGAGAATTTTTTCCGTCCGTTTCTTCCTCATACAATTCCACAAAAAGGAAGAAATGTCTCTCCGTGAGACTCGTTGTCTACTCACCAACCTATGCCACTTCTTTGCACCTTCGATGAAAACTTTCCCTGTGCTTATCCTTCAATGATTTCGAAGACCTACTCCTCCTGATATTCCTTGCGATTCTCTATTACTTAGAAAGGACTTTGCATGCACTCCTTGCAACAAATCTTCAACCTTGTCTAAGTGTTGAAGTCTTTCGACCCTGCGCACTCCTGCAGCAGCAATCTTTCAATACTTTGCTCAAAATCGCAACTCTGAGACTTCGATTGGCCTGCGCACTCCTTGCACGGAATTGTGCCTATCTGCACTCTCGAGAAGAAATGAGAACAAAATCTTTCTCTAATTGAACCCTATAGTCACGCACTCCTTGTGGACAAATTCAACTGCACTCCTTGCAGGAATATTCTGGCTCACTTAGAAAAACTATTGGAACCCATTCATGCACCCTCTCAGACTTCAAATTAACCATGAAATCACATACACAACATATAAAAGAAAATGTATGACAGGAAGCAAATGTTCATAAGCATAACAACATCAGCACAGAGAATAGACACATAACCATGGATTTGAATCGAAGCATTCTTCTATTAATTCAATATCTGTACATGGATGTTCTCTACACATTTCTCTGCTTGCTCTTCTGCTCTCCTGAATGCTTCCTATGTTACAATGATACAATGAGGGTGTCTATATCCGTTTTCCCTCTTGGATCTAAAACTATCAAATCTACAATTAAATCCCTATCTACCATCATTAACTAAAATAAATGCCTCATCTACCTAAGGACGAGAGCTATCTGCTCAAAGTCCATTACAACATACAAGGGCGTCGTCTCTTAAATGAAACATTTAAGATCACGCAATAATTTCCAAGTATTTTCAAAATGTGCGCTAGCTTATCCAGTTGTCTTCCGCTCAATGTGTTGGCTCGCTTGATGTGTTGGCGATGCTCCTGCATCAAAGATGCAAAGACAATACAAATTGCTAATATTTTATTTTATTTGCGACCAAAACATATGCTACATCAACTACTTGTGATGTGACACATAATTTCTTGGTCAGACACATAAACAAGAACTTCCTAATATGTAGCAAGAATATGAAAATATGCTTTTGTTCAATTTACATTTTTGTCATTCAAAAGATGCTCAAGTAACGATTATGGAATTCAACAACTAGGAATATATATATATATATATATATATATATATATATATATAAACCTTAAAAAAACAATCTTGAAACATAATACCTTGTTTTTGTCTTTGTTTCTCTTTGTGGTCTTTTCCATATATATAATTTATGAGATATCTCTTGCCCAATATGATATACCCCTAGAAAAAGGAAAATACAAACCGAGAACTCAATGTTTTTTCTCATAAGTGATGCACATCAAGAACATGTCATTCAAAAATTTGACCCAACAATAGAGATGACAAAAGATGATTGGTTTTATTAAACACACGACCAATGCCAATGCTCGTTTCAATATAACTAATTAACTATACTATTCATACAACACATATTATCATTAAATTGTATGCACTAGGACCAAACACGATGCATCTAGAACTAGTACAAATCAAACGTCTTCCTTATTTATAAACTTCTCCATGGTATAACCGATATATGTATAAAACATAGTTTTTCATATTCACATATTGCCCTTGGTTATGGGTTAATTCCATCTCTACTATCTATTTGTCTTGGATACTTTGCTTGTAACATCCCGCTCTGGCACACTGAGAAAACTTATTCTTTGAGAACACTTGCTCACAAGTGATCTGGACTTTTATGATATTAAAACATTTATCCTTGATTATGATGTGATATGATAGATGACATGATGTTTTATTTCTTTTACATAAACAAGTTCTATTGACTCGGTTTTTCTGAGTGTGCAAGGTTTTGGACCTTGAGGATGCAGAGGCATCGATGGAACCCCTTGGACTCTAGATTGAGTCAGGGAGTGTGCTATTGGGGTTTGATTGTTTTACTGTGATTTTAGTACATTTCATCTGATGATATGATGTGGACATGTTCTAACATGATTGTTGATGATGCAGGCTGACGATATCTTGCCGACCAGACTCACATATGGAGTAAAGGGGCCACACATGACTACCAGAGAGGTTGAGGGAGAGGTGTGGACAGCAGCACTACCATAGCCTACTAGCACTCCTGCCATGGCTCAAACTGTAGGTTAACGATTACCTAGTTCGAGAGGATCCACGATGCCGTGAGGGAAGACTGCGACAGTCGCTCGCGATGATTCTAAGGGGCACACAATAAGGCGGGGGCCTTATTCCTTAGAATACCTTAGTCTCCCACAAGTTCACCTGGCAGAGTGTTGACTCCAGGGGTTATTGATGTCTACAAATCAGTCAAGAAGTGAGTGGCACCCTTGGAGCACGTGGTCCATCCAAAAGGGCACGTCGCGCAAAGGAAACACTAGAGGTGAGTGACACCCTTGGAGCACGTGGTGCATCCTAAACGACACATCGTGTTGATGTTGATGAAGGAACAAACCTAGATGGCCCTAAGACACTTAACACATTAAGAAAGTCTTAAACAACTTCCCTAATTAAATGTCGCCCAGTTCATAATCTAAGTCCTAAGTCTAAAACTTATCTAGGGTAAAATTTTGTCTAACCTTAAGAAAATGACCCTATAAAAATAAAAATAAAAATTTAAACTAAAAACCACTCAAGCAATAGTTTTAGTCTTCATAAATTTTTTGGGGTAAAATGAAGAGAGTGAAAATTTAATTAAAATCAGTGGATTTAAAATTGTAAAGAAGAAATAAATTATTTAACTTGTGAAAGTGTAAAAAGATATTAATTTAATAATAAAAGGAAAAGAGTAAATAGTGCAACTACCATTTTGGCTCTAATAAAAAGGGGAAAGAAGGGAATAATAAAAAATAGGAAACTAAGGAATGGGGGGAAAATAATAAAGGAAAGAAGGGAACTTATGGTAAAAAGTGAGGTCAACTTAGTAAAGAATCTGCAATAAAGAACCTTCTAAATTGAACTAAATTAGAAACATCCTTTTAGGGAAGGTATTTAAACCTATAAGGGAATCTAGGGACACCTAGGAGTAAATTTAGGAACAACTCTAGGTGGGTGAGGGAAATGAGACAATTAATAAATTAAAGAAAATAAATTTTGGAGGAAAGTGGGGGATGAATGACACTTGTACGATGGAGAATTTTTAGAAGATTCTCATTAAAAGTTAAATTAAAAGAAATTTAAGGAAAGTTGGGAAGTTATAAAACTCTATAAAAGAGAGGAAGGAGGAGGAAGTAGGGGATCGGTTGTTAGTGTAACATTACGCTGCTGGATTTGTGACTTGATTGATTACTTTTGGGGAGTTGGGACATCCCAGATCAAATAGGAGTGGTAGATCGGCCTTGCGAGGCGAGCTGGGAGCTAGACGTACCATCTGGATAGTGTGTGGCCCCTTTGTGGCTCGGGGGGCTAAGGGGGAAGCAGAGTACCCCTAGCGATTGGCTGGGAGGTACCAGTGAGGTCTCGACGGTCGATGAATGGGAGCGGCACGGAGCGCGCGGACAACACATGGAGCAAGCGATAAGGCAAAGGCATGATTTTTAATTTGGTAGAATAAAATGCATTACGACTCATGCTGGGATCGGTATATCGGTGTAAATGGTTTGATTGGCTAATTTTATTTATTTACTCCGTGTTTTATGTATTGTGGGATAATTTAACCTTGCATTTTTATGCATGGATGGATAAACTTACTCTATGTTTTATGCGTTGTTGAACATTTAAACTTGTGTAGTTGGTTGATCTCTTCGCCAATAAGGGTGTTTTCCCTCACTTTTCCATAGCTTCATCTTAGACTTAGAAAGGAGCTTATGCCCTTCATTTTGGAACCCTTCCTTGACAGTTTATCTACACGCGTCCTGAGCGTCACCTCTGCATTTAGGGGCTTGGTTCCCATTGATCATCTCTTACCCTGTTTTTTTTTCTTGTCTTCAAACATGTCTCTTCTTAGGGAGATTTTGGACCTTTGCAACCGTTTTATTTAGGCATACCAATCGTAGCCTCTTCCTCCATCTTGGGTTGTACATTCCCAGAGGTTTTTTTTTCAACATTTAAAATTTTGGATTATAGTTTTGGAGTTTGGGCACGCACTGTTAGTTAATGCATTGATTGCTTATATCTGAGGGTGTATTAGAGGCGAATTCGTCTACATCAGAGATCTATATTTTACCTCTGCCAATTTTAGATAAAATTTTGAACTCGTCCTGTTTGGAAATCATTCTGTCATTGTTATACAGATAATATTGTTGGTTATTATATGGAATTAAAACTGAATTTGGGAGTCGTTCTGTAATGGGCGTTTGGAATTTTTTTATTATCATATGATTAGTTGAAGATTTCTGATCTGGCATTTTCGTGGTGTTTGATTTGGTGAGAATTCATTCTGGCAATAGGTATTTGACATTTTCGTTTTTGAAAAATTGGATCCGAGAATTCGTTCTGGCAACAGTTGCATGGGCATTTTTGTTTTTGTAATATTGGATCTGAGAATTCGTTCTAGAAATAGGTGTTTGGCATTTTCGTTTTTGAAAAATTGGATCTGAGATTTCGTTCTAGCAATAGGTATTTGACATTTTCGTTTTTGAAAAATTGGATCTGAGAATTCGTTCTTGCAACAGTGTATGGGCATTTTCGTTTTTGTAATATTGGATCTGAGAATTCATTCTGGCAATAGGTGTTTGGCATTTTCGTTTTTGAAAAATTAGATCTGAGATTTCGTTCTGGCAATAGGTATTTGACATTTTCGTTTTTGAAAAATTGGATCTGAGAATTTGTTCTCGCAACAGTTGTATGGGCATTTTCATTTTTGTAATATTGGATCTGAGAATTCGTTCTGGCAATAAGTGTTTGACATTTTCATTTCTATTTGACCTTCATGCGTACGAAGGTGCCCCTCCTTCCTGTAGGTTGTCCATGCATGAATGCAAAGAATGTTTGTGCGTTTTTGCTGGGCCCAAGATTTCGTTTGTTTAAGTTTGTAAATTGACAGTAGCTATCCAAAATTTCACGTGGGAATACTGACGTCAATTTTAATTACTATTTGTTTTTAATTGATTTCGTAAACCACCTTCCTGGTGTGTTTTCTTTCACCTTCGCAGATAAGCAAATAGAATAGGCTGAATCTGTTCAAACATAAAAACAATTATGGCATTTACCTCTTTCTATTTCAATTATGAATTTGTTTCAGTTACAAAAACAATTATGACATTTACCTCCTTCTGTTTCAATTTACATTATGAATCTATTTCAATTATGCTGAATATGATTTAAGATTCTTATTACATTTTGCAAGAGCATGAGATGAGGCTGTGAAAGGGTTTTATGTCGTGGTCAGAAAAATTTCTGAGTTGACTCCTGGTTCCGACAGTTACCATTTCTCTAGTTTCCGAATTGTTTATTGATACTTGGCATGCATTCCCAACTGTCTCTTTGCTAATTTTCATGCTTTACTTGGCATAGTGATTGGGCCGCTAGTTTTTTTTGTGCTTGATAATTTATAGAATTTATTGTTTGGTTATTTTATTGTAGTTATCATTGCAATGATATGGGAATATAAATAAAGCATAATGGTGACTGTTATGGATAACATAAGTGTTATTATGATTTGTATAGAGATGGTTACTCTAATATATTATTATGGTAATATGTAATTATTAGGCCACTATAATAGATTTCTCTTGCATTATAAAATAGAATGTAATGTTAGTGATATAAAAAGGGTAATGCTATTGTTAGTCAAATGCAATGTTATCATAACCCCAAAGGGTATGTAAGGATATTGTTATTTTAGTGAAAATGTTCCTGAAATTTTATTGTTATGAACATCATGAATTGGTATAGTAAGGAGTAATGCAGTATGACTGTAAATTGTATTGTTATTGGAAGGGCAACATCATTGTAATTATTGTTTCTGAATTATATAAGAGTAATGTTTTCCAATATAATATAGAGTGTAATGTTAGTGTTAGATCACATATAAAAAGAAATGTCATTGTTATTCTATTGTAATGTTATTGTAATGTAGGGTCAGTATAATTTTTCGTTGAAAGATGTAAATGAAATGTCCCTACAAATTGGAAGGATGCTATGTTAGCATATGACAACATATGAAATGTAAAATCATTGTTATTTTATTTGTTATTGTAGTATAAAAATAATGATATGGTTAAATTATTGTAAAGGACATTCAATTTTATTAATGCTGACAGAACATAAATGGTAAGGTCCTTGAAACGAAGTCCAATAAATTATTATGATTTAGTAAATGGGGAATTAGCAAGTGTTTATATGTACTTATTTTTAAGGTTGGGTTGGTAACTCGTCGACTAACGAAAATTAAACGAAGCGATTGATCTATACTTGTTGCCAAATGAGTCGCAGGTAATGTTGAGTCTTAATTAATGGTTGGTTATTGTCAGTGTCCTTCTGACTTGTGCCTTCCGTAGAGGACGTGGTCGTTCATTAACTTTTGTTGTACTTGGTTGTAAACGTTTTGTGCTTGGTCTGCTTGTGTCGGGCGGGATGTAGACACCTCCATGTTCCTCAGAACAGTCGCCAGCCCTGAGACCTTAAATGGTTAAAATCGATGGGAACCTAAGCTTGAGCATTGCTTATGTGTCTTGGAGATCCTAACCATTGCAAGGTAGGATGGATGGGTAGTCAGTCTTACTTATAGTCATTTGATCGTCGTTAATGCATGTAGTTACTTGTTGTGTGTCTTATGTCATCTTGTTGTGTTCTTCGTTTACGTCTTGATCATCATCGGGTGGCGATGCAGAGTCGAATGTGTTTGTTTCCCTTGTACACACGTGCACACACTTTTAAAAACACACACACAAAAAAAAATAAAAAAAATCTCTTGTTATAAGAGGTTTCGCGTCATAACAAGTAGGATCATTACATTGCTTCTCAAAAGCATTCCTACTTCTCTTATTTTAAGGTTGGATGGAGCTTTTGCAACATCTCCTAGGAAACCACACAATAATAAGCACCATGAATTCTCTCCAAATGAATTGAAAAAACACAGTGCTATGTGCACTAGTGATATTCGTTTACCATTGCCAAAGTGTGCAATACATGCTTGCACCTTCTGCTGCAACATGTTCATACCTATACCTGGTCTACCTAAGACAACCTATGTTTAAAAATTGTGTGGTGAACATGCATGGATCATCTTTCTTCATTGGAACACTTCTTCTCTTTCGCACTTCCAACATCTTTGCATCCCTGATTGTGACAAGAAAAGCAATTTGTATTATAGGTCACTGATTTGTCATAATTTGATTTTCTTCGATTTGGAACACAATGCCACACATACAAAACTATTGCAAAGCAAGTTCCAATGTAAAATTGAATAAACCAAGTAATTATATTATGCATAGAACACACACTATCAAACATGATGCAAGATGAAAAACTGTGGTGTTACATGAAGAACAAACATAGCCCTTCTCCGCAAAAGATTTGAATATAGACCATGTGATAAATATAAAAAGAATCAGATATTTTCATTATACATCTATGCATAATAATTGTTTAAATTTCTCTTCCAATCACACAAGTGTCTATGCAATAAACTTTGCAAATGTGAAATCATTAGCGACATGAATTTGTATCTCAAGGCTTGAAACTCTAAAATTCTTCACAAGAACTGAAAATAGAAGAAGCATTCAGTTACATTTTGAATCCTCATCAGGATCACACAAATATACTCGGTTTATTGAATACCTTCTATTTTCAAGCATTGTGCGAACAATCTTCAATGAACATCCTCATAATTTGCTATACTTCGAAAATTTCGCATTCCTAATACTCATGCATCTTCCATAGTGGCAAGCAATGTAATTCACAAATTAGGTCATTGATCTATGATAAATCCATTAGCCCACCTTTAGGATGGAATACCATGCATCTAGATTTGAATATAAAATAGGTGTTAAAAAACAAATCACCGACTTTGTGTAGCATACAGTTGTGTGGAGGTGCTCATGACATTTCTCTACCAATTTCACAAGTATCCATGAAATCAATTCTTCCAATGCCAGATAATAAGTTGCATGAATTATCAGGTAAAGGGTTGAAATTTTACAACCGTCATGTACTCTCCACAACTATACTTTTCATGCTTAATACTATCTATTTATTATCCATGTGAAAATAACCTTCACACTCCACTATCCAACACCTCAACATTTCCAACACATGGTCGGATACACTACAACCATATATCCATAGAAAATGCCTCCTGACAAACTGCAAAATTCTCATCTTTCCAAACTATATATTCCTATACTACAATCAAAGCCCCCAAAAAAGAAGAATAGATGAAACATGGGGCAATGAGCCAACTAAAAAAAAAAAAACACTAGAGCACATGCAAAAAAATGCATTGCTCCCTAAATTAGACCATAAGTTGCATGAATAAACAAAAAAAGGGGCCAAATTATACAATCCTCGTTCACCCTGCACGGTTATACTTTGTGTACTTAAGATGATTTTTTTTTACACCTTGTGCCAACAACCTGCACAGGTCACCCTCCCTCACCTCATCATTTCCAATAGTTTCACATCCATCATTATGACAAGGGATGTAATTTTCAAAATAGATCATTGATTTATAATAAATTAATTTTCCTTAATTTAGGAGAAAACACCACACACGTAGAAATAGTCCTAAGAAAATATGTTGTTTTTTTGTAAATTGATCCATGGTTTCATTTATCGTTATTTCTATATGAAAGCTATTCGATATCTATAAAAGACATTTTAGTAAATTGGCATCATGTTCTTTTCCTTATCGTAAACCCAGGTTTGGGATATATTTGAATAATCTACTTGTCATGAGCATTTTTACTTGCCCACTTTTGAGGTTGGACAGAAGTTTTTCAATAGCCATATGTCCCCATTGTGCATAGATATGAATCCCACTCAGAAAATGCCTCTATGCAAACTGCAAAATCCCCATATTTCTTAACTACAACTTCCCATACTGCAATCAAACTCCCAACAAAAGAAGAAAAAATGAAACATATACCAATTCACAAACCTAAAAACAACATTGCACTAAAGAACATGCAAACTAATGCAGCGCTCCCTACTCTTATACCTGCACCATCTCTATAGCATCATTCAACTGCAAAATAATGTTATATAGATTAGTATATATAATTAAGATTAAATGTATTTGTTTCACTCTATATATATAATATTAATAATTTTTATACAAAATGTATGTTGTTTATTCATATATTTTTCAAACTAAAAATTATGAGATAAACAAGATGAAAATTACAATCCAACAAAACAAAAATACATGCAATGAATTCTCTACACAAGCATTGAAAATACACAACAAGAATTGTATCAATGGTACTCATCTACCATGCCCACAGGGGTTTGGTCTAGTGGCCAGTGAATGTATTGTTAAGGCATTCATGTTGTTACGCAGGTCATAAGTTCAAACCTCGAATTATCTGGAGGCGTTCTTGTGGGCTATGAGATTATCCCTAGGGGTTATAAGGTACCCGAAAGGATTCAACCCCATGTCACGCAAGTAATATACTATCTCCATTGCCGATTCCCCTAGTCATAAAAAAAAAAAAATGGTACTCATCTACCACTACCAAGATGCATAAGACATAGAGAGATCCATTTGCACCATATGTTCATAGAAAAATCCTCCTGGAAAATTTTGAAATTCCCCTCTTTGAACTATATATGATTACAATGTAACTAAACCCCCAACAAAAAGAGAAAAAATGCAACACATTGCAATGCACCAACCTTAAAAAAAACATTGCATTGCAACACATGACAAATAATGCATTTCTTCCTATCCTTACACATGCACCATCTCCATAGCATCAATCAACTCGTAAATAAGATGAAAAATACAAGTCGACAACAAAAAAACACAAAATAAAAATCATGACCTCATTTTCCCTAGCATATAGCATACAATGCAGATGATTTTTCACACTGTGATGCACATTTTCAAAACCCCAAAATTACAATTCTTGGAACTCGTCACTTGTCGCACTTGGAAATTCACAAGATCTATGTCTCTCTTAAAAATAACATATGGCATAGTATATAAATGCATTAAGAAACCTAAAAAATAAAAAAATAAACAATACAACCTCAAAACAACACACCCTCTCTCCCTACTCACCTTCAACTACCATCGAACTACAAATTTTCTATAACAACCTCCCACCCACTTGACTTTCCCTTGCAAAAACCAAAAACATAGAAAAAGAAGTTGCATGATGCACAAAGAAAATTCTATCAAACAACAACCAACCAAACTATTAAACAACAACAGAACAAAAAGAGAGGAAACCTTCCCTCCCTATTCACCTTTGTCTATTTTTTTTTTGTGTGTCTAGAGGAATCAACAACTAGTTGGGCACGTGTTCGCATTACATGTGGCCGTGTTATCCAACCGCTACCACTATAACCTCCAGGTGTGCCCATGAAGCCCCTTACGTGGCACACAAGGTAAGTCGGGGGGAGTTGAACTCGAAACCTCATGGAACTTCATTTTCACGGCACTTGCCAATTGAGCTGCCCCCCTGGGGGCCACCTTTGTCTATTTTACTCCTACAGAGTCTCTATAACATCCCCCACCTAACTTGATTTTATTCTGGAAAAACCAACAACACAACACACCTAACCACACTATGCACAAAGAAAACTTTATTAAACAACAACTATGAAAACTAATTGGACTTGTCTAAAATACATATATATTAATATGGTGGCCAACTACATAGAAGAAATATACTTGATGCACATGAATTATAACCCACCTCACGTTCCTTGCTTATAGAACAAAATATCTTGAATAAAACAATTCAATTGAACCTCCTTGTAGTCCGTGAAAGCTATCACACAGAATCATGTAAAGTTGTACACATAAATCCCTTCAAAAAAGATAAAACCTACCAAATTTAATGAACATTCCAAGCGCAATAATCCATATATATTTATTGTAAAATAATTATATATACCCAAAAGTAAATATATATGCATGTTGTTTGGCACACCACCTTAAATTCCACCAATTCCTAGCTAACACCGTAACAAGCCTCTTAAACCATCATGGTCTCATAAATTTTGAACTCGTACATGCAACCCTTCCAACTATTTGATAAAACTGCATAATTAAATTGCATATTCAATTCTTGTCGTTGTCATGGAAATAAGATATTGTTTTCAATGACCAATCAAAACACAAAAAAGAAATAAATAAATTTATTTCAACAAAGTTTATCTTTGGAAACAAACACCAATTTTTTTTTCAATGTGAAAAGAAAAGTGTGATCAATGCTAAAATGATTTCTATAGTCTTAGGCATTCAATAGGGACTAATTTTGTATACCGAATAGTAAATAGATATGCATGTTGTATGGCCCATATCCTTAAATTCCACAAATTCCTATGTGACACCGTAACAGGTTCTTAAATCGTGATGGTCTTAGAAATTTCGGACTCGTACATGTAGCCCTTCCAACTATCCGCTAAACCCACATAATTAAATTGCATATTCAATTTTTGTTGTTGGCCCGAGAATTAGGTGTTTTTTTCAACAACCAACCATAACACGACAAAAAAATTCAGATCGCTCCAACCAAAGTTTAACTTTGGAAAACAACACCAAATTTTTTGTCAATGCGAAAAGAAAAGTGCAATCAACACTAAAGTGATAGCTATATTCCCAATCCTTCGGCACAGACTAATAAAAATATAAGAATCAAAGTAAGTATAATTGGTAAGTGGAAATCTTGACCCAAACACTTATACAATGTTAATGTTGAAATAAGGAACATGAATTTTAGGTGATTTTTATTAATTTCTTTGATTATTAATAATTTTATATATTCTCAAGTATGAACATATTTTTCTATGGATTTTCGTCTCATATGTTAATTTTTTAAATAGTTTTCTTTAATGATTTAGTTTTCAAACAAATTTAAAATGTTTTAAATTTATCTTTTTTAAAGCAATTTGAAAAAATTATAATTATTCAAAAATCCTTGTTGCTAACATTAAATATACAAGTATGGAAAAAATATAAATACAATATTAAAAAAATGATACATGAATTAAAATAGCCTAAGACAAATATTGCCACTCAAAAGATAAAACATCAAAATAGTATTAAGCATTACAACTCTAAAATAACCTAGTTTATTATCATTACAACCATAATCCCACACTACCCCTATATCATAAATATGTATCTTTGATTGTAAATAAAGCCCAATTTATTATTGATTGCATTAATTCTAAACTAGATCTATCCTAATAATCAATTTATTATTTATTAGTTTTGGTATATATTAGACATTAAGACATGTTTACCTTCAATTTTGATTTATTGTTTCAAAACCTCCATTGCTAAGTTTGTTCTTTGTTTTAAAAATGGAAGTAACTCTCTCATAATATCATACTTGGAAATTAAGAATCATCGATTTAAAAACTTTACATATAATCATTGATATTCATTTTAGTATTATTAGTCTCCACAACTATAACATTTGATACATCATTGACCATCCATTAGTTTTCCTTTTACTAGAAATATTTTTTTATTGTTCTCCAATGTTGTATATATGCAAAAAACAAAATAATTATTTTTTATAATATTTAAATTACTTGTATCACACATATGATGACCAATTCGGTATCTTTTGGCCAAGCTCTAATAAAATGCATTTTTTTTAATCTTAGGTTATACCTAAGTTTTGATTTTTAATCATTGAAGCAAACAATGCAATTTGTTTTCCAAACATCGATAACCTAAGTTTGTATTTTTAATCTTAGATAACTACAACATCTATTCATTGAGGTCATTCAATTCACATTGGTGGAATAAATACATGTGAACTGCAATGTTGCGACGTATTTATTTTTGAATGATCTTGTAACCAAATTTGTAATACAATTTATAATTATGAGAATTCCACTACCAAATCTTTGTTATCTCTAACTATTCAACTACCCAATCTTTGTTATCTTCGACTATTTAGTCTGGTTTTATGTCTCATTTCTCACCCAACATATTTTTATCATCTCCACCTCTGTTATCTCTCCTAATATATTTTACGAGTTTCCTCCTCTATATATACCACCCCGGCTAGACTATCTCTATAACTTTCTATAACTCACATATATGGTATTGCATACAAATATAACCCATATCTACACTTCATTGTAGACCATCCAGGAACGAAGTTCCATCTTTTCCTTCTCCCTCTCCCACTCTTTGTGATCTATTTAACAATAATCTAGACCATCTTGGGTACCATTAGGTGGTGAAGTTGGGTGCGCGCATAGTGAATGAAAAATCAGAGCTTAACCGCTCCAATGACATATAGATGTATACCATGTGAAGTGTACTACTCAATTTTTTCAAATAAGTTGAGTTTTGGTGTGTTTAAACCAATTGGTGCTTTTTAAACCACTAATTACATTGCAATTGTTTTGGTTTGATATTCATGATCATCGTAATTATATGTTTTTTATTGCAAATTCTTGGACATGGTAATGATAAACATTAATGTTTGGTCTCAACACTTTGTAAATTCAATTATTGTCGTGGTTATCTTCGTAAAATTTATCATCGACCACTCATTGATATCTTTCTTCATTACTAAATTTTTTTTATTAGTAATTTCAATCATCCATAGTTTTTCCTTTTCATTCCATGTATCTCAGTTCATCAAAATTGGTTTTAGAGAATATCCAATAAATGAGCAAAACTCCACTTTCAAATTAGTGATTATGTTGTAGACTATGTGAGAAATAAATACATGAATGTAGAGGAATGTGTGTGTGTGTGTGTGTGTGAACAAAAATTGCAAAATTCAAATAGAATAGAAAAAATTGATAATTACAAAATCTACACAAAATACACTAAGTCACTACAAATATTAATAAAATAGAATACAACTAAAGTTAAATAAATATTATATAAAACCAAAATAATGGAATTTGAGCCAAATACCATCATATTTTAGAATAGGAGGAAATAATTGTATTGCCATTATTCATATGGTTATTAATAAAGTTGAATTATCAAATTTATTGAGTCGTTATCTAATCGTGTCAAAGCATTAAAAAATTAATAACACTCTAATATGTGGATGATTAATTGAGCTTATATTTCGATTTAAACACATAATTTCTTCACTTTGTAGTAATAATTTAACCATTATAACTATAAAGTTTATTAATTATGTGTGATGATCTTAGAGGCATAATTTTTAAGATATTGGCACTTAAAATTCATTAATTTTATCTTTCTTTTAGGTAATTATTATAATTTTTATAAATAATTTAACATAAGACATTCTAATTTCAAAAGTTAATGTTAAGATCAGACTTATATAAACATAGTTTGTATTTAACACATCTTCTTTCAGTTGTATTGACAATTTATTTTAAAGAATAAATAACAATTGGTAGACTAATTATTTCACATAATTTTGTTACCTTATATTATAACAAGAAACTACCATTATTTGTTGGTTTACTATAATTTTTATTGCTATTATAAATATATTTTAAGTAATTTTGATAACTAATATCCCACCACTTCATCTCCAACATGAATTTTAGGAACATAGGATAATACTATTTTGGTATTGGTATAAGAATCTTCACAATGTGGCATGCAATGTTGTATTTCAAACTTATGCATGAATTCAAATATATGGACCAAAACTTTTGGAAAAGGACATGGTCATTGCAATGACACTTGTTGTATGATATATGCAACACAGTATTATGTTTTGTGTCTTTTGGTGAGATATCATATTTTGGATATTCATTTTATAAATATTGTAGAAACCATCAACAAATAAGTTTAACATATATTCTCTAATTTTAATTTAGATTATGAATACATATTTTGTAATTTTAATTCATTGCAAATTTATTTAGTTATATATATATATATATATATTAATTTTCCTTCTACAGATGAGTTCACATTTATATTAAATGTTTTAATTAGTTATGTCTTTCTTATGTGACATACAACATGAAGGTGCATGTTCCTAAAAACACATGGACATTCTTAGGAATGTGCATGTGTTCATGTTGGGCCTAACTAAAAGGGATCATAGACCGTTTTTGTCCCATTCAACCACCAC
The DNA here is from genome assembly GCA_000966675.3 of Picea glauca. Lineage (NCBI taxonomy): Eukaryota > Viridiplantae > Streptophyta > Pinopsida > Pinales > Pinaceae > Picea > Picea glauca. Next base: position 1,699,183 of record JZKD02S0411748.1, on the reverse strand, counting down.
ACCACACTTTTTAAGATGCATTGAGCAAATTGAAGTGAGGGAATTTGTTGATGAAGTGTCCAAAGAGGGAAGCCAATTATTTATTCCCATTTAATTTCTTGTTTTTTTTATTTCCTAAACTATTATTTTTTTTGTTTTTTGTAAATTTTTTATTTAATTTAAAAAATTAAACTTAATGTATATAAAATCCATTAATAAATTTCATCATTGTAATTAAGATGGAACCTAGAAATGAAAAAAATCCAACACAACCACAAGAAAGAACACAAAACCCCAACCCACAATCAACAAATGTAAACATGCAAATCGATGAAAGGTCGATGTCTCTCACAGCAATTGTCCAAGACATAATGAGTACAAGAGATCCTATCTGATTGTCATTGGCCACTTCATTGGATGTCATTGTATCGTCCATTGCAATTTCCAAAGGGAAACTAAACGACATCTCTGAATACAAGGATAGTATGTTTGAGTATTATAGGACTCACACCAATAACAACCAAGTGAGAGACTTGAATATTACAAAACAATAATTGATGTCACCGTTCATCGATCCTAGATCAGGACAACAACCACCAGTAACAAAGAGATTTACTTGTATGGATTGGTGCATCCACCAAAAATTTAAGGACAATTATATGGATAGACGGTTTAGGGTGTTTGAAAAAACTCCTTGCAATAACAAAGACATTCCTCTATATTTCCTCCGGAAATTATGGCAAAATTTTATTTTGGGTCACCATGTCAACTACTTTGACATCGGTGAATTACACGGGGTGGGTCATGGGTCCACACAAGGAAGAAAGAATGTTAGGCATGACCTAGTTCTAGGTCCTCATCCTTCTAGGTGAAGGACTAAACTCTTGCTCAACATCCTCCCATTGTGGAAGGAATCATGGAGACACAATTATCAATATCAACATTGACTCGGAGCATGGTGCATCATGAGAGTTTTTTAGCAGTATCATGGCAAGCAGTGCCTACTAATGATTGTTTTAGAGGGGCAAGAACTTCAATCCATGTAGAAGAGTGCATCTGGGAGAGGATACATGGAAAAAGTATATGTTCATGTGATACTCAGATTCTCAAGTTATGGTCATATTTTTATGGATCGATTGAGGCAAATGGACATGATATTTTCATGGAGGAGGTTAGTATCTTGATCATCTTTATGTTCTTCATGATTATATATATATATATATATATATATATATATATATATATATATATATATATATATATATATATATATATAGTTTTCTATGTATTTATTTCCATATCTTATTTTATGATGTTTTTTAGTTTCTACAACCCTATAGCAGACCCTCTACATCGTTAGATGAATTGGTGTTGGTTTCCACCACTAACGCAACAATAAAGACAACCTTCTCATTTGGTGTACGTATAGACATGTAAGTGTCACCTTCTATAAATTCACCATAGTGATTTTTTTATTCTGTCTTTCTCAAATATACTATTTTGGTGTTTCTACAGGTTTTGGTACCATATGGTGATGAGCCATGTCCATAGGATGGACAAGTTACCACCTTCACAGGTATCGTGTGTTGAATTAAATCTTGTTTAAATGTGAAATTGTTTTGTATTGTTTTTGTTTAATTTTACATTTTGGTACTAACAAAAATATTATGAATATGTAGGCAGGTTGCTTCATTCACTATTGGGTCATATGTACCACCACCCTTTATTTCACCAATGCTACCAACATTCCACCCATTATTTTCCCCCAGCTACATAGCTATTCCAGTCCATGTCCACCCTACCTCAAATCTTGGGATACCTCTTTCCACCAAAAGGTTTTTACCATCCCTCCTAAAACTTGTGGGTGTTTATCACCACTCACTCCCACCATATTTCCTATCCCATCCAGCCATAGTGGTTGCAATGTAGGCCACTCACTCCCACCACCTTTTCCATCACATCCATCCACTGTGCATGCACCCATATTCCACCCACCCCCACCACATTTTCTATATGATGCATCCAATGAGACTTCCATAGTATATGTTGCCTCAGAGTAGGTTATATAGTCGAGTGCTCCACTTTCTAGCGACTCTTCACTATTTCCTAAGTCACTACTATAAATGGACAAAATTTCTAATGCTCTTTTGTCGTATCACTTCAGATCTTCCTTTGGGTTAGGATATTATCTCCATGTTTTTTGAGTTGTTTTTCTACATGTAATGCTATATAATCCCATGATTGTTTAATGAAATTTAGTCATAGATTTGATTTGGTCCAAGATTAGCCAATTCCTAATTTATTATCTACTAAAAATGGCCAACCACATGAAGGTGGAATCTCTTATGGCCCCTCTCCCCCCGCACATCACTCTCAATTCCCCAATATCCAATCTAACTGATAAATCTAGGGTAAAAATTGAAGTAAACAAAAATTTAATATTTTTTCTCACAATATTCTTACTACAAATTGGATCTAAACATAAGGGTAAAAAGAAGATAATAGAAATATAACAAATTTTTTTAGATCACATCAAGAAGATAACCATTCATATCAATTTAATATCAATTCATAATCTGAACATACTATAAAGATAGGTATTGCTGTAAAATAATTCAATGATCTTCAATATGAAACTGAACAGTGAACATAATAAATAATAGTAGTAAAAGAGATAGGGTTAGAAACTTACCTGAGTGTGGAAACCCCCATAGATGTACTCAGTAAAGGGAGAAGTGTCAAGCACTTACCTGAGGGAAGACCTTACCAACTGAGAGAGACATGACCAGCAGGAAAAAGCAAATCACAATAGACCCCAAAAACAAGATGACCTCAATCAATCAAAGAACCCTCAAAGACCAACGTTGACTTGTAACCATCCACTTTGGATCATGTTTCTCTTAACACATTAGGAAAACTTTGGAGGGTCATGACAGCCTTCCTTGAGGCACGCCACACAACACAGAGGTACAACATAGGTCACAAGAGGAAGAGGCAAGTTGACAGTGCCAAGGTTAGGTTGCGACAGGTTCAAGGCAGCCACGACAAGGCTACCGAGGGGTAGTTATAGGCTGATAGCGCCAAGGATATGTTGTGGTAGGGTCAAGGCTATCGAGGGGCAGCTACTAGCTAAAAACGCCAAAGATATGTTGTGGTAGGGTCAAGGCAACCATGGCAAGGCTACCGAGGGGAAACTACAGACTGACAGTGCCAAAGTTAGGCAATGGCAGGGACAAGGCAACCATGGTAAGGCTGTCGAGGGGAAGCTACAGGCTAATAGCGCCAAGGATAGGTTGTGGCAGGGTCAAGGCTGCCGAGGGGCAGGTACAGGCTGACAAAACCAAGGATAGGCTGCGATAGGGTCAAGGAAGCCACGACAAGGTTGTTGAGGGGACACTACAGGATGAAAGTGCCAAGGATAGGCTAAGGCAAGGTCAAGGTAGCCATGGCAAGGCTGTCGAGGGGAAACTATAGGCTAAAAACGCCAAGGATAGGCTGCGGTAGGGTCAAGGTTGTCGAGGGGTAGCTACAGGCTGACAGCGCCAAGGATAGGTTGTGACAGGGTCAAGGAAGGCACGACAAGGTTTTCGAGGGGCAACTACAAGATGATAGTGAAAAGGATAGGTTGCGACAGGGTCAAGGTAACCACAACAAGGCTATCGAGGTGAAGTTATAGGCTGACAGTGCCAAGGATAGGCTGTAATAGGGTCAAGACAACCACGTCAAGGCTGTTGAGGGGAAGATACAAGCTGACAATGCCAAGGATAGGCTGTGACCAACACATAAGAGAGGGAACCTAGCCACAATAAGGGTGACCAAAATATACAAGTCAATAAGAGGGGCTTAACCAATCACAAGATAACAACATAAAGGGTCATCTCTCTATCAAAAGGTCGAATCATAATGTGGGGGTGTCATCCTCGTACAAAGGGGGTTTCCACACTTTGATGTGGGATTTATACCTTCTAGTTTAATCCAAAGGTCAAATGGTCAAAGGCAAAGCAAAATAACAATATCTACTAGATAATATGCATTAAAAATATTCAAAAAATGTCACATAAAAGTAAATTTATCAAGAACTCATTGAAAGGCAAAGAAAAAAAAAAGGTATGCAAGACCTTAATATTGGTAGGCATATGTGAATTTGTTTTTATTATAAATGATCGATATTATAATATTATACATCAGTACTAGTTTTTTTTTTTGTTTCTTTACACAACTTGCTGCTAATTTCCTAAGTATTTCATCGATATCTGTGTCATCTTCTTTTACTGCGTCCTCTTCTATTGTTGATTGTCCTTGCATTCTCAAACGCATTGCATTCCTTGTCGCATACTCACAATGTTGAGGCACCAAATTCGGGTCATCGCCTACAGCGACAAAAAATATTAAATTTATAGGGAAAGTTATTGAATATGATTGATTTAGTTCATTAATAAGAAAAAATATGACTGGAATGTAATAATTTACCTGCCTTGTGCTCCTCTTCTGTTAGAGGATATTGATGTGTATCGTGCAGATCCACGACTGAAACCACAAAATTTATAAGTAGACAATCACAATTGAATTAGTAAAAAGAAAAAATAGAATCACAAAATTCATAAGTATGAAATTATTAAGTTATAGATGATTAATATACAACCATATTACCATCGTGGCTCTCATGTGCAACAACATCATGGGGTTTCACTGACCCAGTTATGTTAGGATCAAGTTGCACCTCACTTTTAGGAGGCTACACCTCACTATCAGGAGGTTGCACCTTACTTTCATGGGGCTGCACAAAAGCACTATCTTGTGGTTTCTCTCTACTATCAACAAACTGTTCTGCAGTACTATTGATGGGCTCGGTGAAATTGTTGCTCTCCTGCTATAAATAACAGAGCAACATATTAAATTATTGGACAATATCAAACGAGAATGTATTTTAGAGGTAATGAAACCGTGTTATTGTGGTTAGATTTTTATAATATACCATCTCATGCACACTGCATCTTGGCAACTATCCCAAGCTTTTTCGGTGATCAATAATAGCTTGGTATCCATACTTGTAACCAAGCCAGAGGTCTTCCGTAGTGGCTTTGGTACCAAAATCGTCCCCCTACATTGCATAAGAGTATTGATTTTTATTATTGGTTGCCCCATGAATTACCAAAAACCTGGAAGGTGATATAACTAATAATATTGTTAAGATGTTTGAGTACTTACAATTCGTGCTTGTAACTTTGAATAGCCTCCTTGGCCTAGTTTTTGTTGGCCATGTTTCTCAACCCTTGCCTTGGTGGATTTCGAAGTGTCAAGGAGCCTATGAACAGTTTCAAGTATGTTATATCCCGCAATTGTATTTAAAAATAAAGAAAGCTAAAAGTATTGAATTCAAATTGTAATTTACCTTCCTGGACCAGGTGGATTTCTTCCTTCTTTTTTCAATCTCTTCTCCTTTGCATCCTCAATGAACGCCTTCCATTCCCTTTCAATAATAATGGGTGGACACTGATACCTAGGGTTCTTTTGCAAGTTAACCCTATACATGTCACGTATATATTTTAAATATAGGCCCACCACTTTGGAGACCTAGCTTTTGTCGAATGTATCTACACCAAACATACATTCAATGTAGTCCAAGATTTCTTTTTTGAGGTGAATACTCTGAGAATTCCACCTCGTGCGTAACGTGGGACCAAAAAATTCCAACGACTAGTCATGCAAGTGTTTATAAAACAAGTTGTTTCCTACATGCAAAAATAAATGATCATTAATTAGAAAATAATAATATATAAGATTATATATGCTTCATATATACAATGACAAACAGTTAAAACAATTAAAAACACCTAGTCATTTTAATGTCTTTATTGGAACTCCTTTCTGATTCACCAAAAAAGTGCATGAAATTGTTCCCATGCTGACAATGCATGATGATCTAGGACATGAGCTGACAGTTTCGTCACTTCCAGTGCCACCATCTCCTACGTGTGGCTCTGCCACCTCCGGCTGAAGGGGTATGTCATGCTCTCGGTCCCCAACTATAGGTGTGGGCCTAGTTTGAGTATGACTGGGATCAATCACAGGTGGAGTGCTGAATATCCTAGCCGATATTTGTTGTCTCGTGCTGGCTGGATGTTGTGGTGTACTCTTTGCAGCATGACTACTACCAACATATTGTGTAGGAGTCAACTGAATCGGAGCCAAAAAATCCTATATAAGAAAGAAAAAGTTTTTTTGATTAGAAAATGTAAAAGTTATAAACATGAAACATTCATAATTGAACTTCCGACTAAAAAAAAATCACTTTAAGATATGGTTATTACCTTATATTTTTGAAGGTCTTCCTTCAACTGCTCTATCCTTTCTTTAGTTTCTTGATTTTGATCTTTACTTACAATCAAGCAAAGGATTTCTCTATTCATTTTTCTAATGATTTTTTTGATTGTTACCATTATGTTGGGGTCATCCAACAAGTCATCATCGACCCAATCATCACAACCATGGCCCGTGGACTACATATTTCAAGAAAGAAAATCTATTTTCAATTATATAAACAAATAATAAATTTCACATTAAATATAATTCAGAAATGTTAATCATATGTCTGTTCTGGGGGGGCTAGAGATTTTCCATGATCATCCTGCCAAGAATTAGGTTTTAGAAATCCATAACAAATGAAATAACTCATTCAAACTCACAAAGTATGATGTGAATTGTAGTGAAGTTCATTGCCTGTAATTTACCTGTTTTGAGGGGTCGACTGGTGCTTTTCCAYGATCAGCCTACCAAGAATTAGGCATTAGAAATATATAACAAATGAAATGACTCATGAAAACACTAAGAGTATGATGTGCATAAGATTTAGGTGTTAGAAATCCATAACAAATAAACATCATGAACAACGATAAATTTACAAACAATGGGAATACAAAATTACAAACTGCACCATATCACATCATGATAAGTAAACATAATAGATTTCAAATTACCGCCCCCATAATAGCAATTTTTGTATGCATTCGATTCAAGTTGTAATCAATCAACAAATCCTCCCCTGCATTTATTGATTTTATTGTGCATACGAATACACGGTTTCGTTCCTGCCCCTCAAATATGCAATTGGGTTGCTTATTTGTTGTCCCGAGTCATGTACTATCTATAAACCCTGCAATATTTCATGATGCCTTTGGCCTTCCATCAATATACATAGACCCTCCTTTGTTTATATCATTGTCTCTTAGCTGTATATAATTTGCAGCCACTCCATATATATGCATACCTCGCGTATATTGGACTAGCTTCATCCAATCTCTATAATTGTAACAAGGCCCGACATACTCCATCAATTCAGTTATTTCTCCATCAAAAACCTTTATGCCATCCATGGAAATAGCCCAAGGCCATGTAACGATGATGGAGCATTGTGATATATCCTCTCGTCCAGACAAAAATTAGTGTTTACTTGAGGAAGTTCCTTGGGTACCCATCGTTTCACTAAATTTTTGTACCTCAATGACACCTCGATGTCATCTATGCTCTCATCATCATAATAGTAGGGACCCCCTTCAGCAAGAAAAAATTCCATGCGTCTATGGAATTTTCTTTTGATATTTTGACCTCTAGTTGCTCTCCATTTACCTGAACTTTCCTCACTCGACGAAGACAGCTCTAACAAATACCTGTTTGGTTGTACTTGTAGTCCATCGAATGAGCGAGTAGTTAAGAAGAATTCCCCTTTCAATTCTAGTAATGATAATTGTGTAGGATACAAGGATGACAAAAGGAAAACAACAAATATGCATTCTTCTTAAATGACAAATTGATCAACTCGTATTATAAGGGGAAGATTGATCAACTCATATTTGTGATGTAGAGAGACCAAGTGACATATCAAGTTGGTTCAACAAGTCAAGTTTCAATCACTAACAAACTAGTTGAGGCAAGGTCAACAAAGATAAATGATTGATTTTCATATAGTGTCAAAGTCTTAAACTTAGAAGGGAGCTCACTTGAGGCCAACTAGATGAAGACATGTCAGGCCATGTAAGAAATTTTGGGATTGAAAAATGAATGGGTGAAACCCTTATTGAGTCACTTACCTCAACAGTTTCTTTGAAAGGATCGGCAAGATACATCGCCCCAAGTATGGCTTTTCAAAATGTTAGTTTTACTTGTCTTTTCCCAATTGATTTTATCACAATCGTCGTAATAGATTGTCGATTTTTTAGCCTATATGTATTAGTGTGGGTTGATAGGGTCACTCCAAGGGAATCCCTATGATTCTCATTTTTGCATAATATATGAAGAAGAGTTCATTTACCCCATGATATCATTTTTCCCTCTTTACAATTTTCTCAAGCTTCCAAAGGTCCGCCATGCCCTTCCATCGAAAGTAGGATCAATACCATACTAAAACTAGAATTGTAGAAACACCAATAAAGTATGATCAAATGACACAAGTAAACTATAAAAATTGAACACCAATAACACTTTGAGAAATTATGTTGTTGATCCATGAAAGGAAGCTAAGTATGGAATGTAGATTTCCATAAATGACCCTTAAAATTCAAAGAACATGTGACACGTATGAGATCTAGTACTTACAAATTTAACATAGGGTTGTTTCTTATGGACTCATGAAAGGAAATATAGGATTTTCTATGAAATACTTAGTATATTGAAGAATCAGCGTTAAAGGTTCATGGTTTCATGACCATGTATGTCACCAATTATTGAGCAAGAAACAACCCCCCTTTTCCTAAAATTTTGCAAAGACTGACAATTGACAATATTTTGTCCAAATGGGGGCCCTGCCTCTTCATTTACTAAGGTTCTTTGATTCTCCTCAATTTGTGTTCTTACTTACCTTCTTTGAAACTTGTTGATGTCTCTCATTTTGGCTAGGTATGAAGAGTTTCCCCTACTAAGAAACCCTACCTTTCAAAGGTTTTTTCTCCTTTGTTTACTTCAAGAAAATGCATAAATTTTCTTCACTCTTCCTTGTGATCTATATTTTTTTGAATGTGTGACATGTTTCTCCTAAAATATGTTTGGGTTTGAAATGCCACCGCCATAAAACTCTCAAATGCAACACATCGCATGAAATTAATATTTGGTGTGATATGAATTGTTGCACCCCAATTTGGATGTGATGTATCATGTGAGGGGTGCATTATCAATGTGACAAGATTAAGTGGAAATATTAGGAAAAAGAGAAAATGAAATTAGATTGCAAAGTTGGCTCTGCCTTGATCATTTTCTTGATTGGAGAATGTATCACCGCAATACACTTGGATTTCCACATGATGAGTAAGTGGTGGGTGAAAGGAAAGAGAAATGAAAGGGATACTAGTTCATATCCCACAAAATTTGTAAGGCCTCCTTATAAAGTGGTAGCTACTTTTATTGCCACGGTATGTGGAGAGAATGATGCAATGAAATTATGAGAGTCTTAGGTGCCTCTAATACAATAGGTAACTTCACTTGGTACTATTTTCAATCGAGGAGATATCCTTTCTTCCAACATGAAGCAAGCTATCATAGATGAAAAAGATACAAATCTTGGGAAACCTTCATATTTCTACATTTATTCTTATCTTTTAGATGTTTTATGTTCCAGAAACACTTTTCCAAGAATGGGATGGGAATGGCTCCCTAAACATCCCTCGATTCATGTTTACTGAAAAGTGTTGTGGGAATATAAATATACTAGTATTTATGTGAATATATGTGAAGAATTTATGAGGCCATTATATGCACTCATCTACAGGGAGTCAAAAATATATATGTATGACAAATATTTGGATACACTATCCACACTTAGGGTCTAACACATCGTGGAAAAGGGGACCAACTTGTGGATATATGTTGGAACAAAGACTCCTCATATTTTCCCCATATTTACCATGGATAAGGTGTTGCTGTAAGAAGTGTCTTATGAAACCTAGATTAATTGAATCAGTGCAGTGCATGTGAATGCAAAGAAAGCCCCATAGTCTCCCTTTCATTTATTTATTGAAGGTTACTATTTGAAATATATCAAAGAGTCTAAATAAGAATCTAAATCTATTATCTACTTCCAATTTTGCAATAATATATTCAGAAGAAATGATGCCAAAAAGGTAGTGGAGAAACATTAGCATGTCTTAAAGTACACCTGGGTATATGCAAATGAATCTTGGAGGGATGAAGAGTTGTATATAGAAGACACCATTCTTAATTAAGTATTAATATGTTTGGGCACTAAATGAAAGGATCCATCGACACAGTCTAGATCTAAGCAGAACACAAACAAACAAGAGGAAGCCTCCAAGAGGGTTACAGAAGAGAAGAGGAAGGGGGTGGAAGAACTAAAGGTAGTTGAAGAGAAAAGAATAAAGAAGGAAACAAAGAAAGAAATAATGGAGAAATAAGAAAAAGGAAATAAAATAAAAGCCGAGGAGAAGGAAACGAAAAAAAAAAGGTAGAAGAACAAGAAATAAGGAGACTAGAAGAAAAAGAAAGGGATCAAGATGAGTTCAATGCATAGTCACTTGCAGGAGTGGGACCTTTTTACACAACTTTAGTTCTAGCTTTGATGATAGGAGGTCACTTTCCCCTGATAAAAGATATGTTTCTATTATGATCTTCTGTAATAAGAGAATTCAATTATGTTATATGCCTAGAAAAGTGTTCCCTAAGAGTTGTAGCATTGTGGTATTGAAGCACTTATTCTCTTGCGTTGTTTGGTGAAATTGGGATGAAGTGAACTACTATTGTTGTATTTTAATATTTCAGATCAGGCCTAAGGCTGAAAGACCACAGGAAATAGTTGCACAATGTGGTTGGTGTGGGTTTCATATAGGTTTCATATAGGCTTCATGTGTTTGTGTGGTTGGTTATCTACCAAAGCCTTCCATTCAAGGCTTGGTTGGTGAAAACTGATCTCTCTGCCCTATTTGCAACCATTCCAAATTGATGAGCAATAGAATATGTTGTGGGATTTCCAAGTTACTAGGAGTTGTTGGGATCATGTGCAAATGGAGGTTCAACAAATAGAGGAGTGAATAATCTACAAGATGTACCCGAAGTCCCAGGATTTTGGGGGATTTTGGTTGCACCTGTCTCCGGATGAGGCTCACCATATTCCATAGCGAACCCGACCATTCGACATGTCACTTCGTGAGTGGAATCTATTGTGTCCTAAATGAGATAGAGAGTCATAAATTGTGATGTGACCAACCCGGCCAATGACTGAATAAGCGTTAGAATAATTCTATTTGACTAATGTGGAATCTGACTCTGAGGGCAACCGGTAGGCTGGAGTCAAACAAGGCCTCATCCTTATATCATAAGGTATTGATTGAGAAGGGATAATGTTATTGGAAATAGTGCAGCGTCTTCACCAATAGGCCACTTACCTGAACTAAATGAAGGTAAGGGATAACCTCTCCTTCTCCTCGCTCACGCTCCTTTTTTCTAATCGCTAAAAGAGGATATTCTTAAAGTGGTCCAAGAGTCTAAGGCCTCAAGTAAATTTCTAAGGGTCGTGAACACTAACTTCATAGCCTTGATTCCCAAGAAACAATATGCTATTACTTTTGAATAGTTTAGGCATATTTCACTATGTAATTTGATCTACAATCTTATATCCATTTTTTTTTGCAAATAAGTTGAAGGATATATTGTCAGGTATAATCTCCAAAGAACAATTTGGGTTTCTATTCAATAGATAAATCCATGATACAATGGATAATACATAGGAAGGAATGCACTCGACAACTTAGGCGGAGGCAGATAGAGGTCACGACAACCCTGGCAGCCCTTGGCAGGGCTTAGGAAGCCCACGATTGCCTTGGCGGAGGCAGACAGAGGTCACGACAACCCTTGCCGTGGGTATATGAACATGGTGTAACCTAAGATGCACACAGACATGATTTTGTTCTTGTTGCAACTAATGAATCTCATGTGATTCGATGGGGTCATTGATGACATTTTATTTTGGGTGGGCATACAGAAATGCAAAAGATACACATAAAAATGGATGAGAATACATAAATGCAAAGATGTAAAGATACAATGGATGAGAATCCAACCCCTACTCCTTCAATAGCCTTACCATGATCTTCCCAGAGGATTTGCTTTCCATCGCCACCCTCAGGATTTTCTTGCCATCGTCGCCCTCAGGATTTTCTTGCCAAGGGTTTGCTCACCAATATTGGTTTGTTTTCTTGCAAGTTGATGTGTGGGCCAAAGAAAAAACACGGGTGTTTGCTTGTAGGTTGAATTGTGGGACGAAGAAAGAAGAGGGATTTCTCTGTTCGCCAATCATATGTTTGTGTGCAGGTTGTAGGTCGAAGTGAAGTGCAGGAAGTGCAGGTGAAAGTGAGGAGGCCCACGGGCCTCCATTTTTTATTTATTTTTTTTGTATTTAAATTTAAAAGTTATTTCTTTATTTTATTTCTTTTATTTTATTTATAAACAATGTGTGCAAGGGCCCTCAAAGGCTATTCGTTGAGTGGTTGTATTTCTAATTTGTATTTCAATATCACTTGCCGAAAGGAGGCATGAACACCAATGCATACAGACATGAAATAATGTTAGACATAAAATTCACATATATCATCAATAAGCCAAGACAATGTTACATCAAAAGAAATATATAAATAAAATAAAATCATGCCTAAGAAAAACAAGAGAAACTATCATCAAAGCATAAGAGACTTCATCACATGCAACCAATTAAGCTCAAGTAGTCATAATGCAAATTCAAGTTCCATTTAAAACAAAGTCAAAAGTGATCAATTAGTATCTTCAATTCTCAAGCAAATCAAAATAAATTCATCAAAGTAAGGTATGTCAAGAAAAGCATGGTTAAATATGAATCTTAGTGAAAAGGTTTAAAAAAGGGGGGTCCATGTGCCTACTAACTTGGGGCTCGTTCAGGCTTCGACAAATGGCGACACATTAGTTGAATCTATGAATCTCTATAATGATACCATCAAGCTATGAATCCAAAAGTAAGAATACTTTATTCACTTCTCATAGAAATCTAATTTTTATATGAAGTAGGTACTAGACAAAATATTCCTTATAGGGAATCGATGATTACTCCAAAACCAACTTGATCAACTCAAACTCTATACCAAAAAAACAAATGATAAGGTCTATTCTCCTTAAAGAATAAATTATTAGTTCAAATCATAATCACAAGGACTATTTGTATGTAGGGTGAGAACATAAGTTATGGACTATTTATAATGATACCTCATAAAAACATAAACAAGAACAAGCATGAGACATAAGTTCATGAAGGCAAAGTTATTATCCTACTTTGATAAATAGGATGATAAATTGTTCTTGTTCCCTTGATGCTTATTAGAGGTAATGTTATTATATTATGTCCTATAACCTTTTCACTAAGTGAAAATGGACTATTTTTCTTTCATGGCCACACATAATAGTTGTCATGTTTATGTCTTTATCATGGACACACATATAAGTGATCCAAAGGATGTTCTAATATATATACTCACGTATGTTAGTAAAGGTAATCATAATATAACTTAGCAATGGTTTGAATTTTAAAAAATAAGCATATTATTATTGAATTATTATTGAAATGACTATCTGTTAATAAATATTCAAAACTAAATAAATGTATATTTTTTTTATTATTTTATATATGTAAACATTATCTCATGTTATTAAAGGTAATCGTAATTCTTTCTTATATTAGTAATGATTAGTGGATGATGAGCAATTAGACATTGATGTTTCTATTCATATATTCATATCCGTATCAAAGGATGATAGTCCAAGAAGAAGGCATTAGTAAAGGATTGGGACTATAATGGAATCCACAATGTAAGGAAAATTGGTAATTGCAATCATGGTTAAGGGTTTTGGACGACCAAATGGTGGAGGCCTCAACACACCTAGTAGATTTAATGACATCGTACCACCAAGAAAAAAATATTTATGGTCATTTCAAAGGACATTTATGATGAAGAAGTTGAAGCTATAACCCCTGAGGTTACTCATCCATATATTGAAGACATTACCTAACCTAATTTGTTGAAGGTGGGACCCCAAATCTCTTTGCATGCAATGGCAGGTTTTTTTTCTCCCCAAACCCTCAAGTTTATTGGCTACAAATAAAATATCCATCACAAATCCAAACATTAGCAGCATTTCAAACCTATAAAATAAAATGATATGTAATATGGGTACATATCTTTAGATATGTGATACCCTTAAGGGTTGAAAAAACTCAAATAATAAATCAATTATAATAATCATTGTGTATCCTATGGAGTACTACACCAAACCTTTTTCCTTACCATATTGATATCAGTCTAATTTTTTCTCCATTTCGATTAAAGAACCTCCAACAAAGGTTAGAGTGCACTCTTCATAATCACAAAGACTCTTTCCTACATCAACTAGTCTTGTTACATTCTAAGGCACATGATCAATTCGAGAGGTCTTGTGTAGTGGTTTGAGATATGTACTTCTTTTAGAACTTTTTGAACAAGAAACATAATAAATAATAAGTAAAGAATATGTACCTCCTTTACATGATTTGTATTGTCCATGGTTGATGTAATGTAATCAAATGAATAGAAAGTGTCTCCAAATTAAGCTTTCCCTTGCCACTTGCACCCACTTTCCCTTCTCTTTTGACCTTATATATACAATATTTCAACATTTTAATACATTCATCAATCTTCTAGTTGATCATCTTCGTCGAACTGAACATCCATATCATCTGGTTCATATAAGGTGTTGTAAGGATTGACCATATCAACATCATCATCAATGTACTCATTTCCAAGCAATATA
>JZKD02S0411748.1:1657331-1681895 GCA_000966675.3 Picea glauca | reverse complement strand
ATATATATATAGAAAAATAATTACCTTAATGAAGGTATGCCAATCATGTTTTTTTACCCCACCAAATTCACCTTTCTTTGTTAAGATATTATTTATGTTTGAAGAAAAACCTGTGGGAAATTTTATTCTTCGAATGACCTCTTTTACATAATTTCTTTGTTTCTCTGTTAATAACCAGGGAAGGCTATTTCGATCTCTGTCGCTATTTGATTGGATCCCACTTTGCATTGCATGATTGGCTTCCTGGATGTCACTACAAATCTTGATGAATTTTTCTTTATCCCTCCTACAATCTATGATTCCCCATAATGTTTCTCTCACATTCTTCCTGGTATGCATTGTATCAAACAAATGAGCTATTTTTAGGTCATGATAGTAGGGAAACCTCATGAATTGAGAGAGGTAACTTTTCAATCCTCATGGGAGCCCATTGTTAATACCTTCACGACATTGATGAAGCATAGAAGAAATTACTATACCAATAATTATCATGAAATACTATAGAATAAATTCAATAAAATAAAAATTCATAACATTACATATACAATATTACATAAAAAAAATTCAATATACCATCTAGATGACTTTTTTTATATTCCAACTTCCATAGGTGAGGTGTCATTCTTCGTGGTTTTAATCCAGTCTCTTCTTTCCCATTGAAAAGATGTTTTTCAATAGTATGATACCTATGGTTCTTAGAGAGGAACTGCCTATACTCATCAAACACCTCCTTTCCTAAATTTTTTGAACGTCGAGATTTGATCTTAGGAACACAAACTGGACATGAAAATATATCGTTTGTTTGAAGACCTGAAAAAGTTGGATTAATAATTATGTCAACTATACGAAGGGGATTATTTAAAACAACATGTAGCATGTTATCTTCAAATAATTATATACTATAATTAAAGTGCAATGGATATTAAATACCACAAAAATGTGTTAGTCCTGGGACATCATGAATTGTCCATACAAGTATTCCACATAATTGAAATTCCTTCTGCCTTATTGGTTTACAAACGTCATACATAGTGATGCTGGCCCATAACTTTAGTAACTCGTAGATGAGAGACTCGATATATACATTCATATATTTAACCTGGTACTTACCTAATTGTTTGAAAGTACACATAATTACTAACGTGATGTGCATATATAAGTAAATAAATAAATACAAGATATTATGCAACAAGAAATACAAATGAATTCTTACATTCGAAAAATTAATGATAACATTACATACCTGGAACAATCATTGTCAACATTATGTGCTCCCTCTTTATTGACATCCAAGGAGGAATATTATTATTGACAACAAAAGTTGGTCACACTAAGTAAATAGACCTGAGCTCCCCAAATGGATTAACACCGTCAGCGGCCAATGAAAGCCTAACATTATGAGGTCCATCTTTAAAAACTGGCCATTTTTCCTCAATTTCCTTAAATGCATAACCATCTGCAGGGATTCGAACAATACCATCTCCACTTCTATTATGTGCATGGTAATCCATAAACTGTGCTATGCTTTCACACCAAAACAGTCGTTGCAAACATGGAATTATGGGAATATGACGAAGAACCTTACGAGGCACCTTTTTTGTTAGTTGATCGGTTCGATATCTACTGGTCTGACATTGTGGGCATTCTATTTTTGATGCATGTTGTCCATAGTATATAATATGATCATTGGGACATGCATCTGTAGCTTGATACTCCATTCCAATTTCTTTCATAATGGCATTTAAATCCCGGTATGTGCGAGGTAAAATATTTGACGACGGTAACAAAAATTCAACTAACAATCTACAACATGAAAAATAAGTAATTAGTGTAAAGAATGTTATAATTTGTAAATATTTAATTCTTATTTCAAACATTAATTAAAACTAAAAACAAGTAAAAAAAATCAACCTTTATGTATACGTGATGATGAACCATATTACATACCTTAGGATCTGTGTCGTACAATTGTTTGACAAACCATTAAAAAGCTGTAAGTTCACCAACAATAATGTAGAAGAAAGAAGATTTGCTTTTGAACCTTCATAAAGTGGTTTTTCTGCCTTCCCTAGCAGAGGTACGTCAAGATCACCAATGTCCTCATCATCATCCTTGTCCGGTCGAGCGAACAAGTCTTGGATCAATTCATTTGTCCCATCGTCTTCAACTGTATTGCTATTATTGTCATCTTCTTCCATAGGATCATTAACTTGATATTCAATATTCGACACTCCAAATTCCTCAGCACCTTGTAGTACAACATCATTTATGCTAGAACTTGGCACATTCGGAAACTTAGGGGGGCAACCTGACTTTATAATTACAAACAGTCATGCAAAATTAGTGTACTGCATAAGAAATATTTAAACAATATAAAATTTTATAAATACAATCAATATAAAGATATAATAATGAATATATAGTTTACCAAGAGATGATATTCGTTCAGTCCACCTTCAACGTGCCCATGGGTTCTGCAATGTCTTACAGTTGTTTGTATTAAAATTCTTCTGACTTTTGTTCTCCCGCATTTAGTGCAAGGGAAATAACATATCTTGTCACCTTGTCCATAATATCTCCACATTATTCACCACAACCGAAATATTGAGATGATTATGTTATAAAGTTTAGTGATGATGTGCTAGATCTATTCGATTCTTGAAATGCAATAGACCAAACCATACAATATATTTTATGACATAAGCTTCAAAGATTCACCATAACCAAGTAACATAATCAAACGACATAATAGAACTAGGGCAAGAGATCAAGTCACATATAAGCATGGAAAAATTAGCATGTTCACAGACGACATAAAATCTACATAAACATATAAGGTTATAAAATATTAAAGGAGACAAAAGAAAAAAATTATTTAACTAACCTTCAAAGTCTAAAATCCTCTTGCACGCATTGAACAATGATCACAAAACTAAGCTTTGTAGATCAAAGATCAGTTCGATTTCTTAATAAAAAAGAAAACCTTGACATAAAAACAAAGATTAGCAGAGCTATAACACATAAAAGATGTTGCAACTATAACAAATTAGTCAAAATTCGGTTCGAATTAACTAATTTATAGAAAACATCAAAATTGTGACATTATCGGGACTAATTTAAAAAAAAAAAAGTAAAATTTCATTTTTTTTTATTTTTTTCAACAAAAAAATTGATTTTATCCCAATCGTCGTAATAGTTCGTCGATTTTTTAGCCTATATGTATTAGTGAGTTATTCACATTGAGATCATTTGTTGATGAATTTTTATGTATCACTAATGGAATAGATTTTTATGCATTTTTGTTTAAATTTCATGATTTGAACCTTGTAAATTATATAGGGTGGCATCGTTGAGAGTTTTGGGTCATGGAGGAGGGAAACACCCTCGCAATTGTTTGTATCATCTGGGTGATCTTTTTTATCTTTAATGATAAAGTATCATTTTCTAAGTATGTTAATTCACTGTGAAAAAAAACTTATAAGAATGTTGCTTCTTTGTCCTGTCTCCATAGCAATGAACCACACCCAAACGCAAAACAACTCCAGGTGCTTCTTTTAGTAAGACAAGAAAGAACAAGTTATAAGATGCCCCTAATAGTGGTGAGAGTGGAAGTAGTCAATAAGTGACCAATGAGTAGCATTTTCCATCTAGGGAACCATATGTCACTTTTCCATGTTTGGGAACTTATCATTGTTTTGTATATTGGGCATGATGTCCCATTTTGTAAAATATTTATAGTTGAGACCATTTTGAACACACATAAACACACACACATGTATAAAGAAACACACACACACACACACACACACACACACACACACACACACACACACATTTCATGGCACGCGTTTTAGGAATTCTAATGTTTGTTTGTTTTCATCAAATTTTCATCAAAATGTTGTCAAGATAATTGAGAAGTCTTATACATCAAAATGATCCATGCATTTAAGGAACAAAGTGATTAGATCTATTTTTTTAAGGCCCTGTATAGTTTTATAGTGGTTCCAATCAAGCTAAGTACCAATTTAAAGAAACAATAAACTAAATGCACATAGAATTAGGCTAGGAAGAAAAGATAAATAATGCATTTGCATTTTCATAGAAGGCTAAAATTTAGAACTAATTATACCTACACACTGTTGGAAATATTGAAGGGTGTCCTTAAGGGCTATGCATTGTAGTCCATATAGTGAGTGAAACACAAAGGGAATCTTAAACAAATATGTGCATCTATTGGAAAGTGTATTGGCATAGGTTTTATAATTTTAACTAAGTAATGGTGAACAAATCCAATGAGTCTATGAGCCAAACCATTGTTGACTTTGATTCTTGGTTTGGAACATGAAAATGTGTGAATCCCCATATGGAACTAGTGGCATCATGAATATTACAAGGTTATTTTAGAGTAAATTCAATTTAAGTTATAAGAGTGCATATAGAATGTAAAAAAGGATTGGAGAAACAACCCTTGATGTTGATTATTCTGTCAGACTCATAGATGGAATTGGAGGAAGATTGAGCTAGTTTTGAGCATTGAGCTTCAACACGTTGGAGGATTTTTTCATTCATTCCAATCTATGGTTGGTAATTTTGGAAATATATTGAACCCCATGGAATAAAGATATGTTGGAACACAAGTATTTGTCCTTTCTAATGCTTATTGTCATTGAGTGCAAAAGATTTCATATTTTTGTTTTCATTGCATCATATAAACAATTTCTTTTTAAAGTGAGGCAGGTTATCATCCATTGTGTTCATGCAGCTTACATATTTTTTTTATCATCAAACATTGACTCTATTGTTCAACATATCCTTAGATATTGTTTTCTTTGAAGTATTATAGATACTCAATATATCCACCTAAGAAAAATAATCTAGGGTCCCTTTTCCTCTCATTACCTTGGATAGCCAACTAGTCCACCACTATGTTTTCTAGTGTGTGATAATATTACATCCATTCCCTTGGATTCCTACAGTATCCATTACATTATTCCTTTAATAATAATCCAATAATCAGTATTACCCATTTTCTCAAGGTATGGATAATTGAGTCATCTTCCACTTCTATTTCTTAGAAAATTGTATTTCTTCAAGTCCCTCATATTTGTGTAAGATTAGTCTTTTCCTTTTTCATTCAGATACTATGTTCTACCTTTATAGTAGATCACATACAAAATGGACATATATCCCAAATAATGGGTATATATCTCTGAGAAAAAAAAATCTTGGTGTGTACTAGTATAATTCTAACATGTAATGGAAATGTTGACAATTTGGTATGGGGCATAAAATACAAATCGAACAACATAATTGAATTGTACTAGTACATGTTAGAATTGTCGTTGAACTAAATTTTCAATATTTCCCTGAACCAGTGGATATTTGGATCGGTGAAGGTCGACCATTGGATATTTTTTCAACATGGTCATTGGAGTAATCAATTAGATGAGTAAGCGCACATGTGCTGGTAGCCTTGTCAACAACATAAGTTGAATTCATGGTATCCATTCATGGAAGAAAATAATAAGTATGGTTGAAGCAACTATTTTCAGGTATTAGGTTTGATCAGAGAGATATGAAGATAAATTGTGACAGTCAAAGAATAAGATTCCTAGAAAAGAACCCAACTTACCATTCTAGGAAGAATAATATTGATGTACAATACCATTTTGTGAGAGGCATGGTGGAAATAAATAAGGTGATGCTAGAGAAATTAGACATGCTGGAAAATGATGCAAGAGCATCTGAATTACATCGTGCGAGCCAGCGCGTGGAGAAAAAGGAACAGCTGGAAAGCGTCAGCATCCAAATTTTTGAACCATTGTAATATATGGCTGCGCCAAGCATTAATGTTTTGATGTGATGAAGCGTACTTATAGATTGTAACGGACCTTGAGCAGATAAGCTCTTGTCCTTAGGTAGCTGGGGCATTTACTTAGATTTAGTGCAGGTAGATAGGATAATTAACTGTAGATTAGACAGTCACCGTTTGAGAGGGAAAATGGAGTATAGACACCCTCCCTTGTATCTTTGTAGGGGATTCTCATTCATTCATACAGGAAGAAGAAGAGAGCAGAGCAGAGAGCTTGTAAAGAACCCTCCATGTACAGTTATTGAATTAATAGGAAGAGCCATGATTCAATTCCATGGACGCGTTTGATCTCTGTGTGTTGTTGATATTATGCTTGTGCATGTTTGCTTCTTTTTATGCTTATTTGTTATATGCTTCTTATGTGATTGCATATCAGGTTAGGAATCTGAGAGAATGAGTTTCAATTGTTTCTCTGCTTGAGCCAGGAGATTCCTGCATAGAGTGCAGTTGAATTCCTCCGCATAGAGTGCGTCGAGGAGGCCAAGTAGCTAAACTTTTGTTCTCGTTTTCCCAGAGTAAGTTGGGATTGTTCAAGCCGTGTAGGAGAGTGCAGGTTGGATAGGAGTCTCAGTAGCAAGCCTGAGAAGAAAAGGTTCGAGACTGCTGCAGAGTGAATGCACAAGAGACGGAGGACTTCAACACTTTCAGGAGTGATTGAAGACCGAGCACGAGGAGTGTGTTCGAAGAGCCTCGTGAAAGAGTTCGAGTTGGAGAAAGCTCTGGAAGGATAGCGCCTTTGGTTCTGGTGCACAGGACGAAGGTGGCAATAGAGGATTCTATCAAGGAAGAGAATCGACGACTTGAATTCGTCCCGGAGAATCGCGAAGTCCCGAGGATCGTTGGATCTGGGAGGAGGAGCGAGGAGTTTAACCTCAAGCACAAGAAGGGCCATTGGCTATAGCGTATCGGCAAATCGGATTCGGCGAGTGCGAAGGTTTCATGCATGTAGGAATCGCGAAGCGCGATCCTCCGATTTGATCAGGAGCCGTCGATTTCGGAGAGACAGGTGGCACAAATCCGAAACATCGGAGTTTCGGCATTCGGGGTTTCCAGCAGCAGGAAACTTGGAGTCGCGGACCCGCGAGCCACGAGATCCCGACGTGACGTGGCGTTATGGGACCCGGAGGCATAGACGGGGTACAGGTGGCGTTGTAGCGAAGACTCGGCACCACAACATTCGGGGTTTGGAGAGTCAAGTGACTGGCATCGCCAGTGGTGATATCCCGATAGGCAAAAGCCTGATACCCGAGGGTTGACCATTGACTATTGGATATCGGGGTCGGCGTTTAAAGAGGTAAAAGAACGTTGTTGTGAGTCTCGCGAGATCGCGAGGTCCGATCTTCCGAGTCCCGAAGGGAGGATCGCGCGGAATTATCTCTGTGGGTAAATCATTCTCGAGGGGAATAGAAAGGGCTTGGACCCTTCGGGCCTAAGAGTGAGAAGGTCCTGGTTCAGCGACTGTGCCATCGAGGGAGGCAGGTGTGCACCAGAAAACATAGAAAACTATTTGACCAAGTATGGGATTTTTGTAAAGTTCTCTTGGTGTAGAGAGGCAATGGGAATTGCTACACCAGGCCTATGAACAAAATTTCATGTTCTCCTGTAACATCCCCAACCACCCACATGCGGGGGTATGCTACCTTCAAGTCCACCATTGGACTTCGTATGCTTACCGATACCTTCTTTAATTAATAAGAACGCATAAGATACAAAATTTAGCAACATGCATAACAATATCCAGCAAGCATGCATAATCTAATATTTAGTTAAATTATAATTAAAATACACAGCAAAATACATTCATACACAGATAATAATATCACAACAGAGAGCGCTTATATTTATGAAAAGGTGACACCAACTGGCTACAGACCAAGGACATTCCACCCAACTATAGACACCATTGCTCCAAATCTCAACAAAAGTGTCATCCTCGAGACAGGGCTATGAATCCACAAGGAAGGTTCCAAAGTGTGTTTGGGTTCCCAAACCAGTCAGCTCTCAAGCTCTCACAGGTTTCCCAGACCACTCGAGAGAATGGACCTCCACCTTTCTCTTCCATGCAGTTCCTTAGGCAGTCCTTCTCCTTTATCCAGGGCCTCCAGCACAAATGGTCCAAAATATCAATGTTGGAACTCTTAGGACTCGCATTTGTGAGAAAAATAGGGCATAGGCCAACACATCTCAAACATGCAGGCCCGAGGTCATGGCTGGATTGCACCAGTGACCATTACAACCAACTATCTTGTGGCTAATATTCAATAGTTCCTTTCCCTTTACCTAGCCAAGATGAAGGTGAGAATGGATCGGTGAATGGGTAAGTGAGTGCATGAAAGGGAATGAGGAAAAGTGAATGAACGTATAGGAAATCAATGAAAAATCCATCAGTCAACCCCCCCCCCCCATAAGACCAAACGTAGGTTTAAGTAAATTTGTGGGGAATCAAGAATCTCTTGTCCTTCCCCAAGAATCTCACGTAATCGATCCCCTACCTTAGGAAAAAAGGGTAATTAACATAGGAATAAACATGTATCCCTTAGAGCCTCCTCTCTTGTGGAATCATCACCCCCTATAACTCTAGTCCTTGTCCGTCTAGCAGCCAACGATGTGTTTATTATTAATAATTATCAACACATTATATTTCTTGAGCATACTAGCCCTTTAATAATTGTTTTGGCACTCAGGCCTCTCAGCATTGTAACAATACATTATTTAAAAATGGGGGTTCGAAACATGGGGTGTTACATCCCCTCCCCCTTATCTTGGCACTGTCCTCAGTGCATATACAAAATAGAGATCAAAATATCAAATTTATTCAAAACGTTGTGGGTACTCTACCCGCATGGCATCTTTATTCTCCCAGGTAGCATCTTGAGGACCATAGCAGGTCCACTGAACTTTTACCATCTCTATAACTCGATTCTGAAGCATTTTGACCTTTTTGTCCAATACCCGCACTGGCTGAACCTGAAAGCCTCCCTCTGTCTCTACCTGAATCACATGCCAATCAATATCATGGTTAGGGTCATGTACTTATTTCTTTAGTAAATATACATGAAATACATTATTCACATTCATGGAAGCAGGCAATGCAAGCATGTATGCAACTGGCCCTATTCTATCCAATATTTCAAATGGACCACAACCACAGAATCTGGATGCCAGCGTTGTACAACCACCCAATTTAAAAGAGATTTTCTTGGGACTCACTTTCAAAATTACATGCTCCCCTACTTTAAATTTTCTATTTGTCCCGTTCTTGTCGGCATAAAATTTATCTCTATCATGAGCTACCTTTAAATTCTTCTTAATCTTAACCACCTGGTCTTCCATGTCCTTGAGCAACTCTAGCCCAAGTACCACTCTATCTGTTGAGTTGTCCCAACTTACTGGAGCATTGCATTTCCTACCATATAAGGCTTCAAATGGGCTCATTCTTAATGAATCCTAATACCCATTATTATATGCAAACTCAACCAAGTGTAAGTAATCTTCCCACTTAGATGGCTTATCCATCACATACATTCTCACCATGTCTTCAATTATTCGACTGACCCTCTCTATTTTCCCATCTACTTGGCGATGATACGCGGTGCTAAAGTTTAGATTTGTGCCAAAACCTTTAAACAATTCCTTCCATAAATTGGAGGTAAACTTTGTATCTCTATCCAGGACATTTTTCCTAGGTATCCCATGCAGCCTAGCAATTTCCTTCCTAAAAATTTATGCAATATTTGTCGTTGTATGTGTTGTCTTCATAGGCCCAAAATGAGCAAACTTTGTTAATTTGTCAACCACCACCATGATTGAATCATGTTGCTTATTCATTTTTGGTAATATTGTGATGAAATACATGGTGATCACTTCCCATTTATTCTCTGGTATTGGCAATGGCTACAGAAAACTTGTTGTGTGCCTATGTTCAACCTTAACCTTCTGACATTCCATACATAGAGCGATGTAATCAACAACATCCTTCTTCATTCCCAGCCAAAATAATTGGCTTCTTACTGTTGTAATTGTTTTCTAGTAATCGAGATGTCCAACATAAGGAATATCATGCATTTCCTTCAGTACCAAATTCCTCAGTTCTCGGGAACTAGGATTATAGATTCTATTTTTATGCATGAGTAATCCGATTTCCTTTATCTCATACTTCTTTATTTTATGTTGTACATTTCCTTGCTGTAAGTTTTCCTTTACCTGTAGGTAACGCTGATCTATAACAAGACCATCTAGAGTTCTGCTCTTCAAGTCTAACTGATGCATACTGACAGCAATAGCATGCATGAGACGCACTCTTATACTAAGTGCATCGACAACTTTATTTTCCTTTCCTTTGATATGCTTGATATCAAATTCATATTCACTTAAACATTCCAGCCATCTTGTTTTCTTGGAATTCAAGGTCGGTTGTTCAAAAAGATACTTTAGCCCAATGTGGTCTATCCTTAATTCAAATTTCTTCCCCATGAGATAATGCCTCCAAATCCTCAAGGCGTGAAAAATGGCAGCAAGTTCCAAGTCATGTGTGGCATAGTTCCTCTCATGTTCCTTAAGATTTCTAGACTTATATCCAATGACATGTCCATTTTGCATGAGAACTCCCCCAAGTCCTTCCTTACATGCATTTGTACATACCAAAAAATGTTCATTTGGTTCAGCAATATTTAACACAGGCGCACTAGTAAGGAATTCCTTCAACACATTAAAATCATTTTCACACTCGAGTGTCCATTCAAATTTAGTTCCCTTATTTTGCAAAGAAGTGATGAGATGATAAATATTAGAGAACCCTACTATGAACCTTCTATAGTAGCCAACAAATCCCATTAAAGATATGACATCTAACACATTTCTGAGTGTTGGCCATCCTCTAATGGCTTCAATCTTCTCTGGATCTACCAATATGCCCTGCTATGAAATAATGTGTCCCAAGTAATGGATCTGCTTTTGATAAAAAGAACACTTACTAAACTTGGCATACAACTGATGTTCTCTCAGTACTTGCAACACCAGTCTTAAGTGATGTTCATGCTCCTCTTCAGACTTAGAATATATAAGTATGTCATCCAAGAATACTATGACAAACCTATCCAAATCATTTCTGAATATGTCATTCATTAAGAATGTCCAGATAGTTGGTGCATTGGTCATTCCAAATGGGACCACTAGAAAATCATAATGCCCATACTTGGTCCTAAAGGTTGTCTTATGAATGTCTTCTTCCTTGATTCTTACCTAATGGTATCCTGCCCTCGGGTCAATTTTTGAAAACATATTTCTCCTCTTAGCTTATCAAAGAGGGCATCAATTCGAGGTAGAGGATACTTTTCTTTATAGTGTACTTGTTCAGTTGGAGGAAGTCAATACACATCCTCAAGGTTCCATCCTTATTTTTGACAAAAAGTATTGGTGCTCCCCAAGGTGAAACACTTGGAAGTATGTACCCTTTCTTCAACAATTCGTCCAACTGCATTTTTAATTCTTTTAACTCTGGTGTGCTCATTCTGTAAGGTGTTTTTGACACCAGGGCAGCTGCTACCACTAAATCAATTGAGAAATCTATCTCCCTCCTTGGTGGAAATCCTGGTATTTCTTGGAATCCATCTTCAAATTCCTTTAGCACCGAGAAATATTCAAGGCTTGGCCCCTTTGTATTATCTAGCTCTCCCACATGAGTTGCATACAGTTGACATCCTATCCTAAAACATATTTTCAGCTGTAAGGCTGAAATCTCCCTTATAGAGAAGGGTCTTGGAACTCCTTTCACAGTGCTCCATTTTCCATTTCCATCAAGACATGTAAATTTTTTGTTATGGTAATCTGGGACAACATGATGCTTGTCCAACCAATCCATTCCAATCAGAATATCATAAGACCCTAATGGTATGATATTTAGATACATACTAGTATTCATGCCATTAAGACTTATGGAACAACTTTTGACCATATCATGGATTCTCCTTTGGGTTCCAGTGGCTAACTGAACCAAACCTTCTTTTCCAAGTTTACTTTTCTCCAAATGTAATCTATTCACTATCTTAGGATCAATGTAACAATGACTTGCTCCTAAATCAATCAAAATAGAAACAGGTTGATTTATGATTTTACCTTCCACCTCGATCATATTGGATTGGTACTCTTCTTGTCGATCATTTAAAGTTGCATAGATTCTTCCCATATCTTCAACTATTTTAGCCTCTTTGATGTTGTGCACAGTCTTCACTCTGTCCTTTCTATGTGGGAAATCCTTGTACAGGTGATCTTCCTTACATCCCCAACATTGGATTGGTGGTCTTCCCATTTTTCCCAAGGAATATTCCTTCTTGGAATCCCCCTTAGCATACTAATCTTGATGATTTCTATTAGGCTCATTCCTATTGAAGGAAGGTTTGAATCCTTTCCTCCTCTGATCGAACTTCACATTTTTCTTGTCCTTCCAAGATTTTTGCAGGGATTCACTTCCCTGGACTTTCTCATACAGGTATTTATCCTTCCTGATGGCCTCAATCAAGGTATTGGGTTCATCATACTTGATATTTTAATTATAAAAGGTTGGCAGTCCACTTAGAAGTCTCTGTATTTTCATTTTCTCATCACCAATGAACCTGACATATTTTAACAATCCTAAGAAATTTTGCTTGTATTCTGCCATAGGCATGCTTCCCAATCTAAGTTCAAATAATTCCTTCATTTTCTTATCTTAGAAATGATTTGAGAGGTACTCCTTATGGAAGTACTTCTTGAATTGTTTCCAAGTGATCCTACTTTCATTGACATGTTCCACTTGCTTCAGTGGGTCCCACCAGATTGCATCTTTCACGTGTAAATGGTAGGTGGAAATCCTGGATTCCAGGTTGGATGAATAGTTATGCAACTGAAAAATATCTCTTGATCCCAAGAAACCATGCTTCGGAATCATATTCCCTTTCTCTTTCACCCCCAAAGGAAGGTGGCTTGAGCTTCCTCATCTCTCCTTGCAAATTATCTACCTCTTGTTTCCTTCTTTGGTGTCTGATAGGAGACACCTCTGGACTTCTTACAGGATCATCCACTGCATAAAACTTTATTTCTGAGTAAGGAGGTGAGTGGTGTCCATGAGCTCTGCTAGCACTTCTAGAATAACTGTCTCTTCCACGATCATCCCTTCTTTCATGGCACCTGCCTTCTTCCTCTTGTATTGAGTTTTATCCCTTCTTCATTTCTCTCTGCAATTGATTTAAGATCTGCAACACTCGATCATTTATCTGAATTTTCTCTCTCATCAGTCTCTCATTGTCTTCTTTGTAGCTCTGCACTTCCATCTTCAAGATTCTTACCGTTTCTATTAACATTTCATGTTTTCCTTTTCCCTTGCATCCATTGAACTCTTTCTTTGCATTACCAACTCTAGTATTCTGGCCTTCAGCCTCCTTATCATGACTGGAAGCTCCCTTGCCTTCTTCAATTTCCTCAATACACATCATGTGTTGATGTGCTTAAGCCCCTTACTTCTGCAAAATGTGCAAGCGACCATTTTTTTAGAATTACACATATGATAAACAAAATTTCTAAACCATGCTACATGTCTCTTTATTTTATTTGTTCATGGATATCATATCCCATTCTCCAAAAATAACAGTGTCATGTTATCCTCGGCTGACACTGAATTTCATCCTATGCAGGTGCTTCCTTCAAACCACCTTCCTAGATGACCAGGATAAGAAACCGCATCTAAATCCTTCCTTAGCACTTTTTTGTCTCGATGACAACCAATTCGACCCTTAGCCCTCATTCCCTCATCTCTCAATCTGCATATGACCATAGTCATGACCTTGTGCTTAGCTAAAAAAGCACTTGTCCAGAGCTTCGAGACTTCAAAACTTTCGGCCAGGACCAGATCAATGGTCCTCATCCTCTTTCATGATCAACGATCGAGATCCACTTCTGGACTCTGTGCTTTGGGAGTCTCAACTTTCCTCTCTTTCCTCCTCTCAAAATTATTTTTCCTGGAGTTCATGATCTATCGATGGGTGTCCTCCCACATATCAACAACTGTGAATCGCTTCGGCTCTTTGGGCTTCGAAATTTTCAAACTTTTCTCTTGCACGTTCTCCCATATTTCTTTTACCCAAAGTCGATGATCCTTCGATGTGTGTTTTCTGGAATCAATGGTCGATATGTACTCTGGACTTCGGGCCTTCGGGAGTTTTCAACCCAACACAGCCTGTCACATATTTCCCCTTTGGAGTGCCCAGTCTTCAGACTGCATGATCTATCGGCACATGGAGAAATACTAGAAGCAGACACGTGGCCCAATCAGTCGAGTGACATGTGTCATGTTCTAACAGACATTTCAATCATCTGCATTCTTAAAAATTACTAACACGTGGCACACGTCATATGTGTCCACGTTATCCTAGGTGATGTACGCAAGCCACATCACTTCGGGAATTCCAAGATCCACCTCACTTATAGGTGACATCACCATGCCCCATCACTTCTTCTCTTCAGGCTTCGGGACTTCGGGAGTTTCCATACTGGCACACTTCCAATTCTCACGAACTCCGAATTCCCAAACTAGCCAATCTGTCACCATGTGTACTTCTGAATTGGATGACTAAGATTCACTTTCGGTATTCACCCGAAGTCCACGGATATCCACCATGTGTCCTCCTTAATCTGACGGTTGAGTCTTACTTCGGGTCTTAGAACTTTGGAAATCTCAAACCTCAAAACTTATCTGGCCCCACTGGATTTTATCTGAAGCCCTGGATCTGGTGATGCATGGCTCTTGGAAGATCAATGGTTGATATCCTTTTGGGTCTTTGGTTTTTGGAAAACTCAAACTTCAACTTTTTTCTGAAATGTTTTTATCCGAAGCTCGCAATATACTGACTCATGTTTCCCATGGATCGACAACTATGATTTCTTTTGGTCTTCATACTTCGTAGAACTCAACTCTCAACCTTCACTTTTCCTTGAAGTGCACGTATTTCTGTCGCATGTCCTCCTGGATCAGCCGACGACAATTCACTTCGAATCTCCGGAGTCCAAAAATATGAATTCTAAACTTCTCCTTGCTTGCCTTTTCTCGGAGTACTTTCACCTAGAGAATAGGATCGATTGGCGTGTGTCCTTCTACAGATCGACGGTCCCTAACTACTTCTTCTCTTCGGAGGTTCGTCACTCGAGTACTAACATGTCACATCATTTCATTCCTTTCAATTTTAGGGGGCACGCATCGACGGTTTGGAGTAACCCACTTTTCACCTTGCAATTCTCTTGATGTTGACACGTAACCCCTTGGTGAAACCGTGGTTTGGATTGTGAGACCACATTGGGGAATTATTTCCTATGTAACTTGGTTCCCCACAACGCCTCATGTCCATTGATCTCTCTCTCCCATGGGATCCAATGGTTGGGACCTTAAACCTTGCTTCCTTTACATCGGATGACCCCTGTTCACCTGTCCTTTGATCCAACGATCCCAGATCTCTCATAATTCTATAGTGGTGATCGCTCTCAAATTTGAAGGGGGACGATCACGATCCTTCGAACCCCTTACAACCGATATCTGACGATCTAACTCCTGCGTAGATTCTGCAACACCATTCCTCCTGAGCTTTTCAAATTTGCAGTCAAAGTTTGATCTTGACCATGAGACTCTGACCAATAGACCTGGCCCATACCGGCCCGATGTTTCAAACAGAAGCTCTAATACCAAACTGTAACATCCCCAGCCACCCATAGGCTGTCATATGCTACCTTCAAGCCCACCATTGGACTTCATACTCTTCCTGATACCTTCTTTAATTAATAATAATGCATAATATACAATATTTAATGACATGCACAACAATATCCAGCAAGCATGCATA
Source organism: Picea glauca (assembly GCA_000966675.3). Classification (NCBI taxonomy): domain Eukaryota; kingdom Viridiplantae; phylum Streptophyta; class Pinopsida; order Pinales; family Pinaceae; genus Picea; species Picea glauca. The sequence goes on along the minus strand of JZKD02S0411748.1, from coordinate 1,666,160 downwards.
ATCTAAGATTTAGTTAAACGATAATTAAAATACACAACGGAATATATTTATACACAGATAATAATATCACAACAGAGAGCACTTATATTTATAAAAAGGCGACACAAACTGGCTGTAGACCAAGGACGTTCCACCCAACCATAGACACCACTACTCCAAATCTCAACAACAGTGTCACCCCCGAGCCAGGTCTATGAATCCACAAGGACAGTTCCAGAGTGTGCATGGGTTCCCAAACTCGTCAGCTCTCAATCTCTCACATGTTTCCCAGCACCCACAAAAATCCAAGTACATATCTCTCTTCTAGCCAGCCTGTACCACCCAACAAAGAATTTAACTCCACCTTTCTCCTCCATGCAATCCCTCAGGAAGTCTTTCTCCTTTATTCAGGGCCTTCAGGACAACTGATCCATAATCTCAATGATGGAACTCTCAGGAATCACAGTTGTGAGAAAAACAAGGCACAAGCCAACACATCTCAGACATGCAGGGCCCAGGTCATGGATGGATTGCACCCACGACCATTATAGCCAACTATCCCATGGCTAATCTTCATCAGTTCCTTTCCCTTTACCCAACCAAGACGTAGGTGAGGATGGATCGGTGAATGGGTAAGTGAGTGCATGAAAGGGCGTGAGGGAAAATGAATGAACGTACACGAAATCAACAAACAAGACATCAGTCGAACCCCCACATCAAACCAAAGGCGGTTTTAAGTAACTTTGTGGGGAATCAAGAACCTCTTTTCCTTCCCCAAGAAGCTCACATAATTGATCCCCTCGCTTAGGCAAAGAGGGTAATTAACATAGGAATAAACATTTATCCCCTTAAGCCCCCTCTCTTATGGAATCATAGCCCCCTATAACTCTAGTCCTTGTCTGTCTAGCAGCGAGTGATGTGTTTGTTATTAATAATTATCAAAACATTACATTTCTTGGGCATACTAGCCCGTTAATAATTGTTTGGGCACTCAGGCCTCTCAGCATTGTAACAATACATTATTTTAAAATGGGGGTTTGAAACCCAGGGTGTTACATCTCTTATATCAATAAAGAATATAACAAGAGGGAGAATGTTTAATCCACGTGGATTTTGGTGGCCTCCCACCCATTCCAACTGATTCATATTGGCAGTTTGGAAGTTTGGAATTTTTTCCCTAGTTTTTAGGTCTGTGACTTCTAGGGTTGTTTTGAGACCCTAAACAACATTTTTAGGGCTCGCCAGAGTTAGATTGTAGTTAGAGCTAGTGTATGAAAACAATATGTGTAGTCCTTAGATAGACCCTTCCAACGGGATATTGTGCACCTAAAACGGAGATTTTATACAAAAGTTATGATTCTCAGAAGTTGATGTACAAACTTACCCAAACGGGGCCCACATGACTTTTGGTACTTCATCTCCTAGGGTTGGGTTTTTTGATGTCGAGGGTTTTTTACATTCATTTTTATTGTAAAAATTACTTCATAGCCTCATTTTAATCATCTTATTAAGAATGAGCGCAATCATCACATCTCTTCTCAGAGATAAGTTGCCACCATTCTAGCAAGCTTGTTTTCTGCACCATTTTACAGTTTCAGCTTATTTTCGTATTGAATAGAAACTAGTTTTATTGTATATTTGTTATTCTTTGTTAATAATATTTTGATAAAATTATCTGTATTTATTTCATTCTTCTCATAAAATCTAGATCAGTGGTATCAGAGTGGTCTACTCCTTATTGTTCTTAATGCATGTCCCCAACGAGGTCAAGGTACAAATAATTGGGTGGTGAGCTTGTTTCTCTTGAGGAAAAAATCTCTTGCACACCATAGAGACCTCTCATGGAAGGAGAAAATAAAGACAATGGGATAGGAGATCCCTTCAATATATTTCTCAAGGAAGCCCTCATGCAACATAGGAACGAGATGATGGATAGTTTTGCACAAATCCTTTGGCAGCTACCAACAGGTGATGCATCTTCCCCTAACAGAGTCACCGCCCCCTTAAAGGTAAAAATCAACTTCAACATTCCTATATTTGAAGTTCATATAGATGCAAATATTATAGACAAATGGTTGAATCTACTAGAAGGGTATTTCTCTATCCATAACTTCTCGAATAGAGAAAATATTACTTTTGCACTCCTCAAGGTTGTTCCCCATGTCAAATATTGGTGGGAAACATTCTGTGAGAAAAAGGAAATAGAGAAACCCTCATTATTTATAATCACAGTCACCTAGGAATCCTTTAGGGATTTTATTAAGGAATAATACTACCGTGTTGGAAGTTATGATGACCTATACACAAAATAAACCACATTGCGGCAGGAAAGAGATCAAGCAGTGCCCGAGTTCACAAATATCTTCCATACCTTGTGCACCAAGATGGGAATCAAATATTCTCAGCGACATCTAGTGCTCAAGTATCATAGTGTTCTACATAGATACATCGAGGATGAAATGGAGTTTCTGGACATATCATGCTTGGGCACGGCCTACCGATATGCCATCAAAATAAAGCAGAAGCTCAAACAAAAGAGGCAGAAATTTAGGCCTGGGAACCCCTCACAGGAAAAGATAGGAAAAGACGGCCCCAACTTGCAGAAAAAAAGATAGAGAAAAGAAGGACCACCTCAGGACAACTAGTCCAGGACAAAAGCAAAGAAGAACACTAGAAACACAAAGAAACATATCAGGAAGTGGTGTGAATTCCATAAGAGCCCATGGAATAACACTATTGATTGTTGCGCAAAGCAGTTGTTGGTGGCTGAGGTGAAAGCCTCTAAATCAGATGCGGGTTTTGACTCTGAGTCAGAACCAGAAAGGGGAAGACAAATCATTAACGTAGAACCCAGTGCTATCGTTGCTACCACCAAGCTCCAGACAGGTGAACCAGACAAGCTAGAGGAAGGTGAGTGCATTTTTCATTCACAGATGTGGGTGAAGGGTACCCCATTGCACTTCATCATTTATGGCGGTAGACAGAATAACCTCGTCTAAATAGAGGTTTTCAAGTGACTTTCCCTATGAACAACGCCGCACCCGCAACCATACACCATTGAATGGCTCTACCAAGGAAGCGACATCCGTGTCAGCCAGCAATTTCACCTGTCATACGGAATCAATCCCTTCAAAGATGATTTATTGTGTGATTTTTCCCCTCTCGAAGTTTTTAATGTTATTTTGGGCCAACCATATCTATGGAAACACCATGTTATATATGAGTCTAGGCCTCAGAATGTTATTATTATTTTGAAAAAGAAATTGTATAGGATACTCGAGACAGTCCCACCTAGTGTTATTTCCTCGATCTCTGCCAAGCAATGAAAGAAGGTCATCTCTCATACGGGGAAGTTTGTCTTCTTTGTGATTTTCTCTCAGAATGAGAGAAATATTGTGACTACATCCAAGGTCTCTGTGGTTGACCTCTCCACACAACATAAGCAAGTAGATAAGGTTGTGGAAGAATACTCAGATATCTTCTCCTCACCTATCATTATACCTCTGCAATGTCAGGTCAAGAACCCCATCAATCTGAACCTCAGGACACCACTTCCCAATGGGTCATCTACCGTCACTCTCTGTTAGAGAATGAGGAGATCAAGTGGAAGATCCAATAATTGCGCCACAAGGGGAAAATTTATCCCATCTCATCACCTTGCGAGAGCCCAATCATGTCAGTACAGAAGAAATATGGAACATGGTGACTCTGCATTGATTACCAGGCCTTGAATAAAATCATAGTCAGAAACCGGCACCTGATTCCCCGAATCGACGACCTCCTTGATCAGCGCACGGGGGAAAAATACTTCAGTAAGATTTATTTGAAGTCTGGCTACCACCATGTCTCGATAGAACAGACAGATGTATGGAAGACCTCCTTCAAGTCAAAGGAAGGTATTTTTGAATGGTTGGTCATGTCCTTTGGGTTGACAAATGATCAAGCCACTTTCATGAAGATGATGGACAATATCCTGTGACCAATCAACAATATTTTTGTAGTCATGTATGTCGATGACATTCACATTTGCAACAATACTTGTGCAGAACCCTTGCAGCATATTCAACAGGTTCTGCACACCCTACGACAACACAAGCTATATGCCAACTTGGAAAAATTCTCCTTTGGCATGGAGAAGGTCCATTACCTGGGCTACATCATTGATCAACATGGTGTACATGTCGATCTAGCTAAGATCCAAGTCATCTGTGACTAGCCAACCCCAACCACACTCACTGAGCTTCAAAGCTTCTTGGGCCTTGCCAATTTCTACCGCAAGTTTGTGTTGGGATTATCCCATATTGCATGGGCCCTCATCCAAGTAACCATGGGTGGTGGTAAGCCGAAATTTTTGTGGGGCCGGTCCCAACAACAAGTTTTCGATGATTTGAAGAAATGCTTATGCTCAGCCCCAATACTTTCACTACCGGATCTGCAACAACCCTTTAAGATCGAGATAAATGATTCATACTATGTTGTGGGCATTGTTCTCATTCAGCACAACCACCCTGTGGCCTATGATAGTGAAACACTATCAGATGTTGTTCATAAGTACCCTAATTACGACAAGGAAATGTACTCCATTGTAAAAGATTGCTTCCAGTGGAGACATTACATTCTTGGGAAGGAGACAGTCATCCACACTAATCATAATCCACTGCAGTTCATGCAAACACAAGAAAAATTGTAGAATGACCACCATCAGAAGTGTTCCGCATACTTGGAGAAATTCCACCTAAACATCAATTATAAAAAAAGAAGCACTAATCGCATCATCGATTTCCTTAGTATACCACCAGTCGCAGCACTCACCACGGTGCTAGACTCTTGCATCCATGAGACCTCTGGTTGGCCCCAACTCTACGAGACAGACCCAGAATTCGACACCACCTACCAAATGTAGTCGTCGCTAATTTCCATCTTCAGGATGGGATGTTGTGTTGTCTAGGCCATATCTACATTCCAACAAGTGAGCGATCAAAGATGATCTATGAATCCCACTACATTCATGCGGCAGGGTACTTTGTCATTGAAATGACAGTGGCAATGCTGCAGAAACATTTCTACTGGCCGAAACTTCGAAACGAGGTCAACAAGTATATCAGGTCTTGCACTGTCTCCACTATTGTCAAACCAACCACTAAGAAATAGGGTCTGTACACCCCTCTACCTACTCCTGACAAGCCATGGGAATCCATATCAATGGACTACATGTCAGGCCTTCCATCCACCAAGCGGGGAAATGACTTTGTTTTTGTGGTTTTTGATCGCTTTTCTAATATGGCGATTTTGGCCACCTGCAAGAAGAGAATCACATCAGAGGCAACTTCCAATCTCTTCTTTGAACGATCTAGGCACATTTGGGAATCATATAAACCATTGTCTCATATCGGGACACTCAATTTCTCAGGACATTCTAGTTGAGTCTATGGTTACTACTAGACACCAAGCTCACCAAATCCATGGCCTTCCACCCCCAGATAGATGGCCAAATCAAGATCGTAAATAGAATGATCGTGCATATCCTGTGCATGTATAATTCCAAGCACCCTCACACATGGGATGAGAGTCTTCCCTATTTCTAGCATATCTACAATGGAGACCTGCATAGCTCAACCAACCACAACCTCTTTCATGTGGGGTTGGGATTCCAAATATTGGGTCCCATAGATGTTGCACCTCCCCTTGTGGTAACCTTGGCCGACTCATCTCCTACTCCAACTGAAGCTAACAAAGCCACCCGGTTCATTGAACAGATCCATCATATCTTCCAATAGGTTCAAGATATCCTACAGAAGTCCAATGACAAGTACAAGAAACATCATGAACAAAACTGGGTGCCACATAAGTTTCAGGTGGGCAACAAAGTTTGGTTTCATTTGTAGAAAGAACGCCTTACAGGACCCCAACGGAAGCTTCGCCCACTCCATTATGGGTCATACACCATCACCAAGGTTGTGGGTGATAATTCTTTTCATCTTAACGTTCCTCCTTTTCTTGGCCTACACCCATTGTTCAACATGGATCTCCTTTGACCTTATTTCCCACCATTATTGGACAACTCATAAATAACAGAACAACTAACACCAACAGAGCTCAAACCTGACTGCATACAACACGAATCTAATGATCAGATTATGGAAAAATAGGTCAAGGGAACTTTGCAACAAAGGATCCATCTTTATTGAGTTGTCAAAGTAGGGCAACTCTTGCACCAAGACAAGTGGCTCACTCGGGGTCAAATTCAACAAAAATTTCCTCATCTCATGGGGGCACTCAATGCAATGGAGACCATTGATTCCTAAGGGGGGAGGATTGATCCATATGGATTTCGGTGGCCTCCCACCCATTCTAGCTAGCTCATTTTGGCATTTTTCTAGTTTGGTATTTTTTCCCTAGTTTTTGGGTCCCTAACTTCCAGGTCAATTTTGAGGCCCTAAATAGCGTTTTTAGGGCTCGCCAAAGTTAGACTATTGATAGAGTTAGATTCTAACAAAGACACGTGTATTCCTTGGATAGAAATTTCTAATGGGATATCGTGCACCTAAAACATAGATTGTATGGAAACGTTATGACCCTGGGAAGTTGATGTACTAACTTACCTAAATGGGGCCCACATGACTTTTGGCGCTTCAACTCCTAGGGTTAGCTTTTTGGATGTCTAGGGTTTTTGAAATTTCTGTTTATTGTAGAAAGACCTTCAAAGCCTCATTGTAATAATCTTCTTGTGAATGAGCACAGTCATCACATCTCTTCTCAAAGATAAGTCACCACCATTCTAGCAAACTTGTTTTTCATTGCATTTTGCAGTTTCAGCTTATTTTTGTATTGAATAGAAACCATTTTTACTGTATATATGTTATTCTGTGTTAAGCAACTTTTGATAATACTCTATATTCATTTCATTCTATTGATAAAATACAGATCAATGTTGGTTTTTTATATTATTTGTAGTGAAATTCCAATCAAGGTGGATTGAATGGGTGGATAAGTCGATCAATGAGTCAAGTTGCATCGATGGTCAAATCAAAGGTCGAAGTGATTGAATGGAAAATCAAGGTAGACGTGATGGACAGACAAGTCGAAAGGTTAGTCGAGAAGAGGTCTTTAGGAGTTTGAGTGGAAATTGAGTCGAAGTTGACAGCTAAACAAACTAAAATTGACTATAAAAAAATCCCAAGATTCGTAGGATTTATAGCCAGTGATATGCATGGATCTATAACCAATTTTGGGCACCATGATTTAGGGTTTTTCATGTTCTAAATCATATAAATAAGTTGTTTTGTAATTGTATTATGTTAATCAATCTTTAGATCAATATTTAGAGGTTATTTGTCATGTAGAAGTAAGACTTTTTCTTCTGTAAAGCAAGAGAGCATGATGACGATTGTTTCTTAGATATGGATGAAGGTTATTCATGTAACTCTTTATTCTGAATGAATAAGACAACAAGAGAGACAGATGCTTAATGAATGGTGGTTTTCCCGTTTGGGTTTCTATGGTAAAATCTATGTATACTATGTTTGTTATTTATTTCTTGTCTAAATCCTTCTTCTCTCTTCTAGTGGGTTTAGTGTGTATGTCTATTTCCTAATAGAAGAAGACAAAACTAGGTATATTCTTCAATTGTTCCCTTATCATTAAATTCATTTCCAATACAGGTTTAAGTATCTAGGTTTTTACATAAAGCTAAATGATTATGGAATAAATGCTTGAATATGGTTAGTTGTTGAAGTAGAATGAAGAATCAATTTATGGTGCAATAGATGGATGTTTGGTGAGGGGAGACTTATCCTGGTCATATCAGTACTACAATCAATGTTATTTTACTCTCATTTTATGGATTTGATTCCCAATGGGTTCTTGGAGAAAATTATAAAGATAAATTCATATTATTGCGATTAGGAAAAAATGATAGTGAAGATATCCCCTTAAAAAAAACCAAAAGATATGGATAATTGGACCTTCAATAATATTCATCATTTAGGAAATGCCCTAGTAATCAAATGTGCATGATATTGATAATAAACAAAGAGTTCTAAAGTCAATCGACAACAAAAACATACATTGAACTAGACTCTAAATAAGAATTGGTTCAAAAACCTAATAAGAGTATCCATAATGTGTTTATTATTTGGAAATATATTATCCAATTTTTTCCCTTAGTGATGAATGAACTCGTAAAGGGTGTGAGAAATGGTGAAGGGATTAAAATAAGAGTTTATCCTTAAGTGGCTAGTTGTAAAATTTACAATATTCTTAGGTGGCTAGTTATGAAAATTATAATATTCTTTGGATCTTCATTATTACACTCTAACAGAAAATATATATCTCTATCCGAAGAGACTCTTCCAAAAAATATACACTTTGGCATTATACAATGGGAAAACATATATGAATTAGAACTACAAAGAATTGAAAGGAATTATGGGTTATGTAATATCTTCTTCTACTACCCCCCACACATATATATTGTTGTAATTGCCAATGCGGAAAACACAATTACCATAAGATAAAAAATACATATGCAAACACAGAACACAACATTTAACGTGGTTCACCCAAATATTGGGCTACGTCCACCAAGCATTGGTATCGGCTATCTTATTATTCAGCTAATGGAGATTACAGACAGGCTCACTCCTCTCAGACCCACTCTCTCAGCCTCTACGGGCATACAAATTTATAGCAATATATGAGAAACTGATTAATAAATGTAATCTCATCCATAGTTTAACTTAGGTGCATTGGTTACAACCAATCCTGATTTTATTCACCCGTATTCCAACTTGGTTGCCTTAGTTACAACCAATCCTGGTTTATAGGATCTAGAATCCTATTCATGGATGA
>JZKD02S0411748.1:1569586-1623019 GCA_000966675.3 Picea glauca | reverse complement strand
AATACACTCATCACTTCACTTTATTATTTACCTTTTAAAATCTCTTAAACCACTTTGATTACTTTGACCTTTTGGGGCTTCTAGATGACATATGAGGTTCCTCCAACTTCGTAAGACCATAACTCTCAAACCGTGAAGAGTTATGTGACGTTCTACATACCACCAAAAATGGCATGAAATTTACTATCCATATAGAATAGTATTATCTGAAAATACATTATAACTCATACCATTACCCATCCAGCAAACTTGGGTCCATTACCCAAACCCGGGGTCTCCAACTTCTCATGGCCATAACTCTCTAACCGTGAGGAATTATGTGACGTTCCACATACCAGTGGAAATGACATGACAAGAACTATCCATATAGGATATTTTCTCTAACAAATTAACTTTTCTTCATCTCATTATTCCACAATTAAGCATGGGTTCTCTTACTGCACAAAGCATCTTCACATGAGGGATTTCACCATAAGGTGACCACTTTGGAGTTCAGCCATATTTACTTCTTATCAACCATGACGAAACAATAATGAGTCATATTTACATAAAACAATATTGGGTCCATTACCCAAACCTTTGTGCTACACGGCTTTCTTCAAGGGTTGGCATCAATGACAACCAACCTTAATCAACAGTTCTTAAGTACATAAGGCTTCAAACCAGCCTCTTATATAGAGTTAGATCAACATATGATCCCTCATCATACTTGCTAAGTTTAATACTAGTTGCCATAGGTGTTGCATTTGGTCTGCAATTCAACATTCTAAACCTTTTCAATACTTCATTTGCATAGTTAGTTTGACAAATGAAAATGCCATCATCAGATTGATTCACTTCAATTCCAAGAAAATATTTCATCAATCCTAAATCAGTCATCTCAAACTATGTTTTCATGGCATTTTTAAAATCATCTACACATAGATCTCCAGTAAAAATCAGGTCATGAACATACAAACAGACAATCAAAATTTTACCTTTCTTGTTTACCTTTGTATACAGAGTTGGTTCACTTGGACTTCTGTTGAATCCAACACTAATCAGGTATTCATCAATCCTTCTATACCATACTCTGGATGCCTTCTTCAATCCATATAAATCTTTCCTTAACTTGTAAACTTTATCTCTATGATTATCAATCTCATAACCCAAAGGTTGTCTTACATAAACCTTTTCTTCCAAATATCCATTTAAGAATGCAGACTTAAGATCCATCTGATGCATGATCCATTTATTATGAGCTGCAATAGATAAGACCATTCTCACTGTGTCAATCCTTTCTACATGAGCAAAGGTTTCATTGTAATCAATACCGGGTTGCTGACTAAACCCGTGAGCTACAAGTCTTGCCTTGTACTTTTCAACCTCACCTTCTACATTCATTTTAGTCTTATAACCCCACTTAACACCAATATTGTTCTTACCCTCAAGAAAATCTACAAGATCCCAAGTGTTATTTCTTTCAATGGAATCAATCTCCTCATCCATTGCTTTTATCTAGACATCCTCTTTAGCAGCTTCATTAAAACTTACAGGATCACATGTCATTAATGCAAAATTTGAAATCTGAGATCTACTTCTTCATTATGATCATATAATTCTCTTAAGCTTCTAGTCTTCTGACCTTTAAATCTGTTTTTCAATGAAGCTAAAGTAGGATTCGATTCACTACTTACCTATAATTCTGTTTGATGTTTACCATGTCCAGATGGCTCACCATGCTCATGCATTCTTGGCATTCTAAATTGAGATGGGATGAAATCTTGTGCTTCCCTTGTAGGACTTCTCGTTGCAGGCGTATGTGCATGTGGAACCAACTGTCCACCTCCTTCAACCTACTCAACTCCATCATCATCTTCACGGGGTAACACAGCTCCCTCTCAAACAAATTTATCAATACTTCCATCCCAAGCTTCCTCTTCTTTAAATTGAACATCTCTGTTGATTACATATTTCTGGGTGATGGGATTGTGAAGTTTATATGCCCTGGACTCTTCACTGTGTCCAACAAAGATATATCTCTCGCTTCTCTCATCCAACTTCCTCCTCATTTTTGAAGGTACATGCGCAAATGCAACAAATCCAAAAATTCTAAAATGAGAAACATTGCAAGAATTGCCATCCCAGGCTTCCTCAGGTACATGATCCCTCACGGTCTTGGTCACACTTCTATTCAAGATAAAAATAGAGAAAAGAACTACATCTCCCCAATATTCATTTGAAAGATGATTTTCTTTCAACATGCTTCGATCCATGTCCATGATGGTCTGATTCTTCCTTTCAGCCACTCCATTCTACTATGGAGTATATCGAGCAGTAAACTACCTTTTAATTCCATGAAGATCACAAAATTCAATGAATTCATTTAGTTTATATTCACCTCCTCTGTTAGACCTTAATATTTTAATGGTCTCACCACTCTCATTCTAAACCATAGACTTAAACTTCTTAAAAACATCAAAGACTTCATATTTTTGTTTCAACAAATACAACCAAGTCATCCTACTGAAATCATCAATGAAAGTCATAAAATAAACACAGACAATTAAAGAAGGTGTTTGCATAGGTCCACATAAATCTGTGTCAACAATTTCCAATGGAGCTTTTTCTCTATAGGAAACACCTGAAACAAATTTATCTCTATGATGTTTTCCAAGAATGCATCTCTCACAAGAGCTTGCAGGTTTCTGAATACAAGGTAACCCCTTTACCATCTTTTTCTTCTGTAACAGATCTAAGCCACCAAAATGTAAATGACCATATCTCAAATGCCATAACCAAGATTCATCTAAACTTCCATCTTTATAAACATTCAAAGAACCACTCAAATCATTTATCATAACAAGTGGAAACATTTTATTCTTGGTCATCTCTACTTTTGCAATCAATTGTTTGTTGGGTAATTTATCATAGATTGTAGATACCTTGTTCTTGAAGAATACTCTGTACTTTTTCTCCATCAACTATCCAACACTAATAATATTTCATTTTAAACCAAGCATGAAGTAAACATCATCAATATTTCTTTTTTGATTGTTCTTAGTGTAAACTGGAACTACACTTTTACCATTGACTATAACCTTACAGTCATTTCTCAGTTTTACTTCAAATTGAATACTAGTATCAATAGAAGAAAACAAGTCCTTATTACCAGTCATGTGGTTACTGCAACCACTATCTGAAAACCAAATATCATTATCACTTTCATGAGTGACATTACAAGTCAAGAACATAGGATTTTGATCATGCTCAAACTCATTTGTGATATGTGCAGAGTGCTTTCCAGCATCTGCCTACTTCTTCCAACATTTGTTAGCAAAATGCCCAAACTTCTTACAATAACAACATTGAAGTTTAGATTTATCATACCTCTGATTTTCTTGTTGCCAGGGTTTGTTGTTGCTCCCTCTTAAATTAGGAGGATTCTGTTGGAACTTCTTCTCAGACCACATTCAGTTATGTTGTCACTTCGACCAGAAAATCGACCTCTTCTTCCACGAGTGTGAAACCTTCCTCTACCTCTGCCTCTAGTAACATGTAGTTGAGATTTGAAAGAATTCTCCATTGATCCTTCTTCATATCTAGATATCCTAGATTCATAAGCAACAAGAGAATGAGTTAACTCATCAATTTGCATTTGACTTAAATCCTTAAATTCCTTTGTGGGTACAACAACAGGTTCAAACTTCTTGGGAAAACTTCTCGGCACTTTATCAATAACTCTTTTATTCTCAATATAATCACCATATTTCCTAAGTTGGTTCACAACATTCATCACTTGAGTCATGAAAGTATCAACACTTTCATTATCCTTCATCTTCAGATTTTCGAAATCCCTTCTTAAATTTTGCAACACTATCTTCACCTTGGACACACCTTGATAATAGGTTTCAAGAATGTCCCAAACCATCTTCGAAGATGCAGCACTATAAATCTTAGTAAAAATGGATTCATTTAATCTTTGCTGGATTAATCCAACAGCCTTGTTATCCTTCTTCCTTTTGTCCTTCAACAAAACACGGTCAGCATTAGAGAGAGAGAATTCTTCTGCTACAGAGGTCCATAAATCCTAAAAACGTAAAATCGTCCTCATTCAAATATACCAAGAGTCATATGACTTTTCGCTCAGACCAGGAACCTGAACATGAAAAGAACAACTACCAGACGTAGCCATTTATATAAAATTTGAAAGGAAATCAAATAAACTCTTGTGCTGTAAAATTGGGCACCAACAGGAACAACCTGAAATGAACTGAGCAACTAAGAGGATGCATTGCTAGCTCTCATACCAAATGTGAAAAACCTGAGGTCAGCGGTCAATCAGTGTTCGGGTTCGGCATTTACAAACGCTCGACGCCAAAGTATTTCGATAAGGCTGTGGGACCCAGTGTTTCGGGTCTTGACGATTGGAGAGGCAGAAAAAAATAATGCCACGATCATCCCCAAGTCGCAAGACGCGAGAAGTCTGTGGGGCACGCTATTTCAGGGTTTCGTGTATCAACGATTGCAAATGCCAAACACCAAAAAAAAAAATGCAACAGAAATTGTCGAGTTGCGATATGAGAGAAAGGGTGTGGGGTCTCGTCGTTTCAAGGTGTTAGAAAGTGAGCGGCTCAATTTCACGAGCCAGCAGATGACCTAAAGAAGAAAACCCCAAATAGAGTTTAAGAACTCAATAACAGAAAATTATTAACGTAGAATGACCAATTCAATTCAAAATGCTTTCAAGCTCATATTATCTATCCGATTACAATTCAACTATGGTATTTAAACACCAACCAATTTCCCCTTCGATCTTCTGAAAGGTTTAATCAAGGCGGTGATGGTGTCTGGTTGCCTTCAAAGGCTAAGGTGGACACCGCTTAAACAATATGGGACAAAATAGTAATCGGTGGTTAATCCTCGGGTCTTGAAGGGTCAAGACGACCACGGATTCACCATTTATACAGAGGCAGTGAAATGATTACATCCTGACAGATGTGATCCATCCAAAGTAAAACTGACTGGTCCATGACAATCATTTGAAAAAACCAAGATCAAATTCAAATTCAACACAATGTTGATTAAGCTCAATCATAAAAGTTGAAAACACACCTTCCAGTTCAAATGTAGCATAACTGTATCACATACCCACCTAGGAATATGAGGAGGATACTACAATGTCATCCCGTTTTCTTCTTTTGAATTGAATAAAACCTACCAAAATATTTTACATCTTATAACATGACAAACAAAGCCTAGGCTGCACCTTCACTTCCTCTGAACAGGGAATGAAGCACAGTAAACAGATAATAGTTGTTTTAATTACATTGAAATATATTAGGCATATCTGACTTTGGACACACAACATCTAAGAATGAACCTGTCAAAATATGTGACATTTTTATTTTCCTATGCTCCTAATCATCTGGTTTCCTATGAAGATGGAGCATCGTCCTACGAGATATTCAGTGATGAACTTCAAGCAATAAGCTTGCAGTCATCCTCCATAAGAACCCTCTCAGATCTCAACTGAACACCCAAAACTTGGACAGTTTGGAGCATCTGCAATCAGAGACATTGAAAATCTTTTAGTTCAATGCTAATGGAGTATAATTTAGGGAGTTCATATTAGAGATGTCTCAAACAATTCTGATAGTTGGTTAAGGTAGAGAAGACCTGGTTTGAATCAGGGTGGCAGTCTTGGAATAAAGGAAGAAACGATATTTAACTAAAACTTAATCTATGCATTTTCTTTCCTTTTGAGTTGGAGAAACTTTTTATGTTTATTTGACATCTATATTCTCTAGTTTTGAGACCGACAGTCTTACCATGGTTTGGGAAGTCTAAGAAATAACAAAAATTTCTGTTAAATATATATGTCCCCATATTACGAATATCCCTTAATACACACAAGACACTGCCTACACTTCTCTATTTCATATCAACAATGTCTTTGCACAAAGTATAATCATAATCTAACATTCCGTGGGCACCACTAACTACCTGGATGACTTTTATAATTAGAATAAAATATATGCTTACAATGTCTAAGATGAATGCCTATCAGTATCAGCAATCACCCTTGCATAAACAATACGATGAAGGATTATCAGGATCAAAAGGGACCGTTTCAAAAACAATACGATTAAAGCAATGACCAACAGATTACTAACAATCTCTAATCAGACAAATAAATATCTACTGCATTTGCGACCTTTCCATCCGAGCACATATATATACACACATACCTACACTACCTTCTTGAAGCAAGCGAGGATTTTGTCCACAAGATGTTAAAAAAACACAACCAAACCTTTTGTAAAGAGTTAAAATCTCGGTGGATTATTCAACTCCAGAAAAGGGATGGGACAAACTTGACGTTGTAACCAGAGAAAAAAAATATAATAGATGATAAGAGAGCATATCGCCTTGGCATCATTGTCAAACACCCAAAAACCCATCTCACCCCATGAACAGTGATGTTGGCGTAGGGTTTCACACAGTAACAACTACCTGCCGTCGGATCCATACGTTATGACTAGTAAAATTTGCATGTGCATAATATGGAACAGAAGTCGTCCAGAAGAAGTAACAACTATGTCTTGTTGGATCCATACGTTATTATGTCTTGTTGGATCCATACGTTATGAATAATAAAATTTACAAGGATATAACAGGGCACAGAAGTCAATTCGCATGGGAATCTCCATGTGATGTATAAATAACATCACATGTTATTTAGGAGGGAAGGCTACAGAGAAAGCGAAGAGTTATTTTATCTATTTATACACAAAGTATGGTAGTTTTCCAACGAAAGTGTCATAATCAATATAACCTAATAACTTAGACTAAATGAAAACCTGAAACATAAAGTTGAGTATAAATTAATAAAAAAATTGTCATATTGAATATAGACTGAATAAAAAATTAAATGAAAAATTAAACCTTAAGTTGAGTACAAAATAATAAAAATATTGATAAGCCGCTTACTAAAATCCACGCAACGTAGGCATTGACTAATAATATTGCATATACAATCAAACCAGCATAGTATTGGGTAGGCTCGCAGTTTTCAAAACAAATAAGATATTCTGAGTGCACATTCAAACATATGTCACTAGCTTCAGAGGGCAGGGAGCTAACATGTCGTTCGGAAGAAAACCATAGATAAGACTTCTCACTAAAAATAATCTCGTTCCCCATAATTTCTCTCTTTTCTTTTCTCACACACACATATATATATATAAAAGCGAAGGAAGATCACTCTTCATTAATGTTTTCTACTTTCAGACGGCTATCTGTTTGATGGTCAGAATCATCCGACCACATTTCTGGATTAAGTTGATCTGGTTGTTTAAGCCATTGATTCTGTCCTTCCTTGATTATGTTTTACACAGAACAGTTTAATATTTCAATTTCAAATAGTTTTATTTACGGCCATGTACGCATAGTACTTGGTGTACTACTTTAGCAACTAAACCTTCAACAACTCTATTGTTTCAGTGTATTTCCCCTTAGTCCAACAATTTATGGGGAGAAGAATTTTTGTGCAGAACTACCGTGCAATGCAAACCATGAAGATACTAACTCGAAACCAAATATCCATTCCTAACATATGTTTCCATTGATATTAATCACTGAAAAAACAAGCTCCTCTACCTTTTGGGCAGGGACTTGTTGCTCTGCAACCTGCCTTGTTATTTAAGAGGTGGGTTTCAATTTTTCTCAAAGAGTCACGGCTACTCTAGTTTAGCTATTCTTGATAAGGGTTAAAACCCTAAATTTCCTTGGATTTTTTAAGTGTTATATCTCTCTTTGCATTTGGATTTTTTAAGTGTTATATCTCTCTTTGCATTTAAGGTTTAGTTATTCTTGGTAAGGGTTAAAACCCTAAATTTCCTTGGATTCTTTAAGTGTTATATCTCTCTTTTCATTTAAGGTTTACTTATTCTTGGTAAGGGTTAAAACCCTAAATTTCGTTGGATTCTTTAAGTGTTATATCTCTTTGCATTAAGTTTGATACTAATTGGTTTTATGGTTTATTGGGTTTTTTCTAAAAAAATCTTTCTTACGGTCTTGCATTTACACATAGCTATATGAGCAAACCTTTTGAAAATAATTTATCATGCATATACTTTTTTCTTGTATACTCATAAATTTATATTGAATAGTCTACTGCATAAAAGTTGACTACTGATATTTCTTGTTTATTTCCACAATACTTCTTGTACTTTGTAAATAATCTTTGTATAGAGAAATGTAATACATAAAGTAAAGAAAATTTTGCTACTCTTTAACTATTTGCAGATTGAATTCACTATATTTTCCTGACAGAATTTTACTCATACTAATAAGTAATAATCCATAGATTATATTTTAACTTCTTTGCTTTCTTTAGATTATATTTTAATTTCTTCGTTTTATTTTTGAAATAGAAAAAAAGTGTCTATCATAGTAAAGGAATATTAATATTTCATTTTTAGTATTTTTCCTGTATACTATTTCTTAAAGAAAATGTTGTTCCTTCTAATGAAAGTTAAACTAGGACATGCAATATTCCTCTTTTATGTCTAGTAAATGAAAGGAAATTATAAAGGTCACATAACCAATTGAGTAGAGAATAAATTCCTTTCAACTATAGACAAGAACAACAAAATCACTTGCTCATGTTACCCCAAGCCCAAATCATTATTCTATAGGGACTTAAAATTTCAATAACCTTCTCCAGATAAATCATTGTTTGATTCTTTCTAAAATCATCAAACTCAATTCTCCAATATCTTTGGGAGTAGGTTTACACTTGTCTTCATGGACAATATTTACTTTGGTGGTTTTTATTCCTTTTCACTCTCCCATGGAATAATGATTTACTCTTTTGTAAATAGATTCTCTAATAAATTTTCTTCTAATTAAATAAAAGAAATTAAAAACAATATTTACAAAAAATATTCATGGTCATCATTGTTTATGATGATATACTTTTAGTATAAGTAGTTTTCCTCAAAAACTTCCTCAACATAAATAATCAAAAATAAAATATTCAAATGTTATAAATGGAGGGACATTATAGGTTCCCTATTTATAAGTTAAAGGCTAGCCATGCAAAATTTAAGGAGATAGAAGATAATTTGACTTGGTATTTACTCTAGGACTATATACTCCTAAATTATGACATATTTCTATGTTTATAAATAAGAAAGGACATTTATTGGTGGTGGAAACCATTATGGAAGATCCAATCTTCCCTTGAAACCCTTGAAATATGAATTTGGTTAACTATGATAAGCAAATCAATTACTTGAATTTAAAAAAAAAAAAGGAATAAGGATGGCCCTAGTAAGTGTTGTCTATGTAAGGAATAAGGATGGCCCTAGTAAGTGTTGTTTATGTAAGGAGGAGGAGGAAACTATTTTTCATCTATCAATATCATGTGCCTACTCCTATTAAGTATGAAATGAAATGGAAATATTGACAAGGGTTAGAAGAGGATAGCAAGGAGTGAATAGCAATCGATGTGCATTGACTCAGTATTAGTTTTTTTTTACTTATTTCAATATTAGTAGTTTAACCAAAGTTTTAACAAAAACATCTTATTTTAAATTATTTATAAAAATAATTCTTGATTTCTTATTAGATAGAAATATAGATGTCTCATTGTCATGAAGATGGATCTAACATTAGAAAATGAAAACTCTCATTCACCAACATTTAATATACATTTAACCTTGGAGAAACCTTTAGCAAAGGAACTCTTAGATCAAGGAAAATCTTACAGACCTCTTGCAAAGGCAACAGAGATACCGACAAAGGAAGGTTAAAGTATTTGCAACATGCAAGAAAAGGTGGCAACGGGCATTTGCAACATGCAAATACGCGACCTTTCCCTCCTCTCGAGTTGACTGCCTTTCTCAAGCTCTGGCATCTATGAGTGAATATGATCGAGGTGATTTCTTCTCGCCCGTCATCTCCTATCTATCAAGATCCAACTCCCATTCTCCTAGCTTCCAATCCTGGCATCTTCCACCAAGCTCTACATGCAGTGCCCCACCCAAGTACCCTAGCTAAAAGGGAGAAAACAGTGGCCCTCTCAACCTAAAATAAATTCTATCCGAACCACAAGAAAAGAGTCTCTATGAAAAAGTAGACATGAAGGATAAATAAAACTATGAGATGCACAATGGTCCTCATGGAAGAGGGCCAGACCCTATGCTTCCACATCCTAGATTTCTAGAGGAGAGACTTTCAGCGCAACATCAAGAGATTCACGGATTGCTCCTGGAGAACCAACGGCTTGCTGCCACCCATGTTGATTTACGACAAGAACTAGCTTCAACCCAGCAGGAGATGCAACACCTAAGTCATGTAGCTACTAATATACAAGCTGATAAAGATCACCAAATCAGGGGATTGTATGACAATTCTAAGAAGTTAGAAGAAGAAATGCATGTTATGGAGCCAATGAAAGAAGAACTTATGCAGTTACAGGCGGATAACCAGAAAATGGGTGTTGTCACGCAAGAATTGGCATCTGAGGTAGAATCACTTACACAAGAGTTGAAAAGAACATGGACCGATATACAACAGTCAGTTCCATTGAGGACAGAGATAGAAAGCTTGCATGGGGACTAAACCAAGGCTGGTCGAAATCACTCGAAGCTGGTAGAAAATGTAAAGTTATAACGTGTGGCGAGACGTGAGGCTTGACAGAAGGAACTAAATCGGGGTTGGTCGAATCTGGCTGGTTGTTACTATTGGTTGGTCGATGAACCAAGGGCTTGTTGTGGTATTGATTGCCAAAGATCGTGTAGGTGCATAAAACAAGGAAACACTTGAGCATGCTTGTATTTTCCTTAAGGTCGTTGAGAGGCACACAGATCACATGCAGGTGAGCTCCCGCTGGGTTAATCTTGAAAAAAATAAGATGAAGGAGAAAATAGCGGCTATAGAAAATTCAATGGAAGGATTAATATCAGTCACTTCTTAAATGGGGTTTCCATGTTCTTGACAGGGTTGCACAACTCATTAACATTGTCAACCCCACCGCCAAGAAACTCTGGAAAATAGCAGTCGGTTTTCTTGAGGTGGGAATTCTCGGGGCCAAGAATCTTGTGCCCATAAAATCCAATGACAGACATGGTGTAACACATGTATAATATGTTTCCAAATATGGTTAAAAGTGGATTCGGATTCAATATTGTACCATCATAGACAACTATGCATGTTATGTTATGTATCATTCTACTCGTGTCTATAGCTACCCTACTTGTCTAAGAGCTGCTTGAATCAATGTCCAGAAGCAGATTGGGACCAACCTAGATCCTATTCATTCGAGTGAGAGCCGATGAAGGGATTGATTTACACAGAATTCCCACTTAATCGCTTCCAAATATGGGAAAAAGTGGATTCGAATTTGATCTTGTACCGTCGTAGACAACTTTAACCCCAATTTGAATGAGAAATACACCCGGGAGGTCAATCTCCACCTAGCAAAGATTTTCCCATTGGAAAGGTTCAAATTTGAATATCGACATTGCAGATTGATAACATCTACACAAATGTCTCCCTACTTTTCAACCTCTCCACAATTGTCAAATCGTTACTTTGCAAACTTCTCAACGATTGTCAAATCATTTGTTTACACCTTCATGTTTCATTTTTTTCTAATATTATATTTGGATACCATGTAGCCATTTTCTTACATGTAACCATTTCTTTACACATGCATGTTTTATTTGTTTATAATCTTATATTTGCTAATTGAGAAAGTATATGTTTCCACGTAACCTTGTTGTAACTTGGGTTATATGGCTTCCTCGGAATGAAAGAATATTTGAGGAAAAGAACATCCTTTATTTTAAGTTCACTGCTCAAATTCAAGTAATATTCAAATGATTTAAATATGAACCCAATATCAAACCCCAAATGTAAATTGTCCATGAACACATTGATAATATGGGGCCACTAAGTCGTCTTGATGGAGCTTGCCAATGAAAGTCACCTATATACAAAGTAGGGGGTCATCTCCTTCACTGATTCTCATTTATGTATGTTCAAGGTTTTAGTGGGAACCAACATACTCATTGTATTGAAATTACTACTAAAATTTTCTATTGATGAAGGGGTGTCAAATCTTTAGGTTTTTCATGATTTCATGGTGATTATTAATTGGATGAATGATATATTTACAATGGATTTGGATTTTTTTTTATTGTGATTTCTTTAGGAAGTCAAAAGAATGCACTCTATTCTTAACTCTATCTTTTTATTCTCATGTTTCCAAAGAGCTCAATGTTGAGGTGGATTGATGTAGGAGCATCTCCTTCAAATTCAAATACACAAGAATGGAGGTAGGGATATGACATCTCAGCATGATAGAATTTCAAATCAACATTTAATTCAGAAGGAAAACTAGTTGTTGAGATATTTTGGAAACAACCTTTTTTAATATATCTTGTTTGTAAAGTATTATATGACTGTAAGGAGTTACAAATAGGGAGTGGGATCCCTTATTGGGTAATAACTGATATTTATTGTAATAGGACAAAGTAGGTAACCGCTAGAATTTGATAGGATAGGTTACAGACATGACGGAGAAAAGATCAAGGAACCACTCCTTAGATAGCTTTGTTGTTTTTGAATTGTAAGAGCTAAGAGATTAGGGGGAGAAAATAAGAGTAGAGTAGCATAGTAGAATAAAGATGCAATGAAGAACTGTAATACTATGTAACTTTATTTCATGAATGAATAGAGAAGACATAATTGTTCCAATTCTTTGGACAATGTTCATTATGATGTGTGATTGAATGAATGATATATTATGTATGTGATTTAGTTCATTTTCATTTATGTATGGTTTTTAGAATTGATCATATGAATTTGTGACGAAAATGGATAAGTTTCAATTGTTTCTCTTCTGAAACTCATATGCAAGGTGTTCACATCGTAAGCAAGGAGTGTGTCAGCGGAGCCTTAAATTGAATCAGAAGAGTTCATAAGGAACAACGGGAACTTAGACCAAGTGCAAGGAGTGCATAGCATTAGGGAGTGACTAAGTTTCGAAGAACCAGAACAGAGGAGCGCAAGGAATGTGGGAAGAATTTCTTCCAAAACAATCCTTCAATCTAAGTTTGTCGAGAGCCCGGGAGCGCAAGGAATGTGTGGGAGATCAAAATCCTCAAGGGTATCAAGCTCAGAAGAGATATCGAAGAGAAATATTTGGAGGAGGGTGAAGTTGTAACGACCTCCTCGTTACGCTGACAAACCTCTTATAACAAGTGCAAAAATTTTTCGTGTGTGTGCGTGTGTACAAGGGTAACAAGACATTATACTCTGTGCCTCCACATGATGACACATCATGATGCATGCAACTGCGATATCAACATAAAGATCTAAGATGCACATCAACATCTTCCAGTAAATAACAACAATCAATTGACCAAATAAAAAGACTGGCTACCTGCCCATCCTACCCTGCAATGGTTAGGACCTCCAAGACACATAAGCAACACTCACGCCCAGGTTCCAATCTATTTTAACCATTTAAGGTCTTAGGGATGGCGACTGTTCTGAGGAACATGGATGTGTCTACATCCCACCCAACACAAAGTCTCAATTATACTTTAATTCATTTGGAATAGTGAACTCACTAGATTTTGACCTAGTCACAACCTAGTTACCTTTAATGATTTGATGGAAATAAAAATAAAAATATTAAATTCTAACTAACTATGAAATATACGAGTGGAGTCCTAATCTATGAATCCTAGCCAAGATAAAGAAAAACACAATGGATATGAAATATATTGATATAAATGAAGTAATAACCATGAAATAGTGCAAAGTGTTACACATACACAAATCCCATATAGCTTAATGTAAATGAAATATAGCTTATCATTATAATAGAAAGCTAGAACTTCATATCCATTTGTTGAAACCATTTTAAAGATCAAGTAACATAGCATTAATAGAACAAGATTAGTCCCAAGTATATTGACCCAATCTCACAAGAATTCAATAATGCATGAGAGAGAGAAAATTTTAAGCTACCACAGATACACATAATCAGTTTCTCCAAAAGTGGCCAAGATCTTTTTTTTTCATTAAAAATATGAAAAAAATCCAAACAGTTCAGTTCCGAGAATCCCATTTTACATTGTCTATATTCATATTTATACATAAAAATAAAGTAACTGCAAGAAATTGGATTGATTCTTTTGCTAATTTCTTGAACTTTTTATTTCAATTAATTAATGATTGAACTTTGGCCTTGTCCTTGTCATTGAAGGCTTCCAATCTTCAACCATGGCATTGATATAATTTGTTTATAGAAATTGATGTTGATTGAGAGGACCTCAAAGAAAGGAAACATTCCTCTTCAACTTCTTAATATATTTTTCCACTTTCAACAAAGTGAATTTTAGTGTAAAACTATTCCTTGAAGGGACTTTCATGTATTCCTTCAACAATTTTATGGTAATTAAAGAAACAAAAGAAGAAAGTATCAATCATGAGAGATAGTATGATCCGATTCCTTTAGTAGTTGATCTCATTTGAAGAAGTCATTCATAGAACCTAAGGTAGGTAAATTGCAATTTGATATTACTCTTTTAAACATGCCATATTTTAGTGCTTCCATCAATTTTAGAATCCATATTTTCACAAGCTTATTGAGCCAAATTCTTCCAACAGTCTAAGCCACAATCAATATCAATGATCTCATCCTCGGTCATGTAGGCAACCTATGGATCAAGACTGCTCATTTATTCTTGTCATCTTGCAACATAATTGAACTGTAAATGAACCTATTCCTATTGACTCTTCTAGTAGAGAAGGCGTTTTTGAAGATACATCACGATGCTGACCCAGTTATGGAATGTCGTACCTTCTCATAAAAATTATTGTGTCGAGTGTTTAGCTTGTCCTAAAAATTAGAAGAATAATTTATAAACTAGTGGGGTCACATTGATTGTTCTTATAATAAATTACCTCGTTTTCCAATTTAGCAATATTTTCTTACTGTTTCTTAAAAAGAAAGATCATATATATATAATGTTTGGACGAAGATCTATGTAACTTAAGACAACTAAATAAAGGTCAACGCTTACTGAAAAGATGAATAACATCATATAAAATAGGATCAATACAAGCTTCAAGAACCGTAATAGTGGAACCCCATCTTTATGAAAATTTGCATGCTGAAACAACAACAACATCTAAAAGTTGATCATTTAAGCAGTGGAAGAGGGTTACCTGATCAGAAACATAGTCAAGATGTAAAGTTAGGTAATAGAATTCCAGCTCGAGATGTCAGACATCAAAAGGCGCAGTCACTTTTTTGTTTTACACAGAAAATACCTCATGTATAGCAAGATCAAGACACGTAATATATAAAATGCCCACAGTCATATATAAACACCCACAATCATATAAAAATTCCCACACTAATATAAAAACACCCACTGTAATATATAATACACCCACAGTGATATAAAATGCCCACAGTAATATATAAAATGCCCACAGTCATATAAAAATGCCCACATTAATATAAAAACGCCCACTGTAATATATAAACCCCCACAATGAGATTAAATGCCCACAATAATATATAAAACACCCACAGTCATATAAAAATTCCCACATTAATATAAAAACACCCACTGTAATATATAAACACCCACAATAATATATAAAACGCCCACAGTCATATAAAAATGCCCACATTAATATAAAAATGCCCAATGTAATACATAAACACCCACAATGATACAAACACGGTCATAAACGCAGGAAACGGTAGGTAAAACAAAAGATTAAGTGGTCAAAATTCGTGTGGGTATCCTTTGCAAAATCGCAGAGATATACAACAACAAAAAAAATGCAGAGGAGGGTGTTGAATCGAGGGGGTTTCTTCCACTGAAACGCATGGAAATGCTAACAGAAAAATGTAGACAAAACAAACGTAAGGCACAGTTGTAGATCGCATAGAACCGGGGAAGGTAGGCAATGTCGAGGTCATAAAATCTCTTTTATCCAATACCGACATGCAACAACAGAGTAAGAAGAAATATTTTTATAACCGTAACACCATTACAATCGTCGAGGAACATAAAGGAAAACCAATCAATCCAACGAGAACCCATGCAGAGTTAAGCCAAGTAGTTTTCATCTCATAAGCCAAGATAAAAAAAAATGTTGATAACAATAAGAGAGGGCCAAGGTCCTAGTACCTTCTATCATGCAAAATGAAAAACATATCGTTTCCTGATTGCCTTCTCTGGGTGACATCTGCGTGCTCCATGCCGCTCTCGCTCGTCGACCATCGAGACCTCACCGGTACCTCCCAGCCAATGCTACGGGTAATCTACTTCCCCCTTAGCCCCCTGAGCTGCAAAGGGGCCACACAATATCCAGATGGTGCGTCTAGCTCCTAGCTTGCCTGGCAAGGCCGAGCTGGGAAATCCTAACTCCTCACAACTAAATTAGTCAAGTCACTAATCCGGCAGCGTAACGTTACGCTAACAGTCAATCCCCCTTTTCTTCCTTCTCTTCCCTTTCTTTTATATAGTTTTATAACTTCCATCTTTCCCTAAATCTAATTTAATTTAAGTTTTAATAAAAATCTACTAAAAACTCTCCTTCGTACAAGTTTCATCTATCCCCCACGTTTTTCCATTAACTATTTTCCTTAATTTATTAAATTGTCTTATTTCCCTCACCCACCTAGAGTTGCTCCTAAATTTACTCCTAGGTGTTCCTAGATTCCCTCATAGGTTTAAATACATTCCCTAAAATGAAGTTGCTAATTTAGTTTGATTTGGAAGGTTCTTAATTGCAGATTCTTTACTAAGTTGACCTCACTTTTTACCATAAGTTCCCCTCTTTCTCTTATTATGTTTCCTCCATTCCTTAGTTTCCTAATTTTTATTATTCGCTTTTTTTCCCCTTTTTATTAGAGCCAAAATGGCAATTGCACAAATTAACCCCATTTCCTTTTTATTAATAATTTAATATATTTTACACTTTCACAAGTTAATTAATTAAATTCTTCTTTACCCCCTCCTTTTTTTTCCACATAATTTATTTAAGTTCTTGCTCTCTTCATTTTACCCAAAAATTCATGAAGTACACAATTGTTACTTAAGTGGTTTTTATTTTAAACTTTATTATTATTTATTTTTTTAGAGAGATAATTTCTTATGGGTAGACAAAATTTTACCCCTAGCGAAGTTTTAGACTTAGGACTTAGATTCTGAACTAGGAGACATTTTAATTAGGGGGGTCATTTTAAAATTTCTTATGAGATATTAGTCTTAGGGCCATCCAGGTTCATTCCTTTAACATCATCAACGCGACGTGCCCTTCAGGACGCACTACGTGCTCCAAGGGTGCCACTCGCCTCTTAACTGATTGGTAGACATCAATAACCCCTGGAGTCAACACTCCGCGAGGTGAGCTTGTGGGAGACTAAGAGCTTCTAAGCAATAAGGCCCCCGCCTTATTGCGCGCCCCTTATAATCATCATGAGTGACTATCACAGTCTTCCCTCATGGCATCGTGAGTCCTCTCAAACTAGGTAATCGTTAACCTACAGTTCGAGCCATGGTGGGAGTGCTAGTAGGCTATGACAGGGCTGTTGTCCACACCTCTCCCTCAACCTCTCAGGTAGTCGTGTATCGCCCCTTTACTCCATATGTGAGTCTGGTCAGCAAGATTTCATCACCCTGCATCATCAACAATCATGTCAGACATGTCCACATCATATCATCTAATCAAAGGTACTAAAATCATAGTAAAACAATCAAACCCCAATAGCACACTCCTTGAATTGATCTGGAATCCAAGGGCTCTGTCGATGCCTCTACATCCTCAAGGTCCAAAAACCTGCACACTCGGTAAAACCGAGTCAATAGCACCTGTCTATATCAAAGCAGTAAAACCTCATGTCATATACCATAACACATCATAATCAAGGACAAATTTTTTAATATCATAATAGTCCAAATCACTTGCAAGAAAGCGTCCTGAAAGAATAAGTTTTCTCAGTGTGCTAGAGCAGGATGTTACATACACCCCCTCTTGGTCTAAACTTTGTCCCGAAGTTTCTCAGTATAAATGCCAAAATAAGTGTATCACAGTATCATATGTCTATCTATCAAACAAAAATGGAAACCGTTGGCGCATATCCTATGCATCCTCCTAGGTCGCCGAGTGCAGACTATAATTGTCCCACTCGACCTTGACCTAATCTACCATATGACATCGTAACTTTCAAACGTGATGATGTAAGATGCTGACTAGCTCAGCCGTGAGCGCTCCCTCATCCGATACCTACAATGAACTCATGTCAATCACATGTGTAGGATCACTAATATAATGTCTCAAAACAGATACATGAAAAACATCATGCATACGCCTCAAAGAATCAGGCAAGGTTATTCGATAGGCCATGGGCCCCTTTCTCTCCACAATCTCTAAGGGTCCCACGAACCTAGGAGAGATTTTAGCTCCCTTCCCAAACTTGATCGAACTCTTATGCGGTTTAAGCTGTGGAAAGACTCGATCGTCGACCTCATAACTACGGTCGACTCGGTGCGCATCGGCATAACTCTTATGTTGATCCTGTGCTTATTTAATACTTTTTATTATTGTTTGAATTTTCTCTTCTATTTCTTGGATCACTTCTAGTCCCACCAGGACCCTATCCTCAAGTTGATCCGAACTCAAAGGTGTCCAACACGGTCGCCCGTAAAGAAACTCGAAAGGCACCATTTTAATGGTGCTCTGGTAACTGTTGTTGTAAGCAAACTCCACTAGTGACAAGAATTCTTCCCAACGCTTTTGTTTGTCCATCACATACATGCGCAACATGTCCTCCAAGTTCTGGTTCATTCGTTCAGTCTATCCGTTGGTCTCTAGGTGATACGAGGTACTGAAGTTAAGTTGGGTTCCCAAGGCCTCTTGGAAATGCGTCCAAAATCGTCCGGTAAACACCGATCCTCAATCGGATATAATCCTATTAGGCACACCATGCAGCCTCACAATATCATTGATGAATACTCTAGAAATGTCAGGTGCCTGATACGTCGTACACACAAGAATAAAGTGAGCACTCTTCGTCAGAGTGTCTACTACTACAAAAATCGAGTCATGTCACCTCACTGTCAGTGGAAATCCAACAATGAAATCCATCGAAATAAACTCCCATTTTGATTCCGGAATAGTGTGTGGTTGTAGTAATCTCTTTGGGTATATATGTTCATCCTTTACCTGCTGACATTCGAGGCATCTGTCCACATAGATGACTATTTCTGCCTTCATTCCCTTCCAAAATAATAAGGGCTTAAGGTCTTCCCTCATCTTTGTGACTCCTGGGTGAGCCATGTAAACTGCTCTATGAGCCTCGCTCAGGATCAACATCCTCAATTCATCATGTTGCAGTATGTAAATCCGAATTTTAAACCTCAACAACCCATTGCTATCAAATGAAATCCCTCATATTGTGGTACCATCATTGTGTTTTGTCTGATAAAACCCTCGACCTCTTTGTACCATTCATCATCATGCTGTAAAGTGAGAATCTTCTGACATAGATTCGTCTAAAGAGGCAACACTAAAAATATGCATGGTCTTCGACTGAAAGCATCCACCACTCGGTTCACCATTCCCCTTATGTAAGTAATCTCAAAGTCATACTCGCTAACCAATTCCAACCAACGTCGTTGTCGAGCGTTCAGGTCACTTTGCGTAAAAATGTGTTGTAGTCCACAATGATATGTATTTAGTACAAATTTTCATCCAAGAAGGTAGTGTCTCCAAACCTTCAAGGAATATATGATGGCTAATAATTCCAAATCATGCGTCTCATAGTTCTCCTCATGCCTTCTCAGTTTCCTCGAAATGTAAGCAATTACTCGTCCGTCTTGCATCAAGACTCCACCTAAACCTTCCTTGGATGCGTCAATGCATAGAAAGAAGTATGCATCCATGTTAGGGACCTTTAGTATCGACGCTGTCGTCAGCAACTCCTTAAGCCTCCAAAATTCTTCCGCACATTTCTCTGTCCAAAAAAACTTCTTGTTTTTCTTCTGCAATTCCATGATCGAATTTGCTATCTTCAAAAATCCCTCGACAAATCGTCGATAGTATCCTACTAAACCCATAAATCTACGCACTTCCATGACATTTGTCAACGCAGGTGATTCCATAATAGCCTCGACCTTGGTTGGATCCACGGCGATGCCTTCGCTGGAGATGACATGCCCTAAGTAGTGAATCCTCGACTGATAAAAGGAGCATTTGGACAATTTCCCATACAATTTGTGCTCTTGCAGACACTGTAGTACCAAGCGCAAGTGCTCGTCATGCTCCTCCATCATCTGAGAGTAGATAAAAATATTGCCATTGAATACTTGGATGAACTTGTCCAAGTACTCGCAGAACACCTCGTTCATCAAACTCATAAATACCCCGGGGGCGTTTGTCAGTCCAAACGGTAAAACAGTAAAATCATAGTGTCCAAACCTCGTCTTAAAGGTGGTCTTAGGGACTTCATCTTGCTTGATATGCAACTGGTGATACCCTGAACGAAAATCGATCTTAGAGAACACTGTCGCACCCTTCATTTGATCAGACAGATCATCAATTCTCAGCAAGGGATACTAATTCTTGATCATAGCCTTTTTTAGTTGATGGTAGTCAATGCAAAGTCTCCATGATCCATCCTTATTTTGTATGAAAATAAATGTTGCACCCCACAGTGACACACTTGGACGTATCAGTCCCAGGTCCAACAACTCCTTCAGTTGCATTTTTAACTCTTGCAACTCCAAGGTTGACATCCGATAAGGCATTCTTGCTATTGGTTCAGTCCCTGGTTCCAGGTCTATGGTAAACTCCAATTCCCTTTCCAGCGGCATCCCAGGTAACTCCTCTAGAAATATGTCCGCAAACTCCTTCACCACCAGAAGGTGTTCTATACCTTCCGCTACTCCCTTCTCGTTTAGTGCAAGGATCGTATAAATCTTGCACCCCTTGCGCATACTCTTCCGTATCTATAAGGAAGAGACGAACCTCAGGGAAACTCCCTAGTTTCGACCTACAATCACACGTCTCTGTCCCTTATCATCGATCAAGCTCAATCGTTTTGTCTTACGATTGAGTATCACCTCATGTGACTCCAACCAATCCATACCAATCACAACATCATAATATCCTAAGATCATGACGTACAAGTTGGACATTGTGACAAACTCTCCCAGGTTAAGGGAACAACCCATAACCTTTCCTCCAACCTTTTGTTTGGCTCCTGAAGCCATCTCTATGAAGTTAAACTCATCCTGTTTGACTGCCTTTACCTTAATCCTTTTTAGCACCGCACTAGAAATGAAACTCTTGGTAGCATCGGGATCTATCAAAACACCAAGGGCCTGGTCAGCGATGATACCTCTCGTCTCGAGCATAGTCGACTGGTGCTCTGCCTGGCAATTATTCACCGCTACATGAATCTGATGGGCCTTACCTATATCTCCCACTGTAGTGGGTCCGGCTGATCCAAATGCTTTGGTCCTCTCCACAGGACTATCGCATTGGTAGTGTGGCTCCCCACACATCCAACTCCCTTCTTCAACACAGTAGTCCTGGTACCCGAAGTAGAATATGATGGCCCACCGGCTTGGAACCCTGGTATGTTCTGCTGAATAGGCCTAAATTGTTGTTGTTGCGGGCGACACTACTGCTGATGCTATGGTCCTTGATGAGGTATCCGCGGCTAATGCGGCAGTTGTCAAGGTGTGGTGAAAGTGGATCCCCTCTGGAAGCCACGATATCCTGACATATGTCTCGCTGGTATCTGGTGTTGTTGTGTTCCAAATGAAACCTACCCTACTAGTCTCACTGGAGTCTTGGTCTAACCCCCACTGATAAGATCCTCCTCTGCTATGAGGGCCTTCTAGATGACATCATGCAATGTTCGAGGCATCAAAATCCTAACCTTTGCACGCAGGCTATCGTTAAGGCCGAACATGAACCTGTTGACCTTAAGTTTTTTAGTGTTAAGGTGCGGAGTGTACTAGAGAAGCTCCATAAAATGGGCCTCATACTCGGGCACCATATGACCTCCCTTTCGTAAGGCGTTGAACTCATTGAGATGACACTCGATGAATTCCTCTGAAAGGTACCTCTCTTGGAACCATTCCTCGAATAGTTCCCATGACATCTCTTCGACGGCCATGTTCAGCTGTGGTAGGAGCGTCTTCCACCCTAGAAGAGCGCTTCCCTTCAGTTGAAATATCGTCATGTGGACCTTCATGTTGGAGGTATAATCGCAAAGTGCGAAGCACATCGCCATGTTCTCCAACCATGCCTTGGCGGATGCACTATCCGGGGCACCAAAGAACTCAAGAAATTTGACCTTCTCGAGTTCACGATGAATGCTACCAGTAACAGTCAGTGCGTGCAGAGGAACCTCGGCGGGTGTCGTCACCCTGGCCTCATCTCTGTCCAAATGGATGATCAGAGCCTCGGACATGCACTGAAAGGATCTCATCATTCCAATTACATCACCAACTGCTATCTTCTCATTCTCGAGAACCTGCTCGTCTCCCTGGGGGTTAGACCCCTTAGGTGTGGATTCTACTGGAGGTGTCGTGCCTCCTCCCCTAGCACCCCGTTGTATGCCTCCACGGCGTCCTCTAACCATGATTACCTGCACGCACGCAAGTCAACTCACTTAGCAACAATATAATCAAATCATAACAACAAAATCCATAGTGATCCCAAGACGCGAGTTGAACCTGCTCTAATACCATATGTAACGACCTCCTCATTACGCCGACAAACCTCTTATAACAAGTGCAATTTTTTTTTTTGTATGTGCGTGTGTACAAGGGTAACAAGACATTATACTCTGCACCACCACATGATGACGCATCATGATGCATGCAACTATGATATCAACATAAAGATCTAAGATGCACATCAACATCTTCCAGTAAAGAACAACAATCAACCGACCAAATAAAAAGAATGACTACTCGCCCGTCCTACCCTACAATGGTTAGGACCTCCAAGACACATAAGTAATTCTCAAGCCCAGGTTCCCATCGATTTTAACCATTTAAGTTCTCAGGGCTGGTGACTGTTCTGAGGAACATGGAGGTGTCTACATCCCGCCTGACACAAAGTCTCAATTATACTTTAATTCATTTGGAATAGTGAACTCACTAGATTTTGACCTAGTCACAACCTAGTTACCTTTAATGATTTGATGGAAATAAAAATAAAATTATTAAATTCTATCTAACTATGCAATATAGGAGTGGAGTCCTAATCTATGATTCCAAGCCAAGATAAATAAAAACAAAATGGATATGAAATATATTTATATAAATGAAGTAATAACCATGAAATAGTTCAAAGTGTTACACATACACAAATCCCATATAGCTTAATGTAAATGAAATATATCTTATCATTATAATAGAAAGCTAGAACTTCATATCCATTTATTGAAACCATTTTAAAGATCAAGTAACAGAGCATTAATAGAACAAGATTAGTCCCAAGTATATTGACCCAATCTCACAAGAATTCAATAATGCATGAGAGAGAGAAAATTTTAAGCTACCATAGATACACATAATCAGTTTCTCCAAAAGTGTCCAAGAGTTTTTTTTTTTTCATTAAAAATATGAAAAAATCCAAACAGTTCAGTTCCAAGAATCTTAATTTACATTGTCTATATTCATATTTATACATAAAAATAAAGTAACTGCAAGAAATTGGATTGATTCTTTTGCTAATTTCTTGAACTTTTGATTTCGATTAATTAATGATTGAACTTTGGCCTTGTCCTTGTCATTGAAGGATTCCAAGCTTCAACCATGGAATTGATATAATTTGTTTGTAGAAATCGATGTTGATTGAGAGGACCTTAAAGAAAGGCAACATTCCTCTTCAACTTCTTAATATATTTTTCCACTTTCAACAAAGTGGATTTGATTGTAAAACTATTCCTTGAAGGGACATTCATGTATTCCTTCAACTATTTTATGGTAATTAAAGAAACAAAAGAAAAAAGTATCAATCATGAGAGATAGTATGATCCAATTCTTTTAGTAGTTGATCTCATTTGAAGAAGTCATTCATAGAACCTAAGGTAGGTAAATTGCAATTTGATATTACTTTTTTAAACATGCCATATTTTAGTGGTTCCATCAATTTTAGAATCCATATTTTCACAAGCTTATTGAGCCAAATTCTTCCAACAGTATAAGCCACAATCAATATCAATGATCTCATCCTCGGTCATGTTGGCAACCTATGGATCAAGACTGCTCATGTATTCTTGTCATCTTGCAACATAATTGAACTGTAAATGAACCTATTCCTATTGACTCTTCTAGTAGAGAAGGCTTTTTTGAAGATACATCATGATGTTGAACTAGTTATGGAATGTCTGTACCTTCTCATAAAAATTACTCTGTCGAGTGCTTAGCTTGTCTTGAAATTTAGAAGAATAATTTATAAACTAGTGGGGTCATATTGATTGGTGTTATAATAACTTACCTCATTTTCCAATTTAGCAATATTTTCTTACTGTTTCTTAAAGAGCAAGATTATAGATATATAACATTTGGACGGAGATATATGTAACTTAAGACAACTAAATAAAGGTCAATGCTTATTGACAAGATGAATAACATCATATAAAACAAGATCAATATGATCTTCAAGAACCATGATAGTGGAACACCATCTTTATGAAAATTTACATGCCAAAACAACAAAAACAACTAAAAGCTGATCATTTAAGCAGTGGAAGAGGGTTACCCAATCAAAAACATAGTCTAGATGTAAAGGTAGGTAATAGGATTCCAGCTCAGGATGTCAGACATCAAAAGGCACAGTCACTTTTTCATTTGACATGGAAAATACCTCATGTACAGCAAGATCAAGACACGCAATATATAAAATGCCCGCAGACATATATAAACGCCCACAGTCATATAAAAATGCCCACATTAATATAAAAACGCCCATTGTAATATATAATATGCCCATAGTGATATAAAACACCCACAGTAATATATAAAACGCCCACAGTCATATAAAAATGCCCACATTAATATAAAAATTCCCACTGTAATATATAAATTCCCACAGTAATATATAAAACGCCCACAATCATATAAAAATTCCCACATTAATATAAAAACACCCACTATAATATATAAACGCCCACAGTGAGATAAAACACCCACAGTAATATATAAAATGCCCACAGTCCTATAAAAATGCCCAAATTAATATAAAAACACCCATTGTAATACATAAATGCCCACAATGATACAAACATAGTCATAAACACAGGAAACAATAGGTAAAACGTAGGATTAAGTGGTCGAAATTCATGTGGGTATCCTCCACAAAATCGCAGAGATATACAACAAAAAACAATGCAGAGGAGGGTGTTGAATCGAGGGGGTTTCTTCCACTGAAACGCATGGAAATGCTAACAGAAAAATGCAGACAAAACAAACGTAAGGCAAAGTTGTAGATCGCACAGAACCAAGGAAGGTAGGCAACACCGAGGTCATAAAATATCTTTTATCCAATACCGACATGCAAGAACAGAGTAAGAAGAAATATTTTTATAACCGTAACACCATTACAATCGCCGAGGAACTTAAAGGAAAACCAATCAATCCGACGAGAACCCGTGCAGATTTAAGCCAAGTAGTTTTCATCTCACAAGCCAAGATAAAAAGAAATGTTTATAACAACAAGAGAGGGCCAAGATCCTAGTACCTTCTATCATGAAAAATAAAAAACATATTGTTGCTTGATCGCCTTCTCTGGGTGACATCTGCGTGCTCCGTGCCACTCTCGCTCGTCGACCATCAAGACCTCACCGGTACCTCCCACCCAAATCTAGGGGTACTCTACTTCCCCCTTAGCCCCTCGAGCCACAAAGGGGCCACACAATATCGAGATGGTACGTCTATCTCCCAGCTCGCCTCGCAAGGCCGAGATGGGAAATCCCAACTCCTCACAAGTAAATCAGTCAAGTCACTAATCCGGCAGCTTAATGTTATGCTAACAGTCGATCCCCCTTTTCTTCCTTCTCTTCCCTTTCTTTTATAGAGTTTTAGAACTTTCATCTTTCCCTAAATCTAATTTAATTTAAGTTTTAATAAAAAACTACTAAAAATTCTCCTTCGTACAAGTGTCATCCATCTCTCACGTTTCTCCATTAACTATTTTCCTTAATTTATTAAATTGTCTTATTTCCCTCACCCACCTTGATTTGCTCCTAAATTTACTCCTAGGTGTTCCTAGATTCCCTCATAGGTTTAAATACTTTCCCTAAAATGAAGTTGTTAATTTAGTTAAATTTAGAAGGTTCTTAATTGCATGTTCTTTACTAAGTTGACCTTGTTTTTTACCATAAGTTCCCCTCTTTCCCTTATTATGTTTCCTCCATTCCTTATTTTCCTAATTTGTATTATTCCCTTTTTTTCCCCTTTTTATTAGAGCCAAAATGGCAGTTGCACAAATTAACCCCTTTTCCTTTTTATTAATAATTTAATATATTTTACACTTTCACAAGTTAATTAATTAAATTCTTCTTTACCCCCCCCCTTTTTCCCACATATTTTATTTAAGTTCTTACTCTCTTCATTTTACCCAAAAATTCATCAAGTCCACAATTATTACTTAAGTGGTTTTTATTTTAAACTTTATTATTATTTTTTTTTTAGAGATATAATTTCTTACAGGTAGACAAAATTTTACCCCTAGCGAAGTTTTAGACTTAGGACTTAGATTTTGAACTAGGTGACATTTTAATTAGGGGGGTCGTTTTAAAATTTCTTATGAGATATTAGTCTTATGGCCATCTAGGTTCATTCCTTTAACATCATCAATGTGACGTGC
Organism: Picea glauca; assembly: GCA_000966675.3. Classification (NCBI taxonomy): domain Eukaryota; kingdom Viridiplantae; phylum Streptophyta; class Pinopsida; order Pinales; family Pinaceae; genus Picea; species Picea glauca. The sequence goes on along the minus strand of JZKD02S0411748.1, from coordinate 1,596,097 downwards.
CCTTCAAGACACACTACGTGCTCCAAGGGTGCCACTTGCCTCTTGACTGATTGGTAGACATCAATAACCCCTGGAGTCAACACTCCGCCAGGTGAACTTGTGGGAGACTAAGGGCTTCTAAGGAATAAGTCCCCCTCCTTATTGCATGCCCCTTAGAATCATTGCGAGCGACTATCGCAGTCTTCCCTCACAGCATCATGGGTCCTCTCGAACCGGGTAATTGTTAACCTACAGTTCAAGCCACGGTGGGAGTGCTAGTAGGTTGTGGCAGGGATGTTGTTCACGCCTCTCCCTCAACCTCTCTAGTAGTCGTGTGTGGCCCCTTTACTCCATATGTGAGTCTAGTCAGCAAGCTTTCGTCAGCCTACATCATCAACAATCATGTCAGACATGTCCACATCTTATCATCTAATCAAAGGTACTAAAATCACAGTAAAACAATCAAACCCCAATAGCACACTCCCTGACTCGATCCGGAGTCCAAGGGTTATGTCGATGCCTCTACATCCTCAAGGTTGAAAACCCTGCACACTCAGTAAAATCGAGTCAATAGCACTGGTCTATATCAAAGAAGTAGAACCTCATGTCATCTACCATAACGCATCATAATCAAGGAAAAATGTTTTAATATCATAATAGTCAAGATCACTTGCAATCAAGCATCCTCAAAGAATAAGTTTTCTCAGTGCGCTAGAGTGGGATGTTACAAAAGCTCTCAAGGCTTCCCGAATTATCGATCAAGAGTTGTCCAGGAGGGAGCGTGATCGTTCAAGGCTATTGGATCTAGATAAGGTGTGTGAGATTTAAGTCTCTTGAAGCGTAGAGGAGAGAAGACTATCATATTCCCAAAGTTCCAAATTAATTTGGGACCATCCATCGTCAAGGAGGATAGGTGGTGCAAGATCCACAACTCTAGAAGTTCGTGGACAAGGAGGAGGTGAAATATCCAAATTAAATATGGACCATTAGATCCATGGGTACATGTGGCGACGGATCACGAGATTCAGATAAATGCATTTGGGTTTCACTTGAGAGTTGAAAATTCTGAAACCCAAAGTCTGAAGTGAATCTGGACCGTCAGATATAGAGGACACGTGGCATAAATCTGTGGATTCTGGGTAAAGACTCGAAGTAAATCATAGTCATCATATTAAAGGGGACACGTGGTGAAAACCCGTGGACTCGGAGTAAAGACCCGAAGTAAATCTAAGTTGTTTGATTCAAGAGGAAATGGGGAAAAAAATTACGCACTTAGAGGGAAAGTGAAAGTTGAGAATTGATTTTTCCAAAGTTTAAAGACCTGAAGGGATCGCAGCTGTCAATCTGTTAAAGATGTCGTCAGTGGATCACAAGCTTCAGATAAAAGCAATTGGGGGAAGGTGACAGTTGAGAGTTGAGATTTTCAAAGTCTGAAATATCAAAATGGTTAGAGTCTTCGATTGAGGAGGACATGTGGCAGGAGATTTGTCATTGTAGAGAAAGTAAGGTTTGAGAGTTGAAAACTTTAAAACCCGAATCGTGAAGAAAAACACGATCGTTGATTTGAAAGGGGTAGATATGATCCATTAATTTGAAAGGCGCAGATATAATTCATTGATAAAGAGGCATCATCTGATATTATGATATCAATTGTCATGCTCAATTGTGGGGTCAAAATATGCACACGTTTTAAAAATCTGCGAGCGGGCCACAATTGAAACCATAGTATTGTAAAAGGGATGTGTGGAAATTGATGGTGAATTGCAGGGAGAAAATCAGTGTGGTCTAAAACCACTTTTGGACACCCTGCAATCATATATTTACGTTAGGTCATAGCCCAGGGTCACATCTAGGAAGGGGCTAGTGGAAAAGGAGCTAGCGCCTGAAACACGATAGTTCAACGGCGTGAAGGGAGAGGTTGTTGGTGTCATAGAATCTGTACCAAAATATTGAAAGATTCTGTGTTCAATTACAAAGTGATACCATCATGGTTTCAGAGAGCCAATTTGGCTCACAAAATCAAAGATCCTTGACACGGAGGTTGCATAGCCCGAAGGAGAGTAGGGGGGCTGCATCAGGTGGTATCAGAGCTATTGAATTTGATTGTAGACAAAAGACAAAGGATAAAGGAGATAAACTGATATCATTAGTGCTATCAAGATTTTATTTTGTTTATATACATTAGAAGGCGAGGCAGTGGAATCATGCCACCCAGAAGACGCAGAGCGAATTCAGAAATGGAAGAAGAAATGAGGTAACTTAGAATGCGATTGGATGCCATGGAAACAATGCAGAGGAGAGCACTAGACACTGGAGATATCAGTGAAGCTAAAAGTGAAGAGATAGAGGTCGAAGAAGATGTAGTAGAGGATGTTGCAGAAGACCGCTTATTGAAAGTTCTTTCAAGAATAGGATCTAGAGAAAAAATAGAGGTACCAATGTATGAAGGCAATTTAGATGTTGGAGTTTTTGGATTGGGTACGAGCTATGGAAAAGTACTTTGATTATGAATATATCGAAGAAGACAAGATGGTGAAGCATGTAGTGACAAGACTGAAGGGTCATGCAACACTATGGTGGGACAAACTGCAAGACGGTCATAGATGAAAGGGAAAGCAAAAAATTAAAAGTTGGGATAGGATGGTAGCCAAGCTAAAAGAAAAATTTATCAAATCAATTTTTTCAAAAGATTGTAGAACCTGAGACATAAAATCTTATCAGTGAAGGAACACACTAGGAAATTTTACAGACTAAACATTAGGTTTGGATAGAAAGAGAAGGAGGATGAAAAAACAACCAGGTATATCAATGGACTGAGATATGGAATACAAGAGGAGATCAACAAGATGTTTGTTAGTAAATTCAAGGATGCTTATCAAGAATCCTTGAAAGATGAAGATAAATTGGCCAGAAATCAAAGCCAATGAAACAGAGGAGGAAATTCAAAGAGAGGTAAGGGAACTAGCAAAGAGAAGTCCCAGAAACCAAAGCATGATGTTGGAAAGCAGCATAATCACCCTCAAATAGGTGGATGTTCTATAGAATGGAAACATGGAGTATGAAGTTATTTTTCTAGAGGAAGAGGAAGAGTCATAGGAGGGGAAGTTAGATGTTATGCCTATGGAAAGATAGGGCACATGTCTTGGGAATTCCCAGAGAGGAATAAAAACAAAAAAGGAGGAGAAACACACATTTCTGAAGAATAGAATCATGTGGAAGCAGAAGGAGGAAAGAACCTCATGATGAGGAAAGTTCTTCTTAAACCAAAGAAGGAGGTAGAGGAACCATTTCAGCGAACAAGTCTGTTCAGAACTTCTTGCAAGATGAAAGATAGATTTTGCAAGATGATCATAGATAGTGGGAGAACTCGCAATCTAGTATCCACAAAGATGGTGGAGAAACTACAACTAAAGACAATTGCACATTGAAACTCATACAAGGTATCATGATTGCATAAAAGACATCAAGTACTGGTAAGTCAACAATGCCAAGTTGAATTTAAAATAGGAGGTTATAGGGATGCAATGTTATGTGATGTAATTCCTATGGATGTCTTTCATATTTTATTGGGGAGACCATGACAATTTGACCAAAACATTATGCATGATGGGAGAAAAAATAATTATACCTTAGAAAAAATGGTAGGACACGTATGTTGTTTCCAATAGAAGACAAAGAGAAAATGAGGTAAGCTAGTTCAAGTATACTTCTCATAAGTGGGAAGGAAGCCTTGAATGAAGTCAAGAAGGATCAGGAGATGTAATTTTCTATAGTGAGGAATCCAAGAGTTATCCTTACAAATAATTATGTGGAGGATTTACCTGAAGAAATCCAGGAACTGTTAGAAAACTTTGATGACATAGTAGTGGATGAGTTACCTCACTCATTGTCACCCATTAGGAGTATAATCCATCATATTGAACTTATTCAAGGAGATAGTTTATCAAACAAAACAACTTATAGGTTGACACCTAGAGAGAATGAGGAAGTCAAAAATCAATTCCAAGATTTGTTGGATAAAGGTTTAGTCAAGGAAAGCCTAAGACCATGTGCAGTACCAATTGTGTTGAGTCCAAAGAAGGATGGAGGATGGAGAATGTGTAGAGATTCCCAAGACATCAATAAGATCACCATTAGGTATAGATTCCCTTTACCCAGGATGGATGATTTGATGGATTGTTTGAGTGGAGCAAGCTATTTTTCCAAGATAGAATTGAAGAGTGGATATCATCAAATAAGGATGAGAGAGGCAGATGAATGGAAGACAACATTCAAGAAAAATGAAGGTTTTCTTGAATGGATGGTCATTCCATTTGGGTTGAAAAATGCACCAAGAACATTTATGAGATTAATGAATGAAGTATTGAGAGACTTCATAGGAAAATTTGTCACAGTGTATCTGGATGACATACTAAACCATTAAACCATTTGACATAAGTAATGAGAAGGTTGCAACAAGAAAAATTACTGATCAATATGAAGAAAAGCTCTTTTATGAAGATAGAACTCATATACTTGGGTTTTGTGATCTCTTCAAATGAATTAAAGATGGATCCAGAAAAGGTGAGAACAATCAAACAATGGTCGTCTCCAGGAAGCATATTTTAAGTAAGAAGTTTTCATGGATTAGCAAGTTTTAATAGAAAGTTTATCAAAAATTTCAGTGGTATATGTACACTCATGTTGGAAACTATGAAGAAGAAACACAAGTATTTTAATTAGACATAGGATGCTGAAAAAAGTTTCAAAGCGTTGAAGGAGAAGATCACAGAACAACAAATTCTACTCTTACCAGATTTTGGGAAAACATTTCAAGTGAGATGTGATGCAAGTGGAGTAGATATTGGAGCAGTCTTAAGTCAGGATAATAGCCCGGTTTATTTTTTTAGTGAGAATTTGAATGACACCAAGAAGAATTATTCCACATATGACAAACAATTTTATGTAGTGATACAAGCTTTGAAGAAGTGGAGGCACTATCTAATTCCTAAAGAATTTGTCTTCTACATCGATAATCAAGCTTTGCAGTTTATTACTAGGCAAGAAAAGTTGAATTAGAGACATGCTAAATGGATAGAATTTATGAAGAATTTTACTTTTGTTATTAAACATATTGTTGGAACTAATAACAAAGTTGCAGATGCTTTAAGAAGGAGGAGTTTAATTGTACAGGAATTCCAAGTGGAGACCTTAGGGTTTTAACACCTCAAGAAAATGTATCAAGAAGATCCATATTTTAAGGAAGCTTATGAGGCATGTAGGAATCCTTTGTTGGGAGATAGAAGCCCATGGACAGAATATTTTCTCCAAGATCGATTGTTATTCAAAGGGAGACAACTATGCATACCAAGATGCTCAATGAGAGATAACATGTTGAAAGAGAAACGTGGCAGAGGTTTAGATGGACATTTTGGTCATGATAATACATTTGCACAGATGATCAATTCATACTATTGGTCGAGCATGAGGGAATAGGTAATAAGGTTTGTGAACAAATGAAGAATTTTCCAGTATGCAAAAGGAAGACAACAGAACATTGCTCTGTATCAACCATTACCAATTCCAGAAAGGCCATGGGATGCAATCAATATTGATTTTATATTAGGATTGCCTAGAACACAAAAAGGGAGTGATTAGATATTTGTTGTGGTGGACATATTTTCAAAGATAACACATTTCATACCATGCCATAAGACAAATGATGCTACACATATAGCCAATTAGTTTTTCAGATAAGTGGTGAGACTACATGGATTGCCTAGGAGAATAGTCTCAGATAGGGACACCAAATTTGTAGGACACTTTTGGAGGGATTTATGGAAGAGGCTTGGGAAAAACTTGTCCTTTAGTTCATCATATCACCCTCAAACAGATTGATAGACTGAATTAATAAACAAGAGTCTGGAAAAAATTTTAAGAAATTTAGTCACTAATAAAGGTCGTCAATAGGATCAAATTCTGGCACAAGAAAAATTTTCATTTAACAATTCAGTGAACAGGAGCATAGGAAAAAGTCCATTTGAAATTGTGTATAGTATACAGTCAAGAGGGATATGAATCAAGATGAATTCAGAAGTGCTGGAGCAGAATATTTTGCAATAGAAATGTAAAAACTCCATGATAGATTCAGAGAACAAATACATGACAACAGCCTGAAATATAAGAACAGAGTTGATCAAAAGAGGAGAGAAGTTCAATTCAAAGTGGGAGATGAAGTTTTAGCTCGTTTGAGAAAGGAAAGGTTTCCAAGGGGAACATATACAAGTTGAAAATGAAGAAGATAGGACCATGTAGGATTCTTAGAAAATTTATAGCCAATGTTTATGAAATTGGGTTGCAATACAATGTTGGGATATCACCGATATTCAATGTTGCGGACCTGTATCCTTACAGGAGAGATGATGTAGGAGAACCAGTTGATCAAAAAGAAGTTCAGTGGGAAGAACAATTTCCCAGAGAAGAAAAACCTCAGATGGAGAAAATCATAGAACATAGAGTTGGAAATAAGACCAAGAGGAAGACATATCCTAAATACTTAGTGAAGTGAAAATATCATCCAGTGGAAGACTCAAGTTGGGTCACAAAACCAGATATTTTGAAGTATGGAAAAATAGTGCAGGAGCTCATGGACAGGAGTCCATGAATATTTTAGACAGAGGAGAATGATGTAGGAGCATCGCCTTCAAAGTCAAAGACGCAAGCATAGAGGCAGGGATATGACATCTCAGCATGACATAATTTCAAATCAACATTTAATTCACAAGGAAAACGAGTTGTTGAAATATTTTGGAAACAACATTTTTTTATCTTGTTTGTAAAGTCTTATACAACTGTAAGGAGTTACAGATATGGAGTGGGATCCCTTATCAGGTAATAAATGATAGTTATTATAATAAGACAAAGTAGGTAACTGCTAGAACCTGGTAGGATAGGTTGCAGACAAGATAGAGAAGAGCTCGAAGAGCCACTCCTTACATAGATTTGATGTTTTTTTATTGTAAGAGATAAGAGATAAGAGATCGGGGAGAATAGAGAAGAGTAGAGTAGCAGAGTAGAAGAAAGACACAGAGAGGAACTGTATTACTATGTAAATTTATTTCATGAATGAATAGAGTAGAAAAAATTGTTCCAATTACTTAGACAATGTTCATTATGATGTGTGATTGAATGAATTATATATTATGTATGTTCTTTAGTACATTTTCATTTATGTATAGTTGTTAGAATTGATCATATGAATTTGTGATGAAACTTTATAAGTTTCAATTATTTCTCTTCTGAAACTCGTATGCAAGGTGTGCACATCGTACGCAAGGAGTGTGTTGGAAGAGTCTTAAATTGACTCGGAAGAGTTCAAAAGGAACAACCAAAACTTAGACCAAGTGCAAGGAGTGCACAATGTCAAGGAGAGACTAAGCATCGAAGAACCAGAACAGTGGAGCGCAAGGAGTGCAGGAAGAATTTCTTCCAAAGAAATCATTTGATCTGAGTTTGTCAAGAGCCCAAGAATGCAAGGAGTGCGTGGGAGATCAAAATCCTCAAGGGGATCAAGCTCAGAAGAGATAATGAGGAGAAATATTTGGAGGAGGGTGAAGCTCTGAAGGCTTCACGAATTATCGATCAAGAGTTGTCCAGGAGGGAGCGGGATCATTCCAGACCATTGGATCTAGATAAGGTGTGCGATATTTAAGTCTCTTGAAGAGAAAAGGAGAGCGAACTATCAAAGTCCCAAAGCCCTGAAGTAATTTGGGACCATCCATCGTCAAGGAGGACAGGTGGTGCAAGATCCCCAAATCTGGATGTTCGTGGAAAAGGAAGAGGTAAAATGGCCGAAGTAAATCTAGACCATCAAATCCAGAGGGACACGCAGTGACAGATTGTGAGCTTCGGATAAATGCATTTGGGTTTTAGTTGAGAGTTTAAACATCTGAAACCTGAAGTTCGAAGTGAATCTGGACTGTTAGATCCAGAGCACACACAGTATAAATCTGTGGACTGTGGGTAAAGACCTGAAGTAAATCATAGTCGTCAGATTAAGGGGGACACGCGGTTCAAACCCATGGACTCTGGGTAAAGACCCAAAGTAAATCTCAGTCGTCTGATTCAAGAGGACACATGGCAGAAATCCATGCACTTCGAGGGAAAGTGAAAGTTGAGAATTGAGTTTTCTGAAGTCCGAAGACCCGAAGGGATCGCAGTCGTCAATCTGTGGAAGACACACGTCAATGGATCGCAAAATTTGGATAAAAGAAATTTGGGGAAGATGAAAGTTGAGAGTTGAGATTTTCGAAGTCTGAAATCTTGAAATAGTTAGACCCGTTAATTGAGGAGGACATGTGGGAGGAGATTTGTCATTGCAAAGAAAGTAAGGTTTGAGAGTTGAAAACTCTGAAACCCAAATCGCGAAGCAAATCACGACCGTTGATTTGAATGGGGTAGATCTGATACATTGATTTGAAAGGGGAAGATATGAGTCATTGATCGATAAGCCTCATCCGATATCGCAAGATCAATGGTCACGCTCAATTGTGAGGTCAGAAGATTCTCGAGTTTTAAATATCTGAGAGTGGGCCGCAATTGAAACCACGGTATTGCAAAAGGGATGCCTGGAGATTGATGGAGATTTGTGGGGAGAAAAGAGGTGTGGTCTAAAACCACTTTTGGCCACCCCGCAATCACATGTTTACGTGAGGTCATAGCCCAAGGTCACATCCAGGAAGCAGCTAGTGCCTGAAACACGATAGTTCAGCAGTGTGAAGGGAGAGGTTGTGGGTGCCATAGAACTTGTACCAAAAGGCCAAAAGAGCCTGTGTTCAATTACAGAGTGAGGCCATCAAGGTTTCAGAGAGCTAATTTGTCTCACATAATCAAAGATCCTTAACCGGGAGGTCACGTAGCCCAAAGAAAAGTTGGGGGGTTGCATCATGAATGCTCTCTCCAAAAAAAAGGCATTCATCTTAAGGTGGAGAAGGAATTCATCCTGATGGATAGATATCTAGGAACTCGTTTCTAATATTGGAGTGAAATAATTTTTTTCTTAACTTATTTCAAATGAGTTCACTTGCAAACTACTTTTCAGTTACTATTTGTTCACTAAAATTTATGTTTCACATTTAATATTTCCAAGTTCTATTTTATGATCATGTTTGAGTGTTGTTATGGAAACAATAAAAAAAATTTGTTGGAACGTTGTATAAAGGATTAGTGATTAAACATTTGCATTATTTTTTTAAAGCTTTTCTAATGATACAAAAGAGTGCACTATGTTTAACTCTATTTATTATTCTCATGTTTCTATTTATTATTCTCATGTTTTCGAAAAGATTAATGTTGAGGTGTATGCTTTGTCCATTTATTATTCTCATGTTTTCGAAAAGCTTAATGTTGAGGTGGATTACTCTATTTATTATTCTCATGTTTCTATTTATTATTTTCATGTTTTCGAAAAGATTAATGTTGAGGTGTATGCTTTGTCCATTTATTATTCTCATGTTTTCGAAAAGCTTAATGTTGAGGTGGATTACTCTATTTATTATTCTCATGTTTCTATTTATTATTCTCATGTTTTCGAAAAGATTAATGTTGAGGTGTATGCTTTGTCCATTTATTATTCTCATGTTTTCGAAAAGCTTAATGTTGAGGTGGATTCTCTATGCAAAGAAGGCCTTTGACTTGAGTTGGGAAGGGGCACAATGATGGAAGCAAAGATGGCCATATCTATGAGCATTCATTTCCATTCTTGTAGTGATATATTTTTGTTCTACTTTCTTTCAAATAGGTTTACTTGCGGGGTCCTTTTCTATTAATGGCTATTGATGATACTTTATGGTCCTTGTTTCTAGTTTTTATTTTTTAATCATATTTCAAAGGAATATTATTTCAAGGACTATTGCAAAAACATTTGTATTGTTTTTTGGAAAACTTTTCACATTGTGTATGATAGTTTTCCAAGTCAATATGAAATCCAATTAGGATATATTTTAAATATTTTTTTATTTAATACTAATCAATTTGAAGGTTTCAAAATTAAACATGTGTATTATCTTTTGGAAAACTTTTCACATTGTGTATGATAGTTTTCCAAGTCAATATGAAATCCAATTAGGATATATTTTAAATATTTTTTTATTTAATACTAATCAATTTGAAGGTTTCAAAATGTAGAAAACATGTGTAAAATGTAACTTCTCCTTGTTTTGAATAGAAAATACTATGTGTGGGGGTGGGGTGGGTATGGATGATGGGAACAAAATTAGTTTATTAATTTTTTCATAAATTTGCATGAGAAAACATATAACTAAAAAAAATTGACACAACAATACATTTTTTGAAAAAATATAACTAGAACTAACACAATTCCTTACAAATTATGTTCTTAATGCATAATAGAATTTACAAGGGATATATGAGTTTAGCAGTATTCAAATTTAAAAATATGTAAAATACCAAAATTTCTTAACCACATTTTAGTATAAGGTGAGACACACCTTCATGGATTCCTCCAAAAATAAAGTAAAGAAGCATGATGTAGAGTCAACCTAGCTATATTTAGATAAAAGTTTACACGAATTTTTCTACCAAAAAAGTTATGACACTATTTTTCAAAAACAAAATGTTTGACATTTTGGTGGAATGTTTGTTTTTTTTCTTAACAAAAATATAAATTTCCATTAAAATGTTCATACTTCACTTAAAAATAATCAATTTTTTAATTAGAAAAACAACACAATTATAATACTAAAACATTTACATGTTTTCTCCAAAATTATTTAACTTCAAAATTGGTGGAGAACAAGAAATTTTATAGATTTGTTGATAAACACCATACCTTTAGATTCAAAGTTAAATGTAATTTTAGGTTATATAATTTTTTCTACATTTCATTTTGGATTTTGATTCCAAAGTTATTCAACTTAAAAATTGTTGAGGCTAAGAAATTTCATAGATTTGTTGTTAAACATGATACCTTTAGATTAAAAGTAAAATGTAATTTTATATTATATAATTTTTTCTATATTTAATTTTAATTTTTTTATTTTTAAGGTAATTTATGTTAATTCAATTTATATTTATTTGAAATGAAAAGAAAATTTAATATCTTTATAAATATACAACTAAAAAATAAATTTGAAAAATCTATTTACACATCTTCCATTCTTTATATTTTAATAAGTATTTTTATAATTTGTATATATATCACAAGTAAAATACTAAATTCCATATAAAAGTACAAATTTTACACAATATTTATTAATTAATAAATTCACACACATAAAACTTATAAAACTATAATGTTTATCAATAATATAATTTTCATTACCAAAAATTAATAAAAATAATAACTCATATTTATATATTTATCCACATCCATAATATATATTAAAAAAATAATATTAATGCCATAAAAAATTGTATATATCAAAACCTATATAAATTCTACATGACAATTATATATAGATACACACAACATAATATATAATCCATTTGTACCAATTTTTGGTCAATTATATCGAAGATATTATGAATGGCCATCTTTATTTATATGTGTTTTTAATTTAATTTTTAATTTGAATTAATTTTATTTATTTTGTATTAAAAAATTATACATATAATCGTTAGAAAAAAATGTTAATTGATTATTTTATTTATAATAAACATATAGTCCATTTGTACTAATTTTTAGTCAATTATATCGAAGATATTATGAATGGTCATCTTTATTTATATGTGTTTTTAATTTAATTTTTAATTTGTATTAATTTTTTTTATTTTATATTAAAAAAATTATACATATAATCTCTAAAAAAAAAGTTAATTGATTATTTTATAATAAACATGTTTGAATGTAATTATAAATATTGTTATAATTAAATAAAAATACAAATCCAAATACAAATTTAAATTATTATTAAAATATATAAAGACACCCAATAAGGATGTTAATATCAAGTCAATAAGAGGACCAAAACAACATCATATTAACGTCGTTTATATGCAAGAAAGTCAGTTTCCTAAAACTATTTTGAAAACAAATCTCAAGGAAAAGGTGGCAAGAAATTTACTTGTTCATAAGCTTTTCTCCTAGTTATGATTTCTAAACACTATTTTGATAACAAATCACTCAAGACTTTGTAATAAAGGATGACTTTTTAAATTGTAGGGGGTTTTCCCTATGTTATGTTATAATTTGGGAAGTTAAGTTTCTTAAGATTTGTTAACCATAATTTTTTTTGGTTGTTGTGGATAATTCAATCTATAATTTGTATTATATGAGAAATAAGAAGTTATATAAATCAGTGTGTAAAATAACAATTTTAGTTGGCTCTAGTAGGTTTTATGTTCAAAAAATAAAACCAATGACATTTTGTCGAAACAATTGTTTACTAACCCATGTATACAAGTTCTAGGACTTTGTCTATGCCTATACATTAGTGGGGCTATCACCCTACACCTATCTAAGCTATTGAGCCAAAAAAACAAAATCCAAAACATGAATTTTATTGAATTAGACTTGGAGGCTCCTCAAGAGGAGGAACTACATCATGCGAACCAATGTCCATGCCATGACTTAGCCCAACACCATCCATGTTCATGCTCAAGAGATGATCCACTTTCCTATTGATCTAGAGAAGCTCCATTTTCATTTCACTGAGTCATAAAAATATTTCCTCATGGGCCTCATTGCGTTTTATAAGCACCTTTACCATCATCATTTTAAGCAACCAATATAAGTACATCTTTATGGTATAGAGGGTGGCACACTCTCGGTAAGAACTTGGATCTAGAATCCACTGCCCAATATCAAAATCAAATGCAGCATGGTCAATAAACCTACAAAGGACATGGGCATTGACCTCGATGAGGTCGAGCTCTTCTCTAATGTGCGGGGGAGTGTGGGATTTGTAATCCTAAATAGTGGGGGTGACGGTGGCCCTGGTAATACCATAAACAACCCCACCTATTCTATTGTGGCCCCTTTGATGTTCTACCATGCGAGGAATGGTAGAGTCGAGGAATATAGAGATAGGAGAACAACCAAGAGCCAATGAGTGGTGACATAATGCAACAATGAGACAAGTGAGATGAAGAGTTGAGGTGAGATAGGGAGGTGACCAAGGTGTATGGATATTGAAATGAGAGTGAGCACTCAAATCAACCTTCCTACGAAGTTGAGAGTTGGGACTAATGACATCGGACGATGCCATTACTCCCTGTGAGTGCTTGGAAATCATAAAACTAGTCAGATGAATGAACGCGGGCCTGATAATAATAGTCCCCATGCATGGAGTTATGTTAGGAAGTAGGGAGGAGTTAACCTTGCTGAGGTGAGCTCGTGGAGGTGGTAGCATGGTTTCCATTAGAATGTACAATGTTTCCAAGTGTAGGGGTATCGTGTAGAAGTTATTGTTGCTTGTTGTGCTTCCCTAACACCCCATTCAAGTGCTGGTGGAATTGAGAGATGTTCTGTAGGGTGATGGTTTGATAGTTTTCCATCAGGGTCAAGGAGGGGGCATTATTCCAGTGCGACACATGTTGGTTAGACTTTTCAAGAGATCCTACATTGGCGAGATGATCAAAAATATTTTTGGTCGTTCTTCTGATGTGAGAGGGGATGAGGAAATCAAAGTGGGAAAACATTGTGTGGATATTTTCAATATTACTTTCCAAGCACCAGCTTGTGGAGATCTTTGAGATGTCTAAAACAGTTTGAAGTTTTTGGAGAATGTGGATGACAATCAAGGAGTATCCCTCCACAATTATCTTTTTAAAGTTGGCTTGAATTGCAATAGAAATACATTTCTCCAATGCTTGAACCTTAGCTCCATTGTTGGTGTCATACCCAATAAAATCCATGTAAATATAAAGGAGGTCTCTAGTTCCATTGTGAATGGTGCCAATGTATCCAGTTGGGCTCGGGTTTTCTTTGGAGGCCCCATCAAAATTCAATTTTAGGTATCCCATTTTGGGGGGGGGAATTCTCTGAGGTCAAAACAATCATCTTGTGGGGGTGTGGAATGGAATACTTAGAGAACCCCTGAATTCCAAGGCTCTGAAGAATAATGATTTCTTGAGTAGCATTCAACCAATCACTTTCATTAGAGGGGCCTATGAGAGCATTTTCCTTAAGGCGATGTTTGATGCAGTTCCAAATGTCATGGATTGCAGTGGTTTTATTTTCAAATATTCTCTGGCTCCTTTCTTTCCAAAGTTCCCATAGAAGGTAGATGGGGAAAATCTACCAAGCATGGCTAATGATGGGGTTTGAGAAATATGATCCCTCCATATTGCGATGGTATCTATCACATTTCCCCATTTACGATCATACAATCCAAAAACCATGGCATCCAGTGTAACGTACCCAACCACCCATAGGTCAAGCTACACCACTTAAACCGACCACAAAAAACCCATCCACCCATAGGCGAGACAAGTTGTTGTTGAGGGACGCACTTCACAGTGAGTTATCTCAATTCGAATCACTTCTAAGTTAACTAAGAGACATGAAAACCACATGCGGAAATAAACATTTCTACCACAACTTAAACTAAGCCATGCATAATGATAACTAGCAAGCATACATGTTCCAAACATTAAATTCAAAGATAAATAAATACACAGTGGAATAAAACATACACAGTTAAATAACCATAACAAAGAGAACTTATCTTTTTTGAAAATAAGACACCAACTAGCTACATATGAATGACATTCCACCCAACTGTAGACATTGTTGTTCTAAGTCTCAGCAATAGTGTCACCCCAGAGCTAGGTCTATGAATCCATAAGAATGGTTCCAGAGTGCCACTCTACTTCCCAAACCAGTCAACACTCAACCTCTCACATGATTCTCAGCAACAACAACAATCCAGGTACACCAGCTCTCTTCTACCCAGCCTGCACAACCCAAGAGAATGGACCCCCTTCTCTTCCATGTAGTCCATTAGGATTTGCATCTCCTTCCAAGGCTCCAGTGCAGTTGCTCCAGAATCTCCATGTTGGGACTCTAAGGACTCGTAGCTATGAACAAAACTAAGCACAGAAAAAAGCATCTCAAACCAGCAGTCTCTACAGCCAACAACACCCTAGTTGCTCTTCAACAGTTTGTTCTCCCTTCCCAAGAAAAGACATGAATGAGGAAAGTTAAGTGGCTGGTAGAATGAATGGAGTGAAATCCCAACGAAAAGTGTGAATATTGAGCAATTGAGTGAATGAGTGCATGAGTGGAAATGAGTGAATGATTGAAGCAACCAGCAAAAGAAAAAGAGTGAGAACGAGAATGATAACCCCCCTAATAGATTAAGGATGGGTTTATGTAATTCTTAGAATTAAGGAACCACTTGGCCTTTCCCCCCCAAGAAGCTCATGTAACTGTTATTATCCATTAAGAAAATAATGGGTAAATAAAATATAAAAATAAGTATTTAGCCCCTCAATCCCTCTCTCTTGTGGAATAATAGCCCCCTATAACTCTTTTCCCTATTCGTCTAGCACTGAGCAATGTATTTATATTAATAATGATCAAAACATTACATTTCCTAGAACATTGTCCTTTTAATAATTGTTTAGGCAGTTTGGCCTTTCATAACTTAACAAAATAAAATATTTAATACGGGGCTAAAAACCTAGGGTGTTACATCCCATCCCCCTTATTTTGGCACTAGATTCAGTGCATATAGAAAATAGATATCAAAATATCAAAATTTATTCAAAAAGTTGCAGGTACCCTGCCTACATGGCATCTTCATGCTCCCAGGTAGCATCTTCAGGATTGTAGGAGGTACACTGGACTTTTACTAGCTGTATAACTCAATCCAGCTGTATAACTCAATTCTAGAGCATTTTGACTTTTTTGTCCAATATTCGTGTTGGCTAGACCTGAAAGTCTCCCTATGTCTCTACCTGAATCAGATGCCAATCAATAACATGGTTCAGATGATGTATATATTTTCTTATCAAAGAGACATGAAACACATTATGCACATTCACGGAAGAAGGAAATGCAAGCATGTATCCAAATGGCCCTATTATGTCCAATATCTCAAATGGACCACAGAATCTGGCTTCCGGCTTTGTACAACTACCCAACTTCAAAGAGATCTTATGGGGCTTCAATTTTAAAAGAACATTCTCCCCCACTTTAAATTCTCTATTTTTCATGTTCTTATCAACATAATTGTTTTTTCTATCTTGAGCTGCCTTTAAGTTCTTCTTAATCCTAACCATCTGGTCTTCCATATCCTTGATCAATTCTGGCCCAAGTACCACTTTGTTTGTTGGGTTGTCCCAACTTACTGGAGTATTGCATTTCATTCCATACAATGCTTCAAATGGGCTCATTTTCAATGAATCTTGATAGCCATTATTATAGGAAAACTCAACCAAGTGCAAGTACTCTTCCCACTTAAATGGCTTATCCATCACATACATTCTCAACATGTCTTCAATTACTCGGTTGACTCTCTTTGTCTGCCCATCTGATTGTGGATGGTATGTTGTGTTAAAGTTTAGATTTTTACCAAATCCTTTAAATAATCCCCTCTAGAAATTTGAATTAAAATTTGTATCTTTTTCTGAGAAAATTGTCTTAGGTATCCCATGCAACCTAGCAATATCTCTCATGTAAATTTCTGCAATATTAGTTGTTGTATGATTTTTTTTTACCGAAACAAAATGAATAGCCTTTGTCAATTTATCAACCACTAGCATGATCGAATCATGTTGTCTTGTTGTCCTGGGAAATTTTGTTATAAAGTCAATGGTTACCACTTGCCATTTCTTCTCTAGAATTGGTAAGGGTTGTAGAAACCTCGTTGGGTGCCTATGCTCAACCTTTACTCTTTGATATTCCATACATCTGGTGATGTAATCAGCAACATCCTTTTTCATTCCCGATCAAAATAATTGGCTTCTTACTACTGTAATTGTTTTCCAGTAACCAGGATGTCCAACATATGGAACATTATGCATTTCTTTTAATACCAAATTCTTGATTTCCTTGAAACTAGAAACATAAATTCTATTTTTATGCATAAGTAATCCATCTTCCTTCATCTCATACTTTGTCTTTTTTGTTCTACATCCTCTTGTTGTAAGCTTTCATTTACATGTAGATAATGTTGATTTGTAACCACAACATCTAAAATTCTGCTCTTCAAGTCTGACTGATGCATACTGATAGTTGTAGCATGCATGATATGTACTATTTTACTAAGTGCATTGACACCTTTATTTTCTTTTCCTTTGATATGTTTTATGTCAAAGTCATATTCACTTAAAAATTCCAGCCATCTTCTTTTCCTGGCATTCAAAGTTGGTTGTTAAAAATGATACTTCAGACCACTATGGTCTATTCTTAATTCAAATCTCTTTCCCATCAGATAATGCCTCCACATTTTCAATGCATGAACAATGGCGGAAAACTCCAAGTCATGTGTGGCATAGTTCCGCTCATGTTCTTTAAGCTTTCTAGACTCATAACCAATGACATGTCCATTTTGAGTGAGGACTCCATTGATTCCTTCCTTGCATGCATCTGTACATGCCTCAAAACTTTCATTTGGGTTAGCAATCTTTCAAATAGGTGCACTAGTAAGTAATTCCTTCAATAGATTAAAGTTGATTTTAGACTTAGATGTCTATTCAAATTCAATTCCCTTCTTTTACAAAGAAGTGATGGGATAAGCAATCTAACAGAACCCTTCTATAAATATTTTGTAGTAACCAAATAATCCCATAAAAGATCTGATTTTTGAAACATTCCTGGGTGACGACCATCCTCTAATGGCTTCAATCTTTTCTGGATATACTTCTATACCCTGTTTTGAAATAATGTGCCCCAAGCAATGGATCTGCTCTTGATAAAAATAACACTTACTAAGCTTAGCATACAAATGGCAGTCCCTCAGCACTTGCAATACCAATCGTAGGTGATGTTCATGCTCTTCCTTTGACTTAGAATAGACAAGTATGTCGTCCATGAATACTATGACAAACTTATCCAAATAATTTTTGAATATTCCATTCATGAAGCACATAAACATAGTTGATGAATTGGAAAATACAAATGGCACCACTACAAATTCATAATTCCCATAACTAGTTCTAAAGGTTGTCTTATTGATGTCTTCTTCATTGATTCTTACCTGATGGTATCGCAATATCAAGTCTATCTTGGAAAATATATTTTCCCCTCTTAGTTGATCAAAGAGGTCATCAATTTTGGGTATTGGGTACTTGTTCTTCATAGTGGATTTATTCAATTGTTAAAATTCAATACATAGCCTCAAAGTTCCATCTTTCATTTTGACAAAAATTATTGGTGCTCCCGAAGGTGAAACACTTAGACGTATGTACCCTTTCTGCAACAATTCTTCCAACTGCATTTGTAATTCTTTTAATTCTAGTGTGCTCATTCTGTAAGATGTTTTTGATATAGGGGAAGCTCTTGGCACTAAATCAATAGAGAAATATATCTCCCTTTTTGGTGGAAACCGTGGTATTTCTTGGAATACATATTCAAATTCTTGTGGTACCGAGAAATCTTCAAGGCTTGGTCCCTTTGTCCTTTCCAACCCCTCCACATGGGTTGCATACAATTGACATCCTTTTCTGAAACACATATTCAGTTGTAAGGTTGAAATATCTCTTATAGAGATGGGTCTTGGAAAACCCTTCACAATGCTATATTTTCCTTCTTCATCAAGACATGTAAATGTATTTTTACGACAATCTAGGACAACATGATTCTAGTCCAACCAATCCATTCCAATTAGAATATCATAAGACCCCAATGGTATAATATTTAGTTCAATATTAGTATTCACACCATTAAGACTTATGGAACATCCTCTGACCATATCATGGATTCTCCTTTTGGCTCCAAAGGCTAGTTGAACCAAACTTGATTTACCAAGATTACTTTTCTCCAAACATAATCTATCCACTATTTTAGGATCAATGTAACAATGACTTGCTCCAGAATCAATTAAAATAGCAATGACCTGATTAATGATCTTAAATTCCACCTCGATCATATTGGATTGGCACTCTTCTTCTCGATCATCTAAAGATGCATAAATTCTTCCCATGTCTTCTACTATTGTATCCTCTTGGATTTTGTGCATGGTCTTCACTCTATCCATTTTTGTGAGGGAAATCCTTGTACATGTGATCTTCTTTGCATCCCCAACATTGGATTGGTGGTCTTCCCATTTTTCTCAAGGTGTAGTGGCCAAGTTAATTATTTAACAACAATTAATTCTACTAACATAACAGTAAAGTTCAATAATTCCTTTATATTGAGAAAATTAGTAAAATTCAAAAATTCCTTTAATTGAGCACATTTGCATATAGAATTATCAACAAATAATAAATTTTTATAGAAAAATAAATCAAATACACAATTTTAGATACCTGGGTCTGAGGCTAACCCTCCTTTTGTTCGTTTTCCTTGTTGACCGTTGTTGCACTGTGTAAACATTGCCCAAACCTACTATCCTCCCTTCCAACTAGGACAACTACCTAGCTCCAGGATATCATATGGATATCCTGGCCCTCGTGCCCAAAACCTCCAGCAAATCGGTGGTTGTACTGATCCAATCCCACTCCAAAACTCAACTCCTCTCTACAAATCCCAGAGAGCCCCAAAAATCCATCCCCCCAGTCTCTCGTAGAATGATCCTCCCGTAAACCTCCTTCCCCTCCATATTCCTCCTTCACTGACTTCCCCCTCATTTACTTCCCTACCTACCCATTGATTACCTTATCTTATCCTTTCATCGTTAATGTCCCTTATCCCCTTTATTTATTATTTTATCCTATATTTAATGTCTTACCCCTTTGAATTAATATCTTATCCCTTTCCGTGTACGTAACTCTTTTTTTTTTAATTTAAGCAATATAACTTATTATCCCTTTTAAATTTAATACCCAAGTTATTGAATATAATAGGTATTTAATTAATTAATTAATCAATCAAAATTATAACCTTTAATTAGTTAATAGATATTTAATTAGTATCTTTATACCAATCTTGATTAATTAATACCATGTTAAGACAATTAATCCCCTAATTAATTTTTATTTAATAAACCTTAAACGTTTATTCAACTAGGGTTGTTACATACACCCACCCTTCAGGAAACTTCATCCCGAAGTTAAGGTATCTTATGGTACAAAGGAAAAGAAACATGGTTCACACATTCATAAGAAGTAACCGACATTATCAGTAAGTAAGTCAAGAAAACTCATACATACTAGTGTATATGTACAAGAAATCCATGTGTAGCTAGTACATGCAAATCTTGTGCATGTACTAATAATCAAAACTTTCATCCTTTAGTAATTTATGTATGCATCCAATCCAGTCAGCAAGACTAGTCTTTTATAAAAGACAACAAACCAATCAATTACTTGAGAAATCCTTTAATTACTATTATCTGGTTCAAAAATGTTATTTTAAACAACTGTGGTTTAGTTACGAAATTATGAATATTCATATATACATATTTCCTTCTTTTTCTTTGAAGGGAAAACATTAAATTCCACCACCAGACAGATCTCCATACCTTCTCAACTATTACTACTCATCCTTCCTCCTTAACCTACTTCTATTTCCATTCCTATCCTTCCTCTTCTAAACTATATTGGAGCGTCAACTATATTGACCTAACTCCAAATAGAACCCGTAAGCAGAAGTGTCGCTATCTTGACCAAGCTTCCCTGGCAGGCATCTGACAGTCATCATCACACGTCTTGGGGAGTGTGAACTAACATCGTCCTCCCATGACTTCAGGTTTCGGAGGATACACGGTGGGAAATGCCTCCACCCCTCCTAATCATAACTAGGGTCCACACCCTACAATGGAGGATACACAGTGAGAAATGCCTCCACCCCTCCTAACATGACTAGGGTCCACACCCTACAATGGAATATATAGTGGCACCGTGTTGTTGGAGGTTTTGTCATCGTTTATTCGATTTTGGGCAGTGTCATCACCTGAAATCCTACACTGGTCCACATATCATAGCAATGCATCCAAACCAATATAATTTCACATACAATATTCATACCATAATGTTTCATGGCTAGTGGTCATAATATCCACTTTCATCATCTTTATCCTTTGGCTATTTCATAGCCCATAACCTGCAGATTAGTCTGTAACACAATCTCATACATTTCTATGCATTATCATCATGTAATTGCATACTATCATCATTTCAATTTGGTCTCTCGGTACCGATAAATTAACATCAAAGTTTTCCAGTTATGAATAGATCTCATAATATCACATAATTCAATTTCAACACCCATTCATAATATTATCATTTACCCAAAATAGATTGCATCATATCCAACATCATTCTAATAACATTTAAACATTCATTAAATTCACATTCTCACAATATGTCGCATCATATACATCAACATCAATACTATTTAAACATTCATAAAATTTACATTCAAAATTTAAGTGTATCACTTAATAGTTTCGTTGTGTCTAGAAAATAAAGTATATAGGCCTCAAGTAATCCTGGTTGTCTAAGTCAAATGGTGGTGTTACATACACCCCACCTTCGAGAAACATGTTCTCGAGGTGGTCAAAAAAGTGAGGGAAAGTCTCGTCATAATGTCTTGGCATCTTCCCAAGTAGCATATCCTGGACTATACTTGTCCCACTGGACCTTCACTTGGTCTACTAGACGGTTCCTGAGCTGTCGGACTCTATGGTCCAATATGCATAACGGTTCTACTGTGAGGGTTCCCACATCTGATACCTGAAATTCCTTCCAATTTAGTTTATGTGATTCATCAACAACATAATGACGTAAAATAGATACATGAAATACATTATGAGTTTTATGCAAGTGGGGTGGCAGTACGAGATGATATGCAACGGGTCCAATTTTCTCTTGGATCTTGAATGGTCCTATAAACTGAGGTGACAACTTTGTCCCCTTCCTGAACCATATGGTACTCTTATTAGGCCCGATATGAATGAAAACCTTGTCTCCCACTTCATAACTTCGGTCGGTCATGTGTGCATCTGCATAGCTTTTCTTCCTATCCTGTGCTTCCTTTAGTCTCTGCCTAATCTGAATGACCTGTTCCAACATTTCTTGAATCAATTCTGGCCCAACTATTACTCGGTCTTCTAGTCTATCCCAACTCAATGGCGTTTTACATGGCCTCCCATACAAAGCTTCATATGGTGGCATTCCGATGGAATTATGAAAACTGTTATTGTAGGCAAACTCTACCAAAGGTAGGTACTTCTCCCACTAGGTTTGATTATCCATTACATACATCCTAAGCATGTCTTCCATGACTTAATTTACTCTCTCAGTTTTCCCATCTATTTCAGGATGATAAGTTGTGCTTAAGTTCAACTGAGTCCCCAACGCTGACTGTAAACTTGTCCAAAACCTAGAAGTGAATCTGGAGTCCCTATTTGAAATGATATTCTTAGGTATCCCATGTAAATGGATAACCTCGCTTACAAACACACATGCCACATCAGTGACATCGTAAGTGTCTCTAACCGAAATAAAATGAGCACTCTTGGTTAACTTATCCACTATCACAAGAATGGCATTGTGTCTATGAGATGTGAGCAACAACCCCACAACAAAATCCATAGAGATGACTTCCCATTTGGACATAGGAATATCATGTGGTTGTAGGAGGCCTACCGGGTGATGGTGGTCGGATTTCACTTGTTGACACTCCAAGAATTTGGCGACGAAATGGACTACATCGTGCTTCATGCCTACCCAAAAGAAGAGCTTCCTCATATCTGCGTACATCTTCTTCACACCCGGATGCACACAATAAAGTGCTCTATGGGCTTTCTTCAGTATGATGCTTCGAATATCCCCATTCTCAAAGATGTACATCCTTCCTCGATGTCTTAACAGTCCGTCTCTTTCTAGACTATATCCTTCATACTTTGGATCTAACTACCTCCCGCTCTAGAGGTTTGAAGTAACCTTTAAATACCAACTGTCTCCTGGGAGTTGTGTCAACACATGTTCCCTCAGATTGACCTTTAAGGTTACCAAGGAGAAGATACGTGGTCTCTTTGACTCAAGGCATCTGTGACCACATTTTCCTTTCCCTTTATGTATGAAATACCAAAATTGTACTCACTCATAAACTCACTCCATTGTCTTTACCTCGCATTCAGATCTCTTTGAGTGAAGAGATGTTTTAAACTTTGATGGTCTGTTTTGAGTTCAAAGTTCCACCCAATAAGATAGTTCTTCCAAAGTTTCAGAGCCAACTTTATAGTTGCCAACTCTAAGTCATGAGTCGCATACAGCTCCTCATTTTTCTTCAACTTCCTTTATGCATAAGCTATCACTCCTCCATCTTGCATTAGCACGGCCCCCAACCCTTGCTTCGAGGCATCTGTGCAGACTATGAAGTCCTTTTCCATATCCGACACGCGTAGAATTAGCGCACTGGTTAATAACCTCTTAATCTCAATGAATGCACTATCACACTCTTCTATCCATTCATACCTGACCCCCTTGCGTTGCAAAGTGGTGATGAGTTTCGCTATTTTTGAGAATCCTTCTACAAATCTCCAGTAATAGCCTGCTAGCCCCATGAAGCTTCTCACCTCATGGGAATTTTTTGGCACTGGCCATTCCATAATGGCCTTTACCTTTTCTGGATCCACAGAGATTCCTTCGCCGAAAATGATATGACCTAAATAGTGGATCTCTTTCTGGAAGAAGGAACACTTTGAAAGCTTCCCATACAATTTGTTCTCTCTAAGGCAGGACAACACTATTCGCAAGTGTTCCTCATGTTCTCTTTCATTCTTGGAATAGATGAGGATGTCATCTAGAAATACTTGTACAAAACATTCTAAGTACTTCTGGAATACGTCGTTCATGAGGCTCATGAACACTGCTAGTGCATTGGTTAATCCGAAAGGTACTACAACAAACTCGTAATGTCCAAACCGAGTTCGAAAGGCAGTTTTTGGGATATCACCTTCCTTAATCCTTAACTGATGATACCCTGATCGCAAATCAATCTTTGAGAATACCGTTGCTCCTTTCATATGATCGAAGAGGTCATCTATGCGCGGCATCGGGTACCTATTTTTCACGGTAGCACAGTTCAAGTCCTTGTAGTCTATACACAGTCATAAGGATCCATCCTTCTTCTTTACAAAAATTACTGGTGTGCCCCAAGGTGAGACATTGGGCCTTATTAGACCTAAGTCCAGTAACCCTTTCAACTACATTTTCAATTCACAGAGTTCCAGCGCTGTCATCCAATACAGAGTTTTGGAAATTGGTTCTGCACTAGGTTTTAGCTCAATAGTAAAATCAAGCTCCCTCTCAGGAGGTAACCCTGGTAACTCGTTCGAAAAAACATCTAGAAATTCTGACAATACCAGGTACTGATCCAATGAGGGTCCCTTCCTTTCATTCACTGCTTCCACTACATACAATCAACACCCTTGTCTCAAGCATCACTTAACCTTCATAGTGGATATAAAGTGTAACAACACTTTTCTCTGTACACCCTGGATCTCTACTGGTCTTCCTTCATCATCGACACCAAGCACCCTCTTTGCGAAACAATCTACCAAAGCTCGATGAGATGCTAACCAATCCATTCCAATGATTAGGTCATATGCCCCAAGAGCAGTGACGTATACCTTCAACCTGGTAGTGCACACTCCTAGGTATACTATACAATTATCGACACTAGGTCTTACTGCTTGTTTTTCCCCTGAAGCCATCTTGACTTGTTTAAATTCATCGTGCTCGTAGGCTGCCAACCCACTCTTTCCTAATGCAGATGGTGAAATGAAACTATCTGTCGCACCAGAATCAAACAAAATCATAACATTGATATGATTTAGCATACCTGATGACTCCACCACAGTGGATTGATGTTCTGCCTAGCGATTATTAACCACTACGTAAATATGGTGGCTGCTACTTACTCTCCCCATCGGTGCCTTTCCTTCTCTATGCACGAACCCTAATTGTAACTCTGGGCAGTTGCGCTGGTAATGGGGTCCTCCGCACCCCCAACAGGTAAAATGAGATTGAACCTGTGCACTATTATGTGACTGCCTCTGAAATCAGTTCCTTCCCCAGGAACCTCTGCCCCTACTTGTTGTTCCCTGAGGTGATGAATGAGATGCTACACTCGCTTCCATGGAAATCCCTACAGCTACTATCCTTGGCGCGACTCTATTACCATATGGTGGTGGCCTTGAGCCCCCTCCCCTAGGAAATGTCCTCGGGGCCTTCCCTACAAATCCAGGGCGATGCAGAAATGTCAGTCTTGTACCCCCGGTTAAGTTCATGTGTTCCTCCACATAACGTGCATTTTCCACTTCTTCCGCTACAGAAGACGGTTTCCACATCCGCACCATAGCTCTTATGGTGGGGGTTCCACTTCAGTCCTTCCCGGTTGTCACCCCTTTAAAGTCTTGTTAATGGCTTCCAACAAGCGTAGTATGAGGGCTAATTCGGGCGATGGTGGTTGTGGCACTGGCGGTGTTGGTGGTTCTTGCGACGACGCTCCCCTGCCTCGATTCCCTTGAGTCCTGACCATTTTGTATGCTTTGACCTGCATCAACCAAAGTTGTCAGGGTGAGTTCCAAGATGTTTCAAATTGGTGCTACTCAAACTAGAAACAGGGTTAGGCGTAAGTTTTCTTTACTTGTCTGTAAATAGACATTACTCCTTTAGGAGATTGGCTAGGTTAGGGTTAGGATTAAGGATCTAAGCTTGATTTCTTTGCCCCTACGAAAAGAATTGTTGGTTTCCTTGCCCTGCAGCTATGCTAGCCTTGTGTCATACTCGCCAATTCCTATGCTTACTCTCCTAGTGCATATGTCGCATCCTTTCCGCTGGTCCTAGTCTAAGCCCTTTTAACTTTTCGCTTACAACTTGATTAAAGTGACGTCTGACCTTATGTTTATTAATTTACGCCAAAAGGCGTACACCTATTGACAATGGGCACAATTAATGATCTTTTAATCTTATTTAACCTTAAACCCTTGTCTGATGGGTATGCATTGAAGATGATGGAATATTATTAGTCATCCTCCAAAATCAATGGGTCAGATTTATTTTTCATAACTTTCTTGCATTTATCAAGGCATCTGTTAACATGTTTACTTTTTAACATTTACCTAATCACATTAAAAAAAATTGTTGTAAAGATATATAATTACCACGTTTAAATGATTAAATAGGATTAAACCATGGCATCTAAATAATTGTCCACAAATGCTAGCCACGTTTCGGCATTCACAGCGCTATGTACCTTTCGGCGTTAACCAGCCGCCAGCCACTTTGTGGTTGTGCTAGTTTATTAAAAACTAATAATCTAGAATAAACTTAATCCTAAGCTTCAATCGCCTTAATCAACACACATACATTTTTTTTTTCCAAGGAACATACATGGTGCGTTGGTGTTTGGTTGTTCCTTAAGGCTTAGGTAGTGGGTGGTCGCAGGTTCAAAACCCATGGAGTCAATTTTTTTTT
>JZKD02S0411748.1:1559145-1569273 GCA_000966675.3 Picea glauca | reverse complement strand
TTTAAGGTCAGGCCTCTGGCATGAGGCCCACGTGCCCACTTATTCTTACAAAACCCTACACCTGTCTCTTCAAACTCTACGCATCCTTCCTCTGTCGCCTCTCACCTCTTTCCTCGGCTCTTGGCGCTGCTGTTGGTCTGGTTGTGGCTTTGTGCATGGCAATGGCTGGTGTTTCTCAGGTTTTTTGTGAGTATTTTCATGCTCAGAACAGGTAATTTCATGTCCGTCTAAATGCCAGTCCCAGCAATTGAAACAGTTGCATCCAAATCCTTAGACTAATTAATGGCAGCCCTTTTCTTGTAGCAGTAGTTTGATTGCTGCATCCGTTTTCTTGCTGGGAATGCGAGTCTATTTTCTGTGGGCTTTGGCATATGGATGGAGAACTTGTTTTAACACATTATCCATTCACAGGAGAGGGGAAGCAGCAATGGCGGTCGCATCAC
Source organism: Picea glauca (assembly GCA_000966675.3). Taxonomy (NCBI): domain Eukaryota; kingdom Viridiplantae; phylum Streptophyta; class Pinopsida; order Pinales; family Pinaceae; genus Picea; species Picea glauca. The sequence continues at coordinate 1,568,830 of JZKD02S0411748.1, read as the reverse complement.
TTTCTGCAGATATGGTGATCCGTGGCACTATTTTGGTAAGAACCCCTGAGTCTTTCATATTCATGTAAACGACAGTGCGTGGAGATACTCATTTGAGCCCCTTTTTCTTCAGATATTTTTTTTCCGTCTCTTGTTTTACGGTTCTCTTCAAACTTCTCAAGATATATTTCCGGAAAATTTGTCATTCATTTCTATTTCGTTTTGTTGGAAACTCGTTTTTATTTTGGTGAATCGAATATCATTGCGGTGATGGGATTTCACATATGAAGAAATATAGATCTTATACTTGTTTCCAGTTTGAGGCCATTTATATTGGAATTTTACTATAATTATGTTTGACAAACTGTTGAATGATTTACCTGACATAATAACAACCATAGGAAATCCATGTATCATGTAAGATAGAGTAAAAATAATAAAACTAATAGAGAATAGAAACAGACACATGTCCAGCAAAAGACACATGTCAATATTCACAACTGCAAGTGTAGCCGTGCGCTTAGACATCTAGAATAAATAACAAAATCCTCTACTCTGTGGACTTATTTTGTTTTAACCAGGGTTTTTGTCAAGGCTCATTCTGCTCTTCCTCCTGCAAAGGAGAGTTTCAGAAATGGTTACTGAAGATATTTCTAAAAATTTTAAGTTTCTCGTTTAATATCCATATTCTTTGTTGCCAGAGAAGATGACGCTCAGAATAAGGGATAAGGCTTCTCTTCAATTGGGACAGGCACAACCCTATCCTCACTCATTGTGTGTTTCTTTCTTGAGAATTATGAATCTAAATTTGTTTCTCCATTCTAATATTTTATTAGAGAATCATGAATTTCAATTTGTTCCTCTCCATCCAGTTTTTCAACAATTCAACAACTGTACAACTTACTTCTTCGATATTGACCAACTTTGGTATTTTGACACTGGCCTTGAGAATAGTATTTTGACAAGGTTAGTACGTCATGTCTTATTTCAAGACTGAGATGCAAATGCTTCATTTCTATTTTATGAATTTATCCAAACCCAATGAGATAAAACTCCTAATAAACTGATATCCAAAAACACAATTTATATAATAGATATAATTTGAATTCCATAGCCATACTTTGAATAGCTCATACCTAATTGATATTACCAGATATCGATCCTTTATATCCTTCAATTTCAAAGGCCGGTCTAGGCATTTGATATGGGCACTCGAATCTAAAACCATTTCTTCAAAGCAAGTAATTCCCATTCAATTTGTGAAGAAGAACTTTAACAGTTGAGAGATGGGCTCTATTTTGCCATAAATCAGACTAGGAAACTCCATTCTCTCGTTTTGATATCTTTTCCATTGCCATTCCCATTCATAATATTCATTGTGATGGGAGTTGGATTCATGTTTTTTTTATTCCCTGAAACCATCTAGCCTTGTGTCGTGTTCCATTTCATGTTTCCCATTTTTTGGTAACAAAGGCTGGGATTAGGTAGGTGATTTTTGTTTCATTATTCAAACATGGTTAGTATAGATATCGAGTTGGAAAGACTTGGGTTTGAAGCACACCCCCTTTACCTATTCTCTGTTCATGTTCTAGTGTAGGCATGCATCAGCAGGCTAGATCTCTCTATTTAGTTGTTGCAACTGTCTGCCCCATGCGAATCTTTTTTTTGATAGAACTTAGTCTTACTTTTGCATGTGTGAAAAAAGGTATGCTATACCTCTATCCTATATGCAAAAAACATGCATTGCGTCAATAACACACACCAAAAGTTCTTAAGGGGAATTCATCAACAAAGCATGGAGATGAATCGCTAAACATAAAAGACTTTGTGAAGATGGCCCAAGTTGTGGCTTTATATTTATAATTGTGACACAAAACTTGATGTCCAAATCTAAGAGTAACATAAAATTGATTACCTTTTTTACTCTCTGTATATGGAGATGGCAATGTGAATCCTCCTTTGGTTCGGGGCAGTCAAAAAATCTATCTTTTTTTGTTTGGAGCAGTTTCTATTAATTCATCTTTGGTTTGGGTTTGTTAGAAGCTCTACAAAATTTGTTTTATTTGGAGTAGTTGTTGCGAATCCTCAAATGTTTTGCTGGAATTATATTATTGATTAGTTTTTTCTTAAGCCTTTGTACAATAGCTGAAAAATGGCAAGACGTGTTGCAAGCGTGAAGTTCATTTCTTAGAATCTAAGCTTTCGCAGCTAGACATATTTTCATTGGTATTAACAACATTTGTAGTGGCCAAGTTAATTATTTAACAACAATTAATTCTACTAACATAATAGTAAAGTTCAATAATTCCTTTATATTGAGCAAATTAGTAAAATTCAAAAATTCCTTTAATTCAGCACATTCGCAGCACATTCGCATATAGATTTATCAACAAATAATAATTTTTTATAGCAAAATAGATCAAATACACAATTTTAAATACCTGGGTCTGATGCTAACCCTCCTTTTGTTCATTTGCCTTGTTGACCGCTGCTACATTGTGTAAACACTGCCCAAACCTACTATCCTCCCTGCCAACTAGGAAAACTACCTAGCTCCAGGATATCATATGGATATCCTGGCCCCCGTGCCCAAAACCTCCAGCAAACCAGTGCCTATACTGATCCAATCCTACTCCAAAACTCAACTCCTCTCTGCAAATCCCAGAGAGTCCAAAAAATCCATCCCCCCAATCTCTCATAGAATGATCCTCCCATAAACCTCCTTCCCCTCCATATTCCTCCTTCACTGACTTCCCCCTCATTTACTTCCCTACCTACCCATTTATTACCTTATCTTATCCTTTCGTCATTAATGCCCCTTATCCCCTTTATTTATTATTTTATCCTATATTTAATGTCTTACCCCTTTGAATTAATATCTTATCCCTTTCCATGTACGTAACTYTTTTTTTTTTTAATTTAAACAATATAACTTATTATCCCTTTTAAATTTAATACCCAAGTTATTGAATATAATAGGTAGTTAATTAATTAATTAATTAATCAAAATTATAACCTTTTTAATTCATTAATTAATATTTAATTAGTATCTTTATACCAATCTTGTTTAATTAATACCATGTTAAGACAATTAATCCCCTAATTAATTTTTACTTAATAAACCTTAAACATTTATTCAACTAGGGTTGTTACACAAGGGGTCTTCTCTCTTGGATTCTTCTTTAGAATACTGGTCTTGATGATTTTTATTAGGCTCATTTCTGTTGAAAGGAGGTTTGAATCCCTTCTTCCTATGATCAAACTTCTCCTTCTTCTTATCCTTTCAAGATTTCTGCATGGACTCTCTGCCTTTTCCTTGCTCATACAGATACTTAAACTTCTTGATGGTTTGAGTCAAAGTCATGGGTTCATCATATTGAATATTCTCTTTATAAAAGGATGGTAATCCACTTAATAACCTATGTACTTTTACCTTCACATATTTTATAAACCCCACATAATTTAACATCCCGAAGAAATTTCTTTCATACTCTTCCATGGTCATTCTTCCTAGCCTAAGTTCAAATAAATTATGCATTTTCTTTTCGTAGAAGTGATCTGAGAGGTACTCCTTTTGAAAATACTTCTCGAACTCCTTCCAAGTGATCCTATTCTCATCAACATGCTCAACTTTCTTCATCTGATCCCACCATATAGCATCCTTCCCATGTAAATGGTAGGTGGAAATCCTGGCTTCTAGGTTTGATGAATGATTATGCAATTGAAAATATCTCATGATTCCAAGAAACCATGCCTCAACATCATCTTCCCTTTTTCACCATCAAATGATGGTGGCTTAAGATTCCTCAACTCTCCTTGCAAACTGTCCAATTCATGTCTTTTTCTTTGGTGCTTAACATGAAACACCTCTGGACTACTTATGGAATCTTTAGATGCATAGAACTTCCTTGTTGAGTAGGGAGGTGAGTGATTTCTATGAGTTCTACTAGCACTTCTTGAATATCCAACTCTTTCACGATCATCGCTTCTTTCATGATATATTCCTTATTCATTTTGTTTTGAGTTTGATCCCCTCTTTGTTTTCCTCTGCAAGTGATTTAAGCTCTGCATCACTTGAGCATTTATCTGACTTTTTTCTCTCATTAGTCTCTCATTGTCTTTTTTGTAGCTCTGGACTTTTATTTCCAGGCTTCTTAGAGTTTCTATCAATGTTTCTTGCCCCCCTCTTCCCTTGTGTCCGCTGGATTCTGTCCCTGCATTACCAACTATGATATTATGACCTTTGGCCTCTTTATCATGGCAGGAAACTCCCTCTCCTTCTTACATTTATTGAATAGGAATTATGAATTGATATGTTTAAACCCCTTAATTCTACCAAATGTGCAAGTGACCATTTTATTAGAATTAAGCATATGATAAAAAAAAATTCCACAAAAATGCTAAAGTTCCTTTTTATTCTCAATTCATGGAGAATATATTTATATATATATCATTATGAATCATATAACACTTCCATGTTGTCCCTTAGTTGATACAAAATTCAATTCTCCATAGGTGCTTCCTTCAACCACTTCCCTAGGTGACCATGACTCAAAATCGCGAGCTTAATCCTTCCTTAGCGCTTTGATCTGTGTTCTTCCACATGCAATATTTTACGAACAACATAATTGAGGGTTGGTTTACCTCCGAGGCCATTTTTACCCTGTCACGAGACAAGAGATGGAACCAATTCCTCCAAACTGTGGCCTTCGACTTTTCTCCATTTTCAACTTCTAATTTCTCCTAGAGCTGCACTTCGTCGAAGTCTTCACTAACTCCACCAAAACAAATCAGACAGTCAAGACTTGATCTCCCTTTGAATGGACAACACTGCCCCCAATTGGAGGCTTCAACGAAAATTGATGGTTGTGGCTTAATCAAACATTGATATGGACGGCTCTCCTCCAATTCAGAATTTTGGCACTCCAGGGCTCCAGGACATTCAGTTCCCATGTCTCTCAATTCCCCTAGAGTGGAAATCCTCCAAAGTACCTACCCTGCTCCTCCTTCATGATACAACGATTGAGAGAGGTCCTAAAGGGGTCCTAGATTGATGGGTTGTGTGCCTTCGCAACTTCAGGCTTTGACACTTTTAACTAATAGGAACTTGAAAACCCCCGAAGTCACATACTCCCAGAGGTGCCACAAAACACTAACATCACTTAGGGTTACAAGGAAACGTGTAATGTGTTAGTAACAAAAAGAAGATCAAGGTCTAAAAGGTGTTGAATTTGGGTGACATGTGTCCTCACATGGCCCCCTTCCACGTGGCACAAGCCAAGTCATCAATCAAATCCAGGACTCAAAATTTTCCCAATTCCAACACATGTTACCTCCCGGATATCCGAACACCGAAATAAAATGACGGCTCACACTCCTCCCACAACCAATGACTATGATTAACTCCGAGCTTCAGGCTTCGAGGCTTCTCGCTCCAGACGACCCCCATACTCCTGAACTACTGAACTCAGATGTCAATAGGTTCTAAAGGTATGAAACTTTGTTATCCTTTCACCCTTTCTAGATCCAACAATCGACCTACTTACGAAGTCCTTTCCTCAATGTAACGGTCGATGATACTTTGAGACATTGGTTCTCTCGGACTCTGAGTTATAAAATTCCATCAAAGTTTACAACTCCCAGAGTGAAAACTCCCAGAGTGAAAACTCCCAGAGTGAAAACTCCCAAAGTGGTCAATGTCGACTAACCACGATCAACATTGAATGTCCCTTCATACCTCCCATCATATCATACGGCTGACAGGGCTTCGTGAATCTGACCTTTGACGGTTCAAGCCTTGCCTGCCTACCAATATCGCCAAAGCGACGAAGTTCTGAAGTTATTCCTTTCCTACTTATCTTCGATCAACGATTGACAGTCGACCAACTAGATCTTATGGTTGGGACTTAATTCTTACCCAACCTCTTGTTTGTCCCTATCAGACAACCACTTTTCACATGAACTCTAATCCAATGGTCTAGATATCTATTGATCCCATGGTGGTGATCACTCCAAAATTTGAAAGGGACAATCGTGATCCTTCGATCCCTTACTAAGGGTCTTAGACGTTCTAGATTTGATGTGGAATTTCCAACGCCATTCCTCCTGAGCTTCAAAACTTCAAGCTCATAAATTGATCTCAACCACGAGACTCTGACCAATAGATATGGCCCATTATGGCCTAGTGTTTCAACCTGTGGCTCTGATACCAATATGTAACATACCCAACCACCCACATGTCGGGGTATGCCACTTAAACAGACTGTAATACACCCAACCACCCAACAGTGAGGCATGTTGCAGTCCACGGACTCACTTCAAAGTGAGTTATCCCAATTCAAATCACTTCTAAGTTAATTAATGAGACATGAAAACCACATGTGGAAATAAATATTCATGCCACAACTTAAACTAAGCCATGCACAATGCTAACCAACAAGCATGCATGTTCCAAACATTAAATTCAAATATAAATAAATACACAGTTGAATAAAACATACAGAGTTAAATAACCATATCAGAGAGCACTTATCTTTTCTGAAAACAAGACACCAATTGGCTGCAGACCAAGGATGTTCCACCCAACCATAGAAACTATTCTTCCAAGTCTCATCATCAGTGTCATCCCTGAGCCAGGGCTATGAATACACAAGGATGCCTCTAGAGTGTCACTCGGCTTCCCAAACCAGTCAACACTCAAGCTCTCATAGGCTTCTCAACACCCACAACAATTCAAGTACACCAGCTCTCTTCTACCCAATCTGCACAATCCAAGAGAAAGGACCCCATTCTCTGTCATGTAGTCCCTTAGGTTGTCCATCTCCTTCCAGGGCTCCAGTGCAACTGGTCCATAATCTCCATGTTGGGACACTCAGGACTCGCAGTTGTGAACAAAACTAAGCATAGACCAAACCATCTCCGAAATATAGGTCTTGATTCATGGTTGGAATACACCAGCAATCTCTACAACCAACAATACCCTGGTTTCTATTCAACAGTTCATTCTCCTTTCCCAATCCAAGACATGAATGAGGAAATATGAGTGGGAGGTAGAATGAATGGAGTGAAATCCAAATGAAAGCTGTGAACTACGATAAATTGAGTGAATGAGTTCATGAGTGGAAGTGAGTGAATGAGTGAAGAAACCAACAGAAGAACAAGAATGAGAATGAGAGTGAGAACCCCCCTAATACATTAAGGATGGGTTTATGTAATTCTTGGAATTAAGGAACCACTTGGCCTCCCCCCCCCCAAGAAAATCATGTAACTGTTGTTCTCCATTAAGACAATAATGGGTAAATAAAATTTAAAAATAAGTACTTAGCCTCTCAAGAACCCTCGCTTGTGGAATCATATCCACCTATAACTCTTATCCTTGTCCATAATAGCATCCAACAATGTATTTATATTAATAATGATAAAATAATTACATTTCCTAGGCACACTAGGCTTCCATAACTTAATAAAATACAATATTTAATATGGGGCTCAAAACCCCGGGTGTTACACCCAGGTCCCATAAAGTAGTGGCTATAGAAAAACCATCAAGAAGGTTCTATTTTGTTTCTTCCACATTCTAACATAAAGAGCACATACCTGGTCCTACAAATACCCGCTTTAATAGGTTGTCGCAGGTGATAATCTTCTTTAGGGTGAGAAGCTAGAGGAAGAGTGATACCTTAGGCCATATATATGGGCTCAAGATTTTCTTCCAGATGTTTTGTTGTGGTTGGATTGGTGCAGTGATGGAAATATGGTACACTTCCTTTAGTGAGAAGGCACCAGTGGTATTATATTCCCATCGTAAGGTGTGTTTTCTAGTTTTGATTATGATTTTTCTGTGACATAATTCATTCTAGAATGTGCTCCAATTTAGACCATGTGGACGGGGTTTCCAACATTCTTTAGGAAGCCAAGTTCTCCATTTGTCATCTTTTTGTGGTGGGAGCCAATATTTATAAACGGTTAATTTTCCTTGTTTAAGCATATCCACACAGAGGTGTTGTAGCTCAAGCTTGTTACTCAAGGGTTTTGTGGGTTCCAGGAATTATCCCAAAATAGGGAGCATTAGCCTCGTCTTATATCCAAAAAACATTGTTGATGAATGATGTGCTTACTATCCCAAGCTAAATTCCATATGGCGGAATTGGGGAATGGTCCTTCCAATATGATGAGGTTGTGTTGATCAATTGTTAGGAAATATTATTTGTGCCACAACTTGCTCCACAAGTTTCTCCACAACACCTCACGTTTTTTCAATTATCGTCACCACGTTTTTTCCCCAAGGGCTCTACTGAGAATGTCTGGATCTCTGAGTCCCCAAACACCTAAGTGCTTGGGTAGGCATAGTTTATCCCAAGCCAATGGGGACCACTTGAATTATTTGTGAGAACTGACCCATAGGAAGTTGCACTGAATATTTCAAATAACATTGAGGACCTTTTTCAGAGCTTCCATTGTTGAGAGGGACATAATGACATGTCTTGGAGGACTGATTTCAACAATATAAGTCTTCTAGGAGAATTAAGGATATTGTAGGTCCAGCTGGTAAGTTTACGATCCATGCGATTGAGGATGTCCTCTGATCCAGGTGGATATCGGTGGCCACCCACCTTTACCGACTGGCTCAAAACAATTTTCTGTCAATTTTGGCAATTTATTATTTTTAGTAGGTTTTAACATCCGGGGCCATTTTGAGGGCCTAAATGAAGGTTTTTTTAGATCAATATTCTAAATGATAGCCGAAGGAATAATTGAGCCCCCAAAATGAATCTCCTCGATGATACCTTTCCAACGATCTATCACACGCCTAAAACGGAGTTCGTATGCAAAAGTTACAACCCCGGGAAGTTGATATACTAACTTACCCAAATGGGGCCCACATGACTTTTCGCGCTTCATCTCCTAGGGTTAGGTTTTTGGATGTCTATGAATTTTGGAATTCTCATCTATTGTAAAAATGCCTCTAGATCCTCATTGTAATCATCTTCTCACGAATGAAAGTAGCAGCCACATCTCTTCTCAGAGATAAGCTACCAGTGCCCTAGTTAGTTTATTTCCATTCTGTTTGTAAACATATTCCAGTCATTTGTTATTAATTAAATGAAGTCTTATTTATGCTGCATCTCTGTGTTTATGTGTATTTCCGTATTTCATTGTGTTCCTACATAAATCTGGATCAGTGGTATCAGATCGGTCTGCTCATTCTCGATCCTTCTTTGCATGTCCCCAACGAGATCGGGGTACAAGGAGCTGGGGATCGATCTGGTTAAACCTTTGCAAGATAAGCCTTGCAAACCCCGACGACTGCCCATGGGGGAAGAAAAGAAAGATGAGGGAGCAGGAGATCCTATCAAAATGTTGCTCAAGGAGGCCCTCGAGAAACAAAGGAACATGATGATGGACAACTTTGCCCACATTCTTCAACGGATTCCGACCGGTGGTGCATCGACATCCAGAAGCCACTCTGGAGGTGCCACTCCTTTTAAGGTACAAGTAAACTTTGACATTCCCATATTTGACGGCCAAATATATGCAGATGCTGTAGATAGATGGTTGAATCTGTTAGAAGGATATTTCTCGATTCATGACTTTTCCGATCGAGAAAAGATTATTTTCGCACTCCTCAAAGACGCCCCCCATGTCAAGGACTGGTGGGAAACCTACTCGGAGCAAGAGGGCGAGGGAGAACCCTCTTTGTTCTCGG